>OY987246.1:24018480-24386154 GCA_963920765.1 Ulota crispa | reverse complement strand
GCTTAGGGGTACAGGGTCTGGTAAGCCAATGAAAGATACTGGGCCCGTTACAAGAAACTTAATTGCCCCAGCGCATTCTTTTGTGTCAGCGGCCGCTTTTTGTTTTTCGGCAAAGGATGTGGAGATTTATGCACTCGATATTTCCGAGGTGAGTCTTTCTAATACAAAGAATTTTTCAATTCCAGAGGAATATCGTGACTTGAGTGGAGCTTTTAGTGAGTAGGCATCAAATGAGTTGCTAAAACACGGCGTGGCGGACATGAAAATTGGATTCAAGCAGGGCCAGAAGCCACGAAATACTGGTCTCTGACCTATGTCACCGACGGAATTAAAATAGCTTCGCAAGTATTTATAGGAAAATTTGGGGAAAGGGATGGATTCGACAATCCAAATCTCCGGTATCGGCACCAATTGTATTTGCCAAGAAGAAAGATGGTTCCATTAGAGTTTGCGTAGATTATCGAAATTTGAATAAAGTCACAATCCAAAATCGCTACCCGTTACACCTTATTCCGGAGCTCACAGACCAGTTGATGGGAGCAAATTTTTTCACTAAGCTGGATATAAGACAAGCGTATCACAGAGTGCGGATGGTATTGGGATATGAGTTCAAAACGGCATTCAAAACACGGTATGGGTTGTTCGAGTATTTAGTGATGCTTTTTGGATTAACCAATGCGTCTGCCCAATTTCAATCTTATATGTAGGAGATCTTTGGAGATCTGTTGGACATTTCCGTAGTAATATATTTGGACGACATCCCATTTTTTCAAAAGATTTGGAAAAACATATACGAGTCATGCCGGAAGTTCTTCAACAATTGGAGAAACATGGACTTTATGCCAAAGAATCAAAATGTCAGTTTCATTGTCAATCCGTTGAGTTTTTAGGAATGGTGGTGTCTGCTAAAGGGTTGGAAATGTGCCAGGATAAGGTTCAAACCATTAAGGATTGGCCCACACCAAAAACCGTGAAGGAAGTGCAAGCATTCTTTGGCTTTACCAATTTTTATCGGCGTTTTATGTATGATTATTCTAGGATTGTCGTTCCCTTTATCATGCTGACAAAAAAGGATAATTTGAATGGATCATAGAAGTGGACCGGGCTTTCATGGAACTTCGATCAAGATTTTTCCAAGCACCGATATTGCTCCACCTTAATTTTGAACGACCCTTCATTGTAGAGGCGGACGCATCCGATGTAGGACCAGGAATTATTCTTTCGCAGCACGGGGATGATGGGCATCTCCATCCTTGTGCGTTCCGTAGTTCAAAGATGTTTCCCACAGAACAAAACTATAATATCTATGATAAGGAGCTTTTAAGTATAATTTTGATGTTTCAAGACTAGCGGGTATGTTTAGAAGGATCACTACATTAAACCCGGATATTCTCGGACCACAAAAATTTGGAGTATTTTTTTGCTACGAAATTGTTAAACCGACGCCATGCTCGATGGTCTGAATTCCTATCTGCTTTTAATTTTAAAATTCACCTCCGAGCGGAATCGCTAAATGGAAGAGCAGACACTTTTTCTATACGAGTGGATGTCACCAAGGGACAAAATAAAGAGAATCGACCCTTACTACGATTAGCTGCGCTTGAGTCTCATGAATTGGTATGGGCAGATGTACAGATTATAGAACAACTTAAGATAGCGTTGCAAGAAGATGCCACACTATAACCACTATTGTCATTTTTCAAAAACAATTCCAAGCAATCTTCTCGAGATATACGCCAACGACTTTAAGGATATACGTTAGATGATAGAATCCTTCGCTTTAAGGATTTGATATATGTACCAGACGATGAGGAACTCAAGTGACAAATTTTGCGATCTCGACATGATGCACCAGCCGCGGGACACCAAAGGAGAGCTAAAACTTTGGATTTGGTTAGCCGAATTTTTTATTGGCCCACATTACGCCGCTATGTTCTCCGATACGTTGAAAGATGTGACTTATGTCAACAGTTGAAATCAACTCACCATCCTAAATGTAGACTAATGCAACCCATTCCGGCCGGTCATGCACCGTGGAAAAAAAATTCTACCGATTTCATAATTAAATTACCAAATAGCAGTGGACATGACTCTATCATGGTGATGGTCGATAAAAACACAAAACTAGGCTACTTTATTCTTACAAAGGAAACGGTTACCTCTAACGAGACCACTTCATTATATCTACATAATATTTGGAAGCTTCATAGCATACCAGAAGAGGTAATTTCGGATCATGGGCCAGTTTTTGTCTCTAAGTTCATGAGAAGACTTTGCGAACTCCTTAGGATTTGGCCATCTCCAACTACGGCTTTTAATCCTTAGGCGGACGGACAAACCAAAAGGGTAAATCAAGTGCTTGAGCAATTTCTTCAAACTTTCACTACAACCCGGCAAGATGATTGGGCCGATTTCCTTCCAATAGTGGAATTTGCGTATAACAACGCAAGTCATTCTGCAACAGGGTTCTCTCCTTTCTATGCCACTTATGATTATCATCCGACATTTTTGATTTCTACACCAATCACATCTACAGTGTCTGCGACGGAAGACCGAGTGCAACACTTACAACAAGTCCACAAAGAACTTAAGGTCATGATAAAAAATTGCAAGGGAGTACGCCAAACGCAACTATGATCGCGGGGTACAATTACAACTAACATTTTAAATAGGCGACAAGATTCTTCTTTGGCACGATAATATAACAACAACGGAGCCGTCTCGAAAACTGGCCCTAAAGTTTTTGGAACCATTTACAGTAATTGCTAAACTCTCTAATGTTGTTTATTGCTTACAATTACCAAAAACATTGCAGATTCATAATGTGTTCCATGTCTCCTTGCTTGAAAGATATTGTCATGATTCCATTCCGGGACGACGCTAATTATCACCCCCACCGGTTACCACTCCTGATGGAGATGTTGAATGGGAAGTCCACGAAGTTTTTAATTCATGGATTTTTGGTCGGGAAAGAAGATTGCAATATCTAGTCTCTTGGGAGGGCTACGGACCAGAAGAGAATTCTTGGGAGCCGGCGGCAAATTTAGAGAATGCACCACTAGTGGTGGCAAAGTTTTATAAGAAGCACTCTGGGGCGCCGGCACCGAACCATAAGAAAAATCTACCTAAAAAGGGGGATAATGTTACGAACTAGTTAGTAATGATGGTTACGTTGGTTAGAGGTTGGTTACCCTCCTTCTTTCCTTCTTAAATCAAGTGAGGAGGTTTGTTTCTCACTTGACATTTTGTTTAATACAATGGAATACTTTCAATGTCACCTTTGCGTCTCTTAGTGTTTGTTTCTACATTAGATTATGATCTCAAAATAGGAAAGGAATGTCGACTCTTGATCTTGTATCGTAACAAATATCACTATATGTTTGAAAGATTATAATGCTTGAACATGAAAGTGTTCAAATTGCAAAAGTGACTTGAAGTCTTCCAATCCTCATTTCACATGTCAAATCTAAAAAGTCGATCACCATAAATATATGAGGTTTAAGGTCATTACATGTCTAACTTCAATCAATTTACAACATTCAAAATCTACTTCTAAATACTTCTTATATGGATTTCAAATGTGGATTTTTCTCCAAGCTCTAGTGTATTTGAAGCTCATTTTCAAGATCTTCCAACATTAAAAAACTCAAGATTGCAGTAGACACCTTTGTAGAAAATCTTAAGTAGAAAAATCATCAACATTCATTTTCAAAATCAAACTTTTGATGTTGAATATAGATTTTAAAACAAACTTGTATTGAAATACATATACTAAAAATAGTGATTTGATAAGGTTTTATTCACCTTCAAAGTTTTGTAAACCCCCAAATTGGGTGCCTTGGGCATTAAGGGGTTAAACAAATCAAAATGACCACTACCGGTATTGGTTAAGTGGGCACTTAGCCGTTAATAAAGAGATGAGAGTCACACTATAAAATTATAACAAGGGTAGTTGATTCATTTTAGAAGCATAATAGGTTTTAAATCCAGTGCCCTAGTTGTAGTTGCAATTGGAATCAAGTCACCTGTCAAAGTACGGAGAGGTTTTGAACCACAAATAATATTCTAAACCATTTATCTTAAATTAATAGTTGTTGATTAACTTTTGGTGAATTTCAATAAATTTCATGTTTTATTAATGAAATAAAACTTGTACATTTGTCAAGAATTTTGAAAAGTTGAATCAACAATTTGAAAATTGAACGAATTCACATTTAAATAACTAACAAAAATACACTTAAATACCACCTGTTTGCAAAAAACAATACACTCATGTCTACAAAGCATCCTTTATGAATGCAAGAGCCTTGCGTTGACTCTACGTACACTTACACTTATGATGGATTCTTAAAAGATTTTCAATTTATTTATACGTTGTCCAAAAAGCTCATGCTAAAAGAAAATGAACTCCCTTTTCATTTACCAATAAAGCTCAACCAAAAAAATAATTAAGAGATTTCCCTAATATGGAACCATGCTCAAATTTCTTACTTAAGGTAGTGTGCTTGTAAACCGTCCATCTAAAGGCTGAAACTGAATTTTGGGGAGGTTTAAGAGATTTCTCTAATATGGAACCTTGCTCAAATTTCTTACTTAAGGTAGTGTGCTTGTAAACCGTCCATCTAAGGGTTGAAACTAAATTTTGGGGAGGTGAAACTTCTTGAACTATTTTTCAATAAATTCTCCTTGAAAGACAAGAAAAATTGACATCTAATCCAAATTATTTCATATTTTTTAGAGATTTGTGAAATTAGTTATGAAATTTTGAAGTGAAAAAGCCATAGGTCTCTAAAACCGCCCACCTCCTCAAATATACACTACTTGTACATTTTGAAAACCTGTAAAGAAAGAAGGTACCACAAGGGTACATTTGAGAAGGTGGACGGTTTTAATATGCCTGGACGGTTTATGAGCAGACTACCTTAGTTGTTCTCACCTAACCAGCAGCTCTGAACAGCTGCACAATGGAGTTTCAAGGTTGAAATTTGATATTAAAATAAAATATAAAGATAGCATCATAGAAGCTTCTCAGTTCAAGTCAATCTATTACAGAAACACCGGTCAAGGCAAGAAAATAAATAAAAAATATAAAGGAAAGTAGAATAATAAATAAATCTGAAGCCATTGCTTTCAAATAAAGAGTAGCAATCTCTAATATCTTATTCAATGGCCCCGATAGTCAGACAAAACCCAAAAGTGACATCTGGATGAATTTTTAAGAAAGTTAAATTTGGGTCTCCACCAATCGATATTCTGGACTGGCAGAGCTTCCAAAGGCAAAGAGTGCACTAAGGTAGGAATACCATAAACTGTTACCTCCCTCTACTTGGAGAGTAAAATGTTAGGAATACCATAAACTATTATCTTTCTCTATTTGGAGAGTAGAATGTTTTGAAACCAACAATAGCTGGTTTTGAAAAAGATTTTGAAAAGATGTTATTTTCTCGCATTTGATTGGTTCACACTTTATTCAAAACAAGGTTCTAGAGGTAATCATTTTAGATACACTTATGAAATGAGAATAGGGCAAACCTCTCTAATTTACATTGTCTAAAAAAACATGCACAAATCAACAAATTAACTTCTAGCCATGTGCACAAATCAAGCCGATTTTCCCTTACAAAAATATGGATACACAGATGTGCTATAAAACTTCTAGCACAGTTGGATGAGCAAACCATTGTCGATATTGAGCAAGAATTTTGTGCCCTCAAGGTTGCCTATTCAAGTGAACCGGCTTTGATTGTAACATTGGATGGTAGCAACAACATTGCAACTTTATTCTATAAAGCTCGGAAGATTGTTGAAGGCTGCTTTGAGTTACTATGCAAATTTTGTGGAGGCATAGCCACCATGTTCTCTAACATGGCCACAGTTGAATACGACTTTTTTGTTCTCAAACTTTTAAAGGATGAGCATTGTAAATTGTTGACTAACTTGTTGCTTGATGGGGTGTTCAGTTCCATGCCTTATCACAATTAATTTGATATCAAATATGAGCATAATAAAAATAAGCTTGTTAATTTATGACAATAACACAAATTAACTTTCAAAATATACATAAATTAGCTTAATTTGTTAATTTATGACAATACATGAATTAGAGAGGCCTAAAATAAGGTCCCAATGAAAAATCCATATTTATATTGCATAAAACATTCATTCATAAGTAATTCTATTTTGTTTTGGTTTTATTCTTCCTTACCCTTGTTTCTGTGCTTCTGCACAAATTGAGCTTAATTTCTAAAAAATACCCCATATCTTATCAGGCTAAGTGGCTTATTTTCACCGTTTATGGTATTTCTACCTTATTGACACGTCCACGTCGGCAGCCAGATTGGCACGTACTCTACCCGAACTGCCACGAAGGCAGGTTCGTTCCGCCACAGTCGAGGGTCGATTCTGCGCAGAACAGTCGTGGTGACGGAGCAGGTTCTGCCCTTCCCATGACCGTTGGCCATGCCCGCAGTCTACTGACTCTACTCCTCCGTCTTCTAGTCGTCGTCCCGCTTTGTTTGCTTCCGAAAGCTCTGTCGTGTTTTTGTGACCGTTGCGAAAGAAAATTCCTGCCAAACGCCCTTGTGGATCCCCTGCCTGGCCTTCTTCAACTGATCTTCCCCGTTTAGCATTCCCCGCTTATCTCCGGAATTTGAAATCACGGCATCCAATTCTAAGCTCATCTGAGCCGTGTAGCCTCGGAATTTGTTTCCGATCCATTTGGTAGCCAACTCTTTTGAGCATTTGAGTTAAGTACGCGGAGACGAGCTCTGTTTTAGGTGCCGTTGGCTGACAGGACGGAGTTCGTGTGGTGCAGCGCTCTTGTATTGAGTAGTAAGCTTAAGCTTATTTCAGTTTCTGTGTTGACTTAGATATTCGCAGTTCTTTGAGAGAACTGTGCGAGAGAAATTGGATCCTGGAAAGTGGAAGGAGAGTGCCTGTGTGAAATCTGGCTGCGGATCCAATTTCGTGCTCGTTTTGAGCGATCGTTCATTAATCCCTTACTCTGCTTTTTGTTGAGCATCTGGATTTGAGTACAAGGAGATTGAGCTGTTTACATTGCCGTTGGACAAGAGCATGGAGTGTTTGTATTGCAGCATTGTTGCGCTGAGTAATGTTTCAGTTTCGTAGCTGAATATAATGCGTGTATTTGAGGAGAGGAGTATTTGAGAGAATTGGACTCCTAGAGAGTGGAGTGTGCGCACCTGAATGCATGTGCTCAAGTGGAAGCGAAACCTCGCCTCCACTCCGCGCGCTTGAGACGGAGAGGGGCAGGAGCGTGGACAGGGCTGAAATAGAGCACTCGTAGCAGGAAGCATTCCTACCGCAGCCATGACTGTGGCTACGGAGAGAGGTGCAGGAGTGCAATTTGCTCGTGTTAGAAGTGGCGAGGAGAAGATCTTTGTCACTGTTCGAGTTCGACCTCTTAGTGCCAAGGAGGTCGCTCGGTCCGACGTTTCTGACTGGCAGTGCACCAATGGCCACACGATTGCATACAATCATGCCTTGCCGGAGCGTTCACCATATCCTGCTAACTACACATTAGGTGAACGAGGCTTTCTCACTCTTTGCAATTTGAGTTTTCTGATCAGGACAGAACTTTTGAATCAGAGACTGGAAATGAGGGATTGTGTTTGACGGTGAAGTTTTGCTTGCAGATCGCGTTTTTGGACCTGAATGCCAAACGCAGAAAGTGTATGAAGAAGGTGCTAAAGATGTGGCTCTGTCGGCCCTCTCGGGCCTTAACTGTAAGTTGAAATCTATCCATTTTCCTGCAAATTTGGTATTCTGACATTGAGAGCGCAGCATAGCAGGGTTGTTCCAAAGACGGAAATAGGACCTCCGTTGCTTCTCTGACCTAGTTTGAAATTGTGCAGCTACTATCTTCGCTTACGGACAAACAAGCAGCGGGAAGACCTTCACGATGAGGGGTGTCACTGAAAGCGCCATTGCAGATATCTTTGATTACATCCATCGTGTACGTTTTCCATCCTAGTCTGGCTTTGAATTGGGCTTTTTTAACATATACAAAGTTGCATCGGTCGAATTGGACGTTTTCCTTAGTTATATTTTTTCATGGACATCATGTCCTTTCCTTACAACGGAAACTTTGTAGAGCTTTGATTTGAGTGTGTGCTTTGCAGTCAAGTTATGCTACAATATAAACTCTGTTTCCTGTAGACCTCGAGTTTTTAGTAGGCTGTTTGGACTTATCATGGACAGATTTGTGCTCTGTAAAATTCACAACTATGCAGAATGCCAGGTGTTCAATTATGAACATGGGCTGATTTTTCTTTTGATTCACAGAACCAGGACAGGGAGTTTATACTGAAAGTAGCAGCACTTGAAATCTATAACGAGGTGGTGAAAGACCTCTTGACCTCGGAAGGGGCTCCTCTGAGATTGCTCGATGATAAAGAAGTGAGTAGGAGGCAATATAACTCTTTCTGATGACGTCGATTGTACTTGAAGGCAGTCTCTCTTTACCTTTGTCTCTGCGTTTTTAGGTAGCTAGGTGAAAATATCTGATTAAAAGGTTCTGAACTGCAGAAAGGCACCATTATTGACAAGTTAAAAGAGGATGTTGTCCGTGATGTCGACCATCTGCGAGAAGTGATTAAGATTTGCGAAGGTATGAAGATCGCAGTCGACGAGTGTGACGACCAGAAAGAACTTATGTACTATTTGATATATCAGAATGGACAGGAATGTGGTTTGTTCTAACAGTGTTAACTAAATCTACCTACTTGTGAATCCTCCTTAGTGAATTTGAATGTGTCAACTTTTGCAGCCCAAAGGCAAGTCGGAGAAACCAGCTTAAACGACACTTCCTCGAGGTCTCATCAGATCATTCGATTGGTGAGTGATGTTTGCTTGATACATGTTAGCATTGAATCTCACACGCTCTGCAATGGGTGCATTATTTCAAGCTGCCAGTGCAACAATGTCTTGTGAACTATGGCAGTCAGATCTGTATTCGTTATAAACGGGTTTCTTGGCCTGTGCAGACAGTGGAGAGCCACCCTTGCGGAGTTGCCGCAGGCACTCCGGCGACCTCTTTAGTCGCGAGCTTGGTATTTAACCTATTCATTGCCTAAAATTTTGTCCTGAGGGTCCTTATGCAATTATAGAGTGCAATTACTGGAATTTTTTGTGACTGCTGTAATGGAACCGCAGCTCTTCATGTTCGATTTCTCTCTTGTGGAATCATACATATTGACCTGTACACATGAATCTAGCACCCCAACGAACTTCTTCTCAATGGCGCCGTATTTCTATGCAGAATTTTGTGGATCTAGCTGGAAGCGAAAGAGCATCACAAACTCAGGCTGATGGAGCCAGGCTGAAGGAAGGAGCTCACATCAATCGCAGCCTATTAACTCTTAGCACCTGTATTCGCAAACTCAGGTACTTACATCATTCGAATGTTACTTGCTATACCCAGTCTTCTATCGATGCTTGCATATCAGTGCTGTTAACGAGTACTGTACTTGTTTATTTTATGTGTCCTTATGACCTTGATATCTAAGTTTGACTCTACTGCTTTCAGTGGAGGAAGCAAAAAAGGTGGGCATGTTCCATATAGAGACTCCAAGCTCACAAGGATCTTACAACACTCATTGGGAGGAAATGCAAGGACTGCTATAATTTGCACCATGAGCCCTGCGCACAGCCACGTTGAGCAATCACGCAACACCCTTGCATTTGCTACAAGAGCCAAAGAAGTGGTCAACACCACGCACATTAACATGGTGAGGTCCTTCTGCAGTCGTGGTCCAATCCTGTGAATGATATTTTGAACTCACGAACAGTAACCTCTCAAACCATTTGTGTTTCAGCCATGAAACACGTGTACTTCAATACTCCTGTTAGTTCACTTATGAACTCGTTATCACATGTATCTTTCTTTTGATGGTTCAACAACTAAGTGAAAGACATCATGCTATGTTCTGTCAGGTTGTGTCGGACAAGGTGTTGGTGAAACAACTACAAAAGGAGGTGGCCAGACTGGAGGCTGAGCTGAAGGTTCCCGATACAGCCACTGAAACCGCAACTTCTGAAGCCTTACTCCAAGCCAAAGATCTCCAGATCCAGAAGGTAGTTCATATCCCTACACATTTTTGAATAGTGAATATTTCGATTACTTGTCATGTTGTGACTTCATCCATGAGGAATACTGAATCGTTGTCTCTCACAGATGGAAGAGGAACTTCAAGAGCTGCAGACTCAGCGTGACGCTGCACAAGCTCGGCTTGACGAAGTCAGCAGGAAGCTAGAGGTTGAGGAGGTAGCCAAGAAACTAGCAGAAGAGGCAGCGAAGAAGCTTGCGGAGGTAGCAATAAACAGACCTGTAAGACCCAATACTACACCTCCAACGTGATTACAGGCTGAAATAGTTGTAGAAATGTTCACTAGTTTAACGGAATCTGCTTTGGTATCCTTGTCTAAGCTACCTTCTAACACTGTTTATCTGGTATGCATAACAGCCATTAACTCCTGGACCGCAGTCCATTTCCCACACTCCCCTTTCAGTTACCGCGAACCGAAGAAGGTGGTCTGATTCCGGAGATTACCTCATCCGAAAATTGGAGGGACAATGTCAACCGCAGACCCCTCTTAGCACGCTCCGGCCTAAAGGTCCCAGCATGTCTATCAGGCAATCCAGTGCTGCCTCTGTTATGTTGGTGCAGGAGATTCGCAAGCTAGAAAACCTCCAGGATGAGTTGGGAGATGATGCCAATCGTGCACTCGAAGCTCTGCAGAAGGAAGTTGAATGCCTACGGTTAGCCCAAGCAGGCATGAACCATGACGCGGCTTCCACAGTTAAGAAACTCCAAGATGAGATCCAAACAATGCACAGTCTCCGTTCCACAGCTTCAAGAACTAAGGGCTTTGAGAACAAGGAAGATGTAGCCACACTTCGCCAGTCCATCAGCTTGAACCACGTAACACTACGACAAGAGCTCTCTAGACTGGGAGACAAGGACAAAACCGATGCTGATGCCGCCATAGCGACTTTAGAGGAGCAATTGGAAAGTGTTCAGAGATCTCTGGACAAAATGATTCTTGCCAACGAAACCCAGTCACCTCAGGTAAGTATTATCCTTTCGACTCACTACTTGAGAAATTCAAGTACAAGTAAGAGAAGATCGCTCTCTAGGATTCTAAATATGAAAGCAGGGCTTCTAAGATTTGCAACTCAGTCGACAGGTTTCAAGGCTGCTGTTACTTGATTATCTTTTAGTTTCTTATCTTTCTCTTCAAACTGGTGCATAGGCTCATTGTTTGCTGTTGATGTGGTCGAAGTAGTTCCAAGTAATCAACGCTACATTTTCTAGGAAAGTTTACTGGTATGTTGCACATTGTACCAATCGCTACTGAGACGGATCTTTTGTGATGTATGTTGTTCACAGGAACCTGGAGAGTCACCCAAGACCCCTGCTCGGAAGAAGCATATTCCCTTGTCCCCTGCGGCTGGCATGGCCAGGCAGCGCCTTACTGCTGAAACCCCTTGCTCGCCAGCTGCCCGGAGGAGCTTAAGATATCTCAATAGTGAGAATATCGAAAACACTCCCCCACGAGCGCCGCGTGACAACAACGGAGGAGATCACGCAACTCCTCGAGGGAATGGACACCAGAAGCAAGGCGCATCCCCAGCAAAATCCGATATTTCAAGCCAATCTAAAGAGAGCCCTGGTGGTGGCCATAAGAGATCCAATTCAGTTGACATTCGGAAAATGCAGAATCTCTTTAAGACCGCAGCTGAGGATAACATCAAAAGTATTCGTTCTTACGTAACGGAATTGAAGGAGCGTGTGGCAAAGCTCCAATATCAGAAGCAGCTCCTCGTTTGCCAGGTACTGTTTAAAACTTTCATGTGCATTCTTCTCAGTCCTAACTGAAGTACCTCCGGTAGCAATGGGTTAATCTTGATTTTCTTGATTATGCAATGAAGCCCCAGAAGAAATGACTACAGGCAGAAGATTTTGTAGTTGTCAGATTCTTCACCTTTTGCAGAAGAGATTAGTAAGGTGCACCGGTGTCAAGTGATCTTTTCACCGAAGCCACCATATCTAAACGGGTTGACGGCGTACCGATCTTTTCTTATGATGCCGTTGTTCTTTGAATTTGAATTTCATTACTTGTTCTCTGATTACTCCCCGATAATACAGGTACTCGAACTTGAGGCCAATGGGAACGACGAAGAGGAGGAAGGAGGTGACGATCTCAACGAGGATGAGCTTGCTATGGAACCTGTGCAATCGCCAGGTAGCTGGAAGTCCCAATTCGATCAGCAAAGAGCACTAATATTCGAGTTGTGGGACTCGTGCAATGTCTCCATCATCCATAGAACGCAGTTCTATCTTTTATTTAAAGGAGACCCTGCTGATGGCATCTACATGGAAGTAGAGTTGCGCCGCCTTACGTGGCTGCAGGAGAACTTCAACGCTGAGGCCGTGTGTAACGAACACAATGTGAACGCTATCGACGAGCACCTTATTCCTCCAAGCCCGAACTGTTCAAACAGGTATTTTTTCTTGCTCATCTACATGCGAAATCTCTCCACTTGGGATCACTTTCTGAAGTAAAGATTATACACAGCGAGGCAGATAAAAGTCCGTTTTCTTAGTTTAAAACGGCAAGATAGAAAGGACCAAATTCTCACCCAACTTACAGTCAATTGATTCTCTAAAGCAGGATTATGATGCACTTGAATTTTTTCGTTGGTTAATTCCAACTGCAATTATGAAACCGGACTTTTCTCTACAATGGGATTGATATGGATCGACTGACCACATGATTGAATCATGCAGCACTAAAAGCTTGAAGAGGGAGAGGGAGCTTCTAGCAAGGCAGATGTCGCGACGGTTGTCGACCGAGGAAAGGGAAGACCTGTTCATGCGGTGGGGCGTTCCTCTAGATGGAAAGCAGCGAAAGCTACAGCTGATCTACAAGTTGTGGATGGACTCTCACAACCTTGGTCACATCCAAGCCAGTGCTGAAATTGTAGCCAGGATTGTAGGAATCATAAATCCTGGCTCTGCCCCCAAGGAAATGTTCGCCCTCAACTTCGCTCCTCCCAACCATGCTGAAAGGCCTCACATGTTTGGCTGGAACGGCCTGTCAGCGCTTCTGAACTTTTAGCACCTGAAAAACGTTTTCAGGTGTGGGCCTTTCCTTCTAGTCAGTTCGTAAGTAGAGCCGTTAGTGATAAAAAAAAAGGTAGAATTGATTTTCCTGCTGAAGATTAGTGATACCTCAGTTTTAAAAGAGGAAAACTGTAAAGAATTTCCATGGCACAGTCCATTGTAAATGTACACCAGCATTTAAGATCTTTATCATATCAACTGCAAGAGCTCACATTGAGAGGCTCTTGTTTTAACGTTTCTGTATCATCAATGTCGTTTCAACTCAACTCCTACGTTCAAAATACAGCTACCTTATTTGCAACAGAACTAAAAACCTGCCGCTAACAAGCTTGCAACTGAAAGCGGAAGTTGATTCTTAACCCAAGCACTGTAAACCTAAACTGAGCAACGCGTTGCACTAAGTGTAACAATGCCAATAACTTAAACTCCCTCTGTCCTCTGAAAAGCTCCAAATCAGACACATGTCTTGTACCACTAAAATAGCTCCGTTTTGCTGATTTCAAGCACTGAGAAAGCATTTGCCATGTTCAATGATCTCACGGGGGCAAGTTGAGCAATTAGAGAGCGTTCCTCTCCTAGCAAGCTTGGCCTTGCCCATATGAAGTACCATTGTTGCTACTAATCTTTAAATCATCAATACTGAGAAGCTACCAACATGCACAAATATGGTATTTTTTTGCATGGAATTTGGGTGCCCAAACGGTAACATCAAAACTAGAGTTTTTGCATACATTTGGTTGACAATATATTGATTCTAGAATGCCTAAATGGCGGCATCAAAACTGGAGATTTTGCATACATTTGGTAGATGGTATATTGATTCTAGAATGCATGTGTCACTAGCACAAAGACTAAAAATACAGTTGATACTTTGCTAAGGAAGCTTTTTGGACGTTTTTAGAGGGACAGACGGAGTATGAGACACAGGTAACCAGAAGACTTCTGAACTAAATTCTATTGATAAATAATGACAAAACAAAGCATTTCGTTTCTAGTGGACTTTGTTAGACTCGCCTGCTGCCGCTCTTCTACTCCAGGGTGAGAAATCCTCAAACACAGACTCTTCATCATCGTCTTCATCATCATCTCCCCAGAAGGATCTGTCTCCCTCGTCGTCGTCGTCTTCGCTGTCCGAGTCGAAGGATTCTTGCTCAGAGAAAGCGGAGACGCTTGAATTCGGTCGCAAGGTCACAAACTGTGAGTTACTCCGCTCAGGATCCAGATCTGAATCGTCCTCCAGCTCTCGTATCAACTCCCTTTTGTTTGACCACTCCTGATGCGCTTCGGCAGCTGCATCTTGCGCTCTGCCGGATGCCACCTCGTCCCAGGAAAACGCCAGGTCAACGTGCCTGCTCAGTGTCATGGTGTCCCCGATCACAATCGTTTGCAAGTTCCGCATGCTCGCTAGTCTCAGGATGTTGATGAAATCAGAGTCGTCAGAGACGAGGATTAGGGTTTCGAGTCCCCTGCATTCACAGAAAAACGCATCATGAGTAACAACAACAACAGCCCCCAAAACCTCAAATTATGTAGAAACCTACATTTTTGAGGGGTGATTGCACAAGATTCAAGATTCACCATGTGAAGTGACAATTCCTATTTGGGTTTCACGAACTTTGGAGTTGTATTAGGTGACGTACACTGGTGCATTCCTAGATTTGAGGGATGATTGCAAAAGATTCAAGATTTATCACATTAAATGACAATTCCCATTTGGGTTTCACAAACTTTGGAGTTGTGTAAGTAAACGTACAATGTAGCATTTAGTGTGTTCTCATCATCACCCAATGTGGCGCTTTTTGGGAATCGTACTCATGCACGTAACATTTGTTCACCGGGAATCAAATCTAGACTGATTTTGAGGTATTTCAATCGATGAATTGCTTTGCTCAAGTAGTAGCCATATATGAATATCCTTACTGATCCATTCAATATAGAACCTAGGTATCTAACCCCAGACAGTTTGATTATGAAAAAAACTCCCATAGTTTGAATAGAGAATTCTCTGACTTCAAATTTCCCAACCCTTTCTCGTCCCTTTGCTAAGGGACTTCACATTCAACATCTGCAACCCCAAGTTGCTCAAAAAGCTTAAAACTGACACATTTAGGTCACCTTCTGTTTGCAGGTGTCAAGGAAGAGAGCTACTACTAAAAAACGCAAGAAGAAACCGTCAAACACCACTCACAAAGTGGCTAGTGTTTTGCAAAAGTTTGACCTAAAAAAAGGTTATCGCTACAGAAACTGTGACAGGATTTGGAGTTTTAGCACATTTAGAGTATGTTCACACTTGGTAGTAGGAGGGGTATTACTGTAGCAATATGAAGGTGTGTCCAAATGCGTCTAATTTTCCTTTGCAAGTGTTGAACATACCTTTAGCAGTGTTTTCTAGTATAACTTGAGCTGGTGAGTTTAGGAGGAAATTTGAGAAGGCGGGGATGGTGAGAGAGAGAGAGAGAGAGAATTCAAACCTGTTGATGTAGACAGTCATGTGCTTCATGAGCGCTTCATCAGCAGCTTGCGGCCGGTCTTCCACAGTTCTCACGTAAACACCAGCACGCTTGAGCTCAGGCGCGAGGCCATAGCCATGCCGGGGCACGATGAGCTGCGAGGCGATGGCCTGGTACTTCTCCTCTTTCACCGCCAGCTTCTCCTTGTACCGCTGTCGCTTCTTCCCCTTGAGGTGATTCAAGTGGCTGACGCGCTTGGTGCGCTCTCGCTCGTGCAGCTGCTTGAAGTGCTTCTTCAGCTTCAAGTAGGTCTGGCACTTGCGCCCGCAGTACTGGCACCGGTACGGCTCCTCGGGCTTCACCGCGCCCTGCTCTTCCAGGATGTTCAAGCGCCGCCGCTCCTGCCGCTCGTCGCGGATCCATTGCGGCACGTACGAGAATGCGTGGTGGTTTGCGTACGCCACCATGTCCACCACCATCCCGAACTCGCTCGCCAGGTCACGCAAGCGGATGGCCGCTTTGTACGGCGGCACTCCCTTCGGCGGCTTGTTGTCCAAGTCCCAGAACACTCCCACCGTCCTCTTCTTCTCTTCTTCTACTTCTCCAATTTCAACTACACCCGTGCTCTCTTCTTCTTCTTCTTCACTTTCCTCAACACCACCATAAGCATCATCTCCACTACTACTACGGACACAGCAATTCCTACTAGACACAAAATTCGTCGTGAAAATGGGAGACCTAAACCGCCTTGACGACAATCTCGTCCTTATTCGCACATTGCCTGTCTCAGAAATCGAATGAGGGTTTCTTGGATTGCTAGAAATACCTGCCCCAGAAACCGAATTTGGGTTTCTGAGATTGCTGGTAATACCTGTCTCAGAAGCCCAATTAGGGTTTCTCAGATTGCTGGTAATACCTGTCTCAGACACCGAATTAGAGTTTCTTAGATTGCTGGTAATACCTGTCTCAAAAACCCCATTAGGGTTTCTCAGATTGCTGGCATTGCCTGTCTCAGAAACCGAATTTGGGTTTCTCAGATTGCTGGTACGAGACACAATTTGGCATCGCTTCAACCCCGCGCAACTGGCCAGACTGAAAGCGTTGCAAAGTGTTGCCATAGTTCCCCCACCGTCCTCTCGAATCTGCAATTCCTCCAATGCAATGTCCAGTCTGTTGTTGGCCTAGTCTTCATGGCCTTCAAAGGAACGATAACAAAATTCCCTCGAAATTCCAAGGGCTAGGACATGGTTGGTAATTCTTGTGCAAGAGTACCGAATCTGATGAAGGAGTTGTCGCAAAAGGCGCTGGAGTGAGTTTCCTAATCTTCAGGCGATATCGCCATGGCTTATATGAATAGATAAACCTTGAACCCTAAAACCCTAAATTGGAATGTTGGGGGGAATGAAAAGCTTTGGAGATGTGGATTCTAGTCGAAGTGCACTCACTCCCACTCGGAGTTGCAGGGGAATTGGTATTATTCCCCCTTGGCCAGATTACAACTGTTGGCCTTGAAAATGGAGTTCGTTCCTAAGGAGGAGCGGCCGAACGAAAGGAGAGAGACAAAGTGCCCACATGGGAACGTAATGAGAACATGTGCTCCACCTCAGGAACCGTGTCCTGGTATTGTGTTCAATTCAGTTCCCGACACGCCTAGCATTTACCTACTTAGGAAAACAAAAATCCCAAAAATTCTCATGTTTTTTGGCATTAAACTTGCTGAAATGCCATTTCAATTTCCAGTTTTCGTGTTTTTCAGTAAATTTGTATGCATGACTTTGTAATTCTTTTGTTGTTTTTGTAATTCTCCGAGCATGGAGGTTGGTCCCAAGTACTTATAATTGACTCTCCCTTCCTAAACCTAAATAATGCCTCTATTCTTAACATATCTACACGTTGAATATGTTGAATTCCCTAAATGTAACATTTTTGGACAAATGTTCAACTGTCTAAATTACTTGGCTATGAACATGGCTATTTATTTTTACTTCCACCTTAGACATGATTATGGATGTTAGAGGAATGCATGCATGGTAAACTTTCATAATGAAAGAAGACATTGAACACATGTCATTTTGTAAATTCATCAATTTGTGGGCCCATTTATTTCCTCAAGTGCTTTTTTCTATGAATTGCCTTCTTGACTTTTACTAATTACTCAAATGAATTTTGGAAGTAAGCATTTTTTCATTTTTGGACAAGAGTTCTATGTTCACACTTATAGAGGCTTCTTCATCTATATTCTAAGAAGCACATGTTATTCCTTCATCCAAATTTAGCATGGTTTTTGTTTAATTAGAACAAACAGCAATTACAAGTGCTCAAACAAATGTATAAAAGTGATTTTGCCGTTTGCTAATTTTAGATTTTGTTGAATGTCATGTATTCAATGATGAAGTACCTTCTTAGTGAATAGAAGTTAGTAGAGTCTTGGTATGATAAATGAAGCTTTCCATACCAAGTGTTTAATTACTATGTTGAAGTGAGTAATGGCAATGTATTTAGTGGAGTGGCATCATTCTTGCTCTTGTTCAATTATCATAACTTTAACCATTTTTCATCATCAGTACCTTTGCACCAAGTTTTCAAGCAATGGACTTCTCAAACACTTTTGAAACTAAAACCTACTCTCAATGATTAACATAAAGATATAGATTGGGATCCTTAAACAAAGGTTATGGTTGGATATTTTAATCAACATTTGCACAATTCATCAATACTCCAAGTCAACAACACTCAACAAGGTTTATAATTCATATAAACAAGCACACCAATTATACACATACATTATAAGTTTATTATCCTTATTGAAACTCATTTCAAAATTTTGTCTATGTTTATTTGATTTTGTGATCTTTATGTAACAACACGTTTTTCATTTAAATCAATAAATCAATTGATAAAACCATGTTACTGTTGAAAATAGATCATAGATGATTAATCAAAAAAATTGTATTTAAGACATTGAACCCATAAAGAGCAAGTTGAATTAGAAAAACAAATTATTTGAAGGATGCAATGCAACTTAAAGTTGTAATAGAGCACTATCTTAATTGCTGGCATAGAAAGTCATTGGTTTCCTTCAAATGTGCATCATACTTACTTACAAGTAAAAAATCAACTCAAGATCCTTGATTTGAAAAAGTTCCATACTTTTTTATTTCAAACCTGATCTTAATGATAACTTGAAAACCATCTTTAATTTTTTTTTCTTTAGTATGAACTTTAAGAGCGTTAGAGAAGTTATATTATTGCGCACCTAGGTTTTAATTAGAACATCATACATTATAAAGCTTTTGAATTACATTCAAAACCCTCAAGCATGTAGGAGAAAATTACCCAAATTAAAGATTTTATTTTATTTTCCAACAAATAAAGTGTACTTAATTGAGAGTAATGCAAACCTAAACTTTCTGTATTAAAACTTATTGATTGTTATTCAAATGCACAAATGAAACCTTCATGTTAAGCACATCATCTCATTCAAATTATACACATATCCAAACCTTAGAAGTATCCAGAACATGTTTCTAATATTCTATGATAGTACAAGGCAAATTAAGATTGAAATTTAGATTCTTTCCAAGAAGTCTAGATTGAGGGCCAACAAATAGTTCAACAACAATTGGCTCTTTCAATCTATAGGGATTCAAGCACTTGAAATCGTTTACAATACATAGAAAGATGAGCTTTATTGGGGACTTTCCATTTAAATGAAACTCTCAAAACTTGCCAATTTTAAATACAGCACCATTCACAAAGAATTGTCACAATCAAGGACAAAATGCAAAGAAATCAATGAATAGCTCTTGTACCTAATTCAAAATCTTACAACATACAATTTTATAATCTCGTAATCTTAGGGTTCCATTTGGAAATGTTCACAAGTGCAGTTAAATTTAACAAAACTTCTAGCAAAAGCTTTCAATAACTACAAAAAAAAAAGTACAGATCACAACGTTAAATTTCAAAGTTTTACCACATTTAACAGTGTTTTTTAGCAAGTTGAGCTAATTGTGAATATAACATTTAGGATCACTGCTACTTGGAGACTTCCACCTCCATATCTAGAAACAACTATATGAAAAAAATGTCTAATGAAAATATAGATACTTGTTTGTATAGGTAAATGCATAAGTCAAAACACGTCAGCATTTGCATTAACCCCTCAAGGCCCAAAGCGCTCAACCAACGCCCCTCCGCATTGTACATCAAGATACTTGACTTTTATTCAAGATTAATTTTAGAAGTTATTATTTTGAATTGTTTTGATTGGAGTCTTGTTTTAGTATTAAAAATCTGATTTTGAAAATGAATAACTATGATTTGTCTATTCAAGATTTTGTGCAAGGGCATCCATTGCAAATTTTCATTTTCTAGTGTTGAGAGCTCTTGGAAATGAGCCTCAAATACCCTAGAGTTTGGAGAAACAATCATATTAAAAAATTAATTAAAAAAGTTGTAGAATAGATTTTGAGAAGTTGTAAACTGATTAGGATTATGCATGTTGTACTTTACATACTTGTATTTTTTGATATTGTCAATTTGAGATATGAAAAAATTATTAAAAAACTTCAAATCACTTTCATAGTTTTAACACCCTCATGATCAAATCTTTTAATCTATAAGTGATGTTGTATTTTCTTTTCATGTGTAATCTCCACCATGTCTAGCTTGAATTTGTACAGTTACATTTCAAAAAATTTGATAAAATTTACCAAAATGTTGACATTTTGTTCATCCTAGGGCAGATTCTGAGATACTCGGAAAAGTCCAGGGGTGTTGAGGGGTTAAGCAAACAACCTCTTCCACATTTACAATTTCGAGCTTTAGAAGAAGAGCTCACACACTCTAGTAGAGGAAGCAAGACTGCTGGCATTTTGGAAGCAATTAAAGAATTTTCTAGCACTTTCAAACACATCACGAAAGTCCTTTAGTTTTCTACAAATAGACAATCAGAGTTTTCAGATGAAGCTCGCATTATATTTCAATGTTACAAGTTCACCTTCTGATCAATTTCTAAAACAACTTTGCCGCCAGCATTCTTGCCATCTCTGGCTCGGTGTGCTTCTGCAACCATCTCTAATGGGAAAGTCTGGCCTACTGGTATTTTAAGCCGTCCATCAGATGCCAGTCTGCATATCTCCTCCAGGCCTTCTGCATCCGTTCGCATAATAGGCCACCAATATTCTGTACATTATAAAACCCAAAGCATTAGCATGAGGGTCGACAGTGTTGGAGTTAAGTTACCCGATGGTAATTTAATTAATCTAAAGTCTATAAACTTCAAGGTAGTGACAACACCAAAGGACATTGGGTAGCTGGAAACAGTATCTACTACCGTGGTTCCAGAAAAGAGTTAGCGATAACAAAGGAACTAATGCATACACGCCATTGAAAAAAACAGCTAAACTGATATCATTGCAATCTGAAACATCTCATCAACTACAAAAGCTTTTGAATAGGACGAGAAGAAACAAACCAATTCCATGAGATTTTCTATACTTCATCTGCTTCTGAAACAATGCAGCAGCTGCAGTAGCACCTCCTGCTATGAGACCATACTTGTCTGTGTAAGCTACTGCTTCTCCCTGCAAATAAATGCCAAAAACAAATTAAAAAATCTGTAGTAAAAACTGATCTCCACATTCTCTTAGAAGATATTTGACTTACAGAAATAAAAAACCTAAAAGCACCACTACTTCTTGGAAGGCGTTGTAAAACAGAGATGCACATTTGATTCCCTTCGAATTCTAGACTTAAACTCTGAGAATGAGAACGTATACAAACCTGCAGTGTCAGATATTTTCCACCTCGTTGCAGTAGACTGATTCCAGAAGCCTCAGTCTCTGGAACACCAATGGTGTCCAGGACAACATCAAACTTCTCTCGAAATTGATCCTTCAAATTCTAAAATCAGCAAAAACCGCACGATTAAGAGAACAACAAAAAAAATTAACATGTTTCAAAGTGGCACACATAGCAAGTGTTCACCAAAAAAGAGAACAACTATATTAACAACATCTTCAGTAAAATCTTGCGGATAATACTCTTCACGAATCTGTCAAAAAGTTCATAAAAGAACTCTAATTTTGCTCAAGTTCCTGTTAATTGCCAAGACCAAGACATTGAGGGAAGATATACTGTTCTTTGCATGACAAAATGCTAGAAATTTAGAACAATATGAGTTACTCACTGAAGAAGTGTAATCGACAGCTTCCTCAGCGCCTGCTTCCTTAACTTCCTCCATGCTTCGCTTGCCACATGTGCAGGCCACATAGAACCCTGCAGCTTTAGCTAGATAGATCGCAGCAAGGCCGACCGCTCCTCCGCCTCCCATAACCAAGACTTTCTGTCTGCACGAACATCGCCAAAACATCAGTAAAACATAACATCAATATAGAAAAAATCCACAAGTATTTGTTGCAAGTTTCGACGTTCTTAGGCAAGAAAACTTGTACCCCTTCTGAATGTTTGCGGTGCTCCTCAAAGCTCTCCAAGCAGTGAGTGAAGCAAAAGGAATAGCAGCAGCCTCCTGAGTATTCATCAGAGAATCAGAACAGCCTCACACTCGACAATCTACACAAAGTTCTCAGGTCTTGTAATGATCTTTAATGTATAACTCAGGGAACATTACATGTGAAGGTTCAAAAAAAGTAAGAAAATGTAATAAAAGAAAGTTTTCATATGAGGAAATCACACGAGAGAAAAAAAGGTGAAAAGTATACATACTGTGTGAGAGAGAGACTCAGGCTTCGGAGCCAGTTGCTCTTCCTCGAGAATGGCGTATTCGCTGTATGTTCCTCGTGTTGCAGTTGGATGTAGTGCACCAAAAACTTGATCACCTACTTGAAAATGTTGCACACGGCTTCCCACCGCTGTGACCTCTCCACTCACGTCCCGGCCTAGAATTAGTGGCAACAGCGGTTCAAACAATGACCGTCCATAGCCTTCCCTCATCTGTAAAATGAAAACAAAATTATTGAGCAAAGTGCAAAAACTCTGACGACAATACACGAGGCTCTCAAAAAGGTATTACGATATAATTTTAGAGAAGAATCTAGAGAAAAAGGGAGATATACCCGTATATCTAAAGGATTGACGCCCACTGCATGTGCACGCACCAACACATCCGATGCAAGCAGATCTGGAAGTACCGAATCATCTCGCACCTCAAGCACCTGCGAAGTTTAACAAAAACCTAGAGTAAGAGTAAGATACGCTGCGATGATATCTCCGCAACCACAATAACAACACCTCGCAATCTACGTGAGAATTAGCAGAGCCAGAATGAAAATGAGCTCGCCTCAGGGCCTCCAAAGCGAGGCAAGACGATTGCTCTGCATGTCGTCACAGTACGAGGTCCCGATTTGGCCGAAGCTGAGCAGCAGTGTTTGAGCGCCACAAACAAGAACGCATTCTTGGCCATGTCGCGATGGTTTTTTGCGATCTTTCAACTCGTATTCATCGCCTCTCCCGAATTATGAACCTCGCGGAGCTGGAATATAGATTCCACACTGTCGGTAAAATTTCGACATGAGGCTCTCTTCAAAGTTCAAATTACGACTGCTGGATCCTCTACAAACTCGGTTTTCTCAATTTTTAAGTAACTATCACTTTGCTCACGAATGCAGCTCCTAACAAAATTAGCACTTCTGGAAGAGGAGTGAGACTCTGTTCAAAATTCAATCCACGACGACTGCTGGATGCTCGACAAACTCGGTCTTCTCAACATTTAAGTAACTATAAGTTTGCTCACGAATGCAGCTCCTAATAAAAGCAGCATTTCTGGAAGAAGAAAAAAAGTGTAAAGAGAGAGGGGCAGGGTGCGAATGTACGCGCGATTGGATGGAGCGTATACGATGATTGTGTTGGACAGGAGCGGGCAACGAGATTGCTGAAATTTGGAGCAAGAGGAGGAATGCGAAATGAGAGTGGAGAGGCAGAGGGGAGGTCGGATGAGAGACGTGGCGTGAGGATTGGCGCGCCTTCTTGAAAGCGCAGCGCCATCGCCATCGCCATCGCGACGGCGATGGCTTTTCTTTTGATGGCGCTCGCGCCAGCGCGAATTTTGAACAGGCCGGAGAGTCGAGAGAGGAGGGGACCCCATTCCCGTGGGCCCTTATTTCTGTTGAACCGAGATGTAACTTACCACAGTGGTAGAAAGGGCCAACTTCCGTCGGCCACGGTCACGGGTGTTTTAGACTCCAGGAAACCGAGATCGTAAAGGTTCTTGTGCATCTTACTAAAAACTTGTTTGTATACTAATTTTTTGTTTTCTAAAAAAAATTCATGCAAGGTTTCATAATCTGTCAGTTGTTACTTGGATTTCAAATTCCAGTTGCCCATAGTAATTAGGCCTTATCCCCCGAAATTTGAGAGTGTTGTTCTTGTCCACTTTGAACAACACATTTCTCAAAGTATAGGCCTCTTTTGTATTTAGAAAACCAAGCAAACTTGCTCAACTCTTTACCTCATATGAATTGATTGTCTTAAATCAACTTCCACTTCTCACGAAAAGCATAATTCAAAATGTTTAAAACGCATGGTGTTCACTTGACAAGATTGACATGGCCCCAATTTCAATAATTGAAATCACCAAATAGGATTGCTCCATTCTATATATTCTAATATATCAGTCATATACTCATATACTCATGATTTGTTAGAAATAATCTACTACAGCAAACACTTAATTTCTTTTTATTGTGGTAGTCACTGCACAGATTATTTAGAATAGGTTCTCCAACGTCAGAAAGTCTCCTTCAATATGGCTAATTTTAATCAAGCATGGCAGTCTACTCTAGACAAAGTGATACAAAAAGTTGCAAAGGTGTCTCAATCATGTTCTCAAATTGACAACTTCCCATTATAAGGAATGAAGGTTTGAATCACAACCTCAATTCAAACATTTTTGACTACTCGTGTAACAACAACGCTAACAATTTACAATCACCCAAAAGAAACTAGACAAGTTCAACACTCCTTCCAAGATCACTCCTACATCCTAACACGCCATGCCAGCCTACAATTCCATTGACTATGGAAAAACCAGTCATAAATTCTATGGCGAGGTCAAGCGCAAGCAGTGCACAAGCATGATGACAAATGAAGCAAAATACAAAATTCATGTCAAATATCATGATGTCAAATATCGTGCATTACAAAAGAATTCTAGAAGCTCAGGTTTAAGCTTACTGCAAAATGGCTGCAAAGCGACTATTAACTACAAAACAAAGTAGTGTGTATCTGTACAATTGCCATGGCAGGTTGAGATTCAAAAGGCGTGCAACTCAGTGGAAGACGAGAACTTGACGAGCAAGCTCTGTCACCACCAGTGACAGGAATCCTAGCATCGCCAGACGCCCATTCCATCGCTCAGCCTGCGCCGTGAATGGCCCAAAACTGCGAGCATCCATGGACTCGCCGGTGATGATGGGCACCAACGATGCGTAAGTGAACAACTACACCGCGCCGACGAAGTACACAAGCCCGCTTGTGGACGGGTTGAACAGCTGCTGTGCCACCGTCAACCCGGTTGCCTTCTCTACCATGAACGCCTACACCATGCCCAGCATTGCCAGGAGGCAATTAATAGCCTCGGGCGCCGCACTGTCGAACGCGAACACGCTCCAGAACAACTTGTTGTCCGTCTCCGGTCGCCGCTCAATCTCCAGGCGCGGTGTGAACTCCACAGCCTGGTCAAATCTAGCGGTTGGTTTGGCGCCGAAGTACGACTACTGCTTTGACTCGTTCGTCGCCATGTTGCTCTTTATCTCACCCTCCGTGATCTCCTTCTTTGTGCTCTCGTCGACAATGTCTCGGATGTTCTTCCCTGCTTTGCATCGCACTTGTCCTGCTAGTGAGGTGCTCAGTCTGGGAGATGCCACTACTCGGACAGCTACCTTGGTATTAAACCTGCTTGCAGGATAAGAGTGGTGAGTCCACTAGCCAAGCTTGTGGTGGTTGTCATCTGCGACATCATTGCTACAGCCATTGACAGCCTTCTAGCTAGTTGATCCAATCAAATCCAATCAAACTAATAAGAATCTGACAAGGACATTGATTTGAATTGAACTAAATGTGAGAGATTGTTGCCAGACTTTGAATGAGAATAATGTGAACTAGATGATCAAGCTAAATGACGATTGGAGAGCGAGAGTAATGGCGTAGAATTTATACATGCAGGGAGTTGTACCAGAAGTGTGCATGCAGTGGAGCCTGGCAGCCAGATGCAAGCAAAATGGAGTGACACAATGTGTTTGGAGAAGAGAGAGGTTGATGAGGGTGGCATGTGGCAGTATAGATGTTCTCATAAAAGTTCCGTTCACAAGTGTATTTTAATAACTTTACGCAGTTCACTGTCATGGTTCAAATCTTGCCGTTTGTGCTCATTGATGGCTCCTGGTGGTTGGGGTGTTTGTAAGTCATTTGGCTGGGTGCTTGGGGATGATCCTAGCTGTTCCTAGGGTAGCAAGGAGGACATGCGTAAGTTTGGAAGTTTTCCTGAGAGGGTGCCACCAAGGTAGACATCAAACAAAAGACATAGACTTGGTATAGGCAACATAAGTTACTTCACTCAATATTGCGTTTATTGCATTTAGGTTGCCCCGAACTAATTTCTTGACATTTCAAACTACATAAATACTCTCTCGTATTACAATAACTTTCATCAACATCTACTAAGGTTAGAAGCACTTTACATGGACAATTTTGTGAGATCAATTTGGGGAAGGTGCACTAAGATTTTGAAATCAAATTTTGGTAAGCAAATGGGCATAGATGGGCAAAAATTTGCCCTCATATTATTTTGCAATTTTATGAATAAAATATGAATTTTTGAAAACAAGGTTGTAGATACACCTATTGTGGCCCCTAGACTTGATGTAAACTGGTCATGAACCTTGGGAAAACAAACAAGGAGAAGATCAAATGAGTGAACATGAGAGTCTGAGAAAAAATCATTTTAATGCTTAAAATGGTCACCATAACTTGAATATAGAACAACACTTGTCACATTTGTGTGCAACAAGGGTTTTGATTTGCATGCAACAAGTATTTGTTCTGAGGGGAATTCTAGGGGTCCAAAAGCAACTGGTGTATATATAAGGTGCTTCTACCTTACAATAAACAATTTTTGAGAAGGTATGGCAACAACTACAAAGTTACTAAAAAATTAACCAACAATGTCCATATAGTAAATTATGTGAAATCCTAATATCTAAAAGAGTTGCATGCGCCTCCACAATTGACCAAGCAACCAGTCATGAGATAACTTTTCAAAGTAAGAGAGGGTAAGGCAACCTAATTGTTAAGGCAACTAAATGCGCTATTTAATGTAAGAGATTGCCTCCACTTTCCAAACAAAGTCCGTATACATTAGGGGGTTTCAAATATGCCATTCACCACCAATTTTGTTCACATGAATGAAATTTGTGAGTAACCCAACCAAGTCACTCCGTAAACGAGCCATGATGAACTCTTAAAGTTTTGACAACATATTCACCCGTGAACAAAAACTTGTTCACAACCATCTGTTCACTATTTATTTGAGATATTTGAACCCCCTACTACCTACCAATATACAAAGATTTAGGTGAACCCCCCTTGTAAAAAAGTGTTGTTGCTGCAGACTGCAAACAGGCTTGTTCAAATCCCGGTGTCACCTTTGGCAGAAATTCTGCTCCGTTCCAGCTTGAAACGATCTCATTAGCACCAGTTTGAGTCAGGTCTTGATCTAGAGATATTGTAAGGCCTTGGGCTTGTGCTCCAATCAAACATACATTTGTTAATTTGGGAAAAAATTGTAATTTTGGGACTTTTGGATTTTATGCTTTTAAGACATTTTTAGTGATTTAGAGTGAATTTTATGATGATTTCTTTAAGACCTTACATCAATGATGAAATATCTATAATGAATTTTCAAAAGACTTGTATTAAATCATCAAATATTCTTACAAATGTAAAGTTCAATATCCTAAAATCCAATTTGGGAACGGCTTTTTTCCAAATTAACAAATATGGTGTTATCAATATTTACTTGAATATCACCAAATTTGTACTACAAATTTGAATGGTGCCCTCCAACAAGTTCTCAAGTTCTTTGAAACCTAGCTAGCCATTCTTTCCAACTTTGTCAAATAATAACAAGTCCCATTTCTACTAGTACTTTTTCCACTAATACAATTTGTAAATATAAGGCTTGTGATTGCTAACATATGGCCTTGAGGAATTTTATTGATTTTGAAGTGTTTACTTGTTATTCTTCAGTAAATGGTAGCTATCTAGCTGAGTTTTAAAGAATTCCGAAACTTGTTGGAGGACACTGTGCTGCATTCGACAATCTTAACACTTTCTGCAACAATAGTAAAGAACCAAAATTTTGTATTGTTATGTTGTCACACTTTTAAATTTATGTGTTAACCCTTAAAGGACCAAGCCATTTTTTCTGTGAAAAATACAGAAATCTACCACTTTTGGGGAAGCAAGTACAATGGTAAGAAAAAAAGATCTTCACAAGAATCCAACCATAAGATCTTACAATAGACTACAAGAGGTACACGTGGTAAAAAAATCAATTCAATCTACACAAAATGAGTGAGATATTTTCATCTGAATTGCAGATTTTTTTTTTGGTTGCTGCCTAGAAATTTCAAAAGGCTTTGACCACTCTTAGAGCAAAAAAATTACTCTAAGTTGAGGTTTATTTTTCCCATGTAGGACACCAAGTTAAGTATGTGTGGGAGAATTTTCAAATCAATGGGAACTGTACAACACATGGGAAAAAATAGTAAGTAAAAAGTAGAGAATGAGTCAAAACACTAAATTGTTAAGAATTTAATTATTAAAATGAAAAATGCAAATCCAATGGTTATAATGTTGTGATTAACAATCCACATCCTTGAGTTTTTTTTTTTTCCAAAAGAATGAAAATTGAGTAAAATAAAGGACTCCAAAGTCTATTTTAGAGTAGAGAATCTAGAAATGCCCGCAAACAAAAATTCCTCATAACTTTCATCTCATCTATCAAAATTGAATGATTCAAAGCTCCCCACTTCTATATAAGTCTAAAGAACCTATTTCAGATTTTTGTTTGAAAAAATTAAAAAATTAAAAAATTAAAAGAAACTTTTGGCTGCCCAGGGAGTAGCATTTTCCAGAGTTTCATGCATAACTTCTTCAATAAATGTCAAAACAAAGAAAAAATTACATTCCCATGTAGATCTTTGAATTCCTCACCTTCTATAAAAGTTTCAAAAAATCACACAAAGTAGTTTAGCCATAGGTACATGCCCAAAATCCCATTTGTCCCCCAAAGGGACAATGGTCATTTAGGGGCTAAGAAAATAATCTTTGTATTGTCATTTCAACAAGCTACATCTTAGTTTTAAAAGAATACATACATGAAAATAGGCACTTTTAATAAGCCAACATTTATTCAAGAGGACTACAATCGTGACAAACGCTTGAAAATCGTAGCCCTCCAAATTTGATTACCTTTTTTCACTGTAACGAGTGATATTGATTTCTTAAAACTTTGATCTTAGAAGCATCAAAAGGCGTCAAATCTCATTTAACATCCATAAACGTAAAACATGTCAACTTTGTAATAATAAAAGCCATACCATATACTCTTCTAATTTTTGCCAAATGTGCTTCCAACATAAGGTAGGAACACTCATAAGCATTAGCGTCCCCATAACAGTCACTTTTGAAATCTTGAAAATTTTGTGAAAACAAATAGATGTAATTACAAGGATGTACAACATGTGAACATGAAACCTTAATGTTGGTTATGGATGCAATGGCATTTTGCTCTTTAAATATTCACAACTTATTCTCATAATATCCAAATAATACATTCAAAAGTGCAGACTCATTATTTTTCTATTCCTAAGATTTTATAATTTGCTAGCTGTGTATTAACAGTCAGCATATTCAAAACCCTTAAACTGATGCTTATGGGTGCTCCTACCTTATAATATGCTACATTATGATTAAACTTTTCTAATTATCACATAAGGTTTTCTTTAAATTCTAAAGTTGAATCACATATCCATTCAATGGTAATAGTATGATTCAAAGCAATAATCTGCTTCCTTGTTTGTTTTCAACACTTCGCATTATCTTATAATTTTGCAGCTTTTCAACTACGATAATGTTTATCTTTACTTGTATTAGAGATTCTCAAAATTGTTCAATTGAAAAAGGTTTTGGTCTGTTTGTATTGTTGCATATGTAACTTAAAGCAAAGTTTGATGATTTTTTACTTCGAAAATAAAGTTCTCCTTTTGCAAATATCATGTTTTCCCTCTTTTGAACTGTTGTATATAGTAAAGGTATAATGTCATATTTGCAAACCATGAATAAGGTAGCAACACCCATAACCATCACTGTATCCATAATCATCATCTCTAAAATCTTGGAATATTTGTGAAAATGAATAGATGTAATTACAAGGATGTATAATGTGTGAACATGAAACCTTGGTGGTATTAGGTGCAATTGCAGTCGGCTCTTCAAAAATTCACAACTTATTCTCACAATATCCAAATAATACATTCAAAGGTGCAAACTCATCATTTTTCTCTTGTTAATAGGATCCTATAATTTGTTAGATGTTTATTAATAATCATCATGTTCAAAACCCTTAACTTGACGATTATGGGTGCTGCTACCTTATTTGTTTTTAAATTTTGACAAAATGTCCAATGAGGAGGGCCATTATGTGGCACTTCCTCCAAAGGCACTATCTAATATAAAGGAGAATGAGTGATCTTAAGGTGGTTGATCTACCCCAAAAAGTCATAACAACCGCCAATTTTTTCAAATTCACATTTTCACTCCAATTTTCATGAAATGGTTCATTTTTTATTGAAATTTGTATTCACTTATGGAAAAGCTTCTCCTAAAGAATTGGTTCACAACAACTATAAATGTCTACAACGATTGTTAAGTAACTTGACTATAATTAGTGTAGACATTTGCGCTTGTTGTGGACTAGTCATTCAAATGTTTTATAGTTTCATTTTGTTAGACATTTGACAATTTGAATTTGTTTAATTTTGTAAGATTGTGATATTTTTGGCACTCTTGCTTACTTTCTTCACTACTTTGCAACTTGAAATTAGCTAAATCACAAGTTGTATTAACTCACATTGTGGCCATTACATAGATTTTGTAATGGCATTGTGGGCTTTGAATTCACATGCATAGAAGTAAATCTATAGTTTTCAAAGCCATCTCTAGTTTCATAAAAAAAAGAAACATCCCAAATACCATGACAATGGCTTGTTTTGAAGGTTGTTTGAATTTTTAAACATTGTACTCATCAAAAAATATCTTTCAATTGTGAAAAGAAACATGTAAACGTGCAAATATGTAAATGTATCAAGCTATTAGCTTTCTTAATTAATGCTAAGCTGCTTGTTTGGTGGTGAATTGAACAAAGATATTTTGATGTGTTTTAATATTATGTATGGAAGGTTTGCAATGGTGGTCATATATTTGCTCCTTGCCATCAAAGAAGTGTACCATGGTATTGTAGAACTTTATAAGGTTTTTGCAATATCAAAAGTTATAAGGATGTTTTCCAAACTACTGTAAAATATAGGTATTTCTTTCAAAAAAAAATTGTACCTAATGGCCCACATCTAGGCAGAGACCAACTATTGATAAATAGCTGCACAGTCCAATAGATGTATTTAAGAGAGAATTCTCTATGGTACTGTAATAAGGCATAGTATCTAAAATTGTATATTTGAGCTTTTTATATGAAAAAAGCCCTCAACAAAGCATGTTATTCTATATATTGTAAGGAGTTATTTTAAATTGTTGATTCTATTTAGATATAGACCTAAATTTACCTATCCAACCAACTAGTTGAACCATCTACTGACCCTCATTTTGAACTTCACTAGAAGAAACTTGTGTTTTTTATAACAGAATTTTTTGGACGTCCACTTGTTTTCATGTTACAATTGATGTTCAAACTAACATCTTGATATTATGTTTGATGTCATTATTAACATGAAAATAAGTAGACGTCCAAAAAAATCTGTTATAAAAAACACGAGTTTCTTCTAGTGCTTCTTAGAAACAACTTGAATTTCAATTCCAATCCCTCTTGTACTACCATAGAGAATTGTTCTACTACAATATTCACAACAAACACTTTTGATTTGCACTTGCTTCTAGTGATCATCAACAAGTGAATTTGAAATATTTGTTAGCAAAATTATGAACCCTCCACAAGATCCCTAAGAACCCCTTTCAAAGGGTCTCCATAAATGTTTTAATCTGTATTTTGAGATATCAAAAGTTCCTTATACCCTACTTTACCTTTGACTACAATCATGACTCACATTGATATGTCTAGTTTTTACAAGGCATCACAATTACATGTACATATTTCCATGATTTTTTATATATATTTAAATCTTTAGCCTAGCACATGTAAGGCCCTTTGAGGTTGACGTTTCTATAAAAATGAAAAAATTAATATGAGTGGCATGTAAAGGATTTTCTTGCAAATGTTTGTGAGAGCTAGATTTTGCATGAGGAACTCCAACACTTGAGCAGTGATGTAAAGGAAGTTCAAATTTGTCCTGAGCACGTCTTCCACACCTGGTTTCAACACTTTGATTACCACCTCCTTTTGGCTTCCTCTCAACCTCGCTGCATGCACCTAGATTTTTATAAACACTTGCTTTTAATGACCATTTCGGATCACTTTGGCACAGAGCCTTTACTAATCAAGCAAGCAATTGTGATAGTGGGGTATAATTCCATACCCCGTGGCCACTAGATACAAATGAAGGGCACCATTCCTTCAAAAATTGGTTTTCCAATGTTGTTTTCTTCTCCTTATTTTTTATGATTAGACGGAAGTGTTTCCGTAGCATAGCCCCCGCATGTACTGTAGCAACCCAAACTAGTCTTAGAATTCAAGAATGATTGACCGGTTGTTATCCATATTTCATGTTACAACAGTCTATCCAAATGTACCACACTATGAAGGACCTTAAGATATCCCAAGGTTGAGATGGAAATACGTACTTCTGATGTTTCAACGTGATGCCAAGACAATGGCGGCCCATGAGGGCCGTGAGAAGGTTGAGTACTTTTGGTTGGCCATAGTAGTCAACTAATGTATTTTACCTTTTCCATAACTCCCGGGTGCATTTGCAATCGTAGAAGAGGTGTGCTATTGTCTCAAGGGGACTTGGTAGCTATCTCTTTTTGTGACTTATCTCACAGAGGACGCATGTTGAGTCCTCCCTTGACGCACTCCATTTGAGCCATGAGCCGGTGATGACCCCCTTGTTGATAAGTTGCCACATGAATGTCGCTTGTTTAGGTGGTCTAGAGTAATGCCAGATAAGGTCGTATGTGTCTCGGATCCTCTCTTGTGAAAATCCAATTTGTCTCAACTCCCGAGTGCTCATGGCTTCTTCCCCTGTCTCACGTAGTCTCTGTTTGTGGCCCTCCCGTGCCGTGTATATGTAGAAGGAGACGAGCACTGGCTTGCCGTGTTCATCGAGTTCTTGCCAAAACCATGTTGCAGGATCCCATGTTTGTTTGGTACTTTGCGGCTCTTGCATGATTCAAGCTGAGTCCGATGGCCATGGAGTAAGATAGGGTTGCAGATGTCGAAGGTTCTTTTTTGGCCCAACCACCAAACTACCCTCACTTGGTGCATCCCACAGGTAGGTATCGGACGACACTATTTGGTGAGCATAACTTGGTGAGCACAGAGCGGCGAGCCAAGAATATGTGAGCAGTGAGCCAAGATTTGATGGGCAGCCAAAAAATTTGGAAAAAAAAATAAAAATAAATTAGAGAATGGCTTATTTTTGTATAGAGATGACATGTTTTTTTCAAGTTTTTATGTTGTGTAATATTTTTCCTATGACCGTGGAAATTGAAAATCCTATGACCATGGGTAGACAGCTATGGGTAATTTGACTTAGTTGTTGATGAAAAAAACTTGAAGTGGTTCTTTGTGTACGTTGTTGAACAAAAAGCAATATGGCAAAAAAGAACATATTATAGAGAAATTACTAATTGAATGATGAAGAAAATGACAAATAAGAGGTAGCCTCCACGTAGGAATCACCTTGAAATGTATGTTGTACAAAAGCAACTATCAAGTACAAAGATGCATGGTAGGTGTCATCAATAGGTGTTTCACCTCCAAAAAACTAAAAGTATGTGCATATATAAACAGGCCGCTCTTAGGACTGCTCATAGTGTCTACCATACAAACTACGGTGAATATATAATAGAAATGCTTACAATGCATCCATTGACCACATTTACCAAGCGCCCCTATAGGCATCTCTTTCAAATAAAAGACATGTGCACTCAGGAAACAACTCAATGGTAAGCAAGTACCGCTCTATCTTGTTTCCTGATTTTGATTGCAATGTAATTATGCACCCAAATCTTGAATGAGGAATGAGGGTGACCTTCTGAATATGACCACAAATCAAATTGGCCAATGCACAATTGTTTGATTGTTTGGTTGTACACCCCTTTAGACTATGTCGTGTAGGCTTTAAAAACCTTGTTTTAGGGTGATCATCTGGAAGTGCATGAGATGGGTACCTTGACAAGTCAATGGTTACAGATAATTGGCCAAAAATAAGTCTTAGAGAAATCTCTTAACATTGAGGGAGTTGAAATCTAGCTTGCTCAAACGCCAAAATCTCCTTGGTGCTCAAATTTGTACTAAATTTCAGTGGCCAAATTTCCAATTTGTACCTTTGACACAACGATTGATGTTATTGTTGCAAAAATAAAATTTGCATCACTTCCACCTTGTTCTTTCTGAAGTTTGTCATGCCACCAGCGTATATTGGAATTGCTATATTACAATTTTATTGCACAAATTGAATTGTGCACTTCTTCTTTGTGTTGGCTTGTTGTGCAAAGCATGCCTTTGTTGATCATCTAGAGAAACGAGCTATGTGCCATTTGCTCTCATTACATGTAGTCTCCATAATATAAATTACATGACCTATAGGAAGTGGAAGACAATTATTGGTTGCAAAACCTAAAACATGCTCAAAAGGCAAACCATGTGAAGAACAATCTTCATAGATATGTGATAAAATGCTATTGTTAGCGTGCACAATTGTCCTCTAAATTCCAGCTCAAGATTGTGAGTAGTTCACTTTGTCTAGACGGTGGGATTTTGACTCTGACCCATGAGGAATGGGCTCTTTTGCTTCAAGGACCCAAAAACTTCATCCCCTTCAAAGTGCGGCTAACAAATGCAAAACTCACTTGCAACAGGAACTTGATCTATCATGACATTTAGTCTTGCAGGGTCTCATGATTGAATGGCAAAACAATGAGCGGCACGCATTTGCAACTCCTCCCTACTTAGCCATTGTCCACCATGGTCACTTTGCAGAAATTGATTGTACTGTACAACCTATAAAGAAGCACAAACATAATTTTCCACAATTGCAACTTACAGATCAGGACCACAATTTCTTGATTGCTAGAACCACTTATTATGGATTGACTTTGCCAAATTACAAGATGGCATCTCAGCACATTTGTCATCACTTAGTTTCTGTGGGAAAAACATCAGAATATTAGTAAACATCCAAATGAAAAAGCCAAGAAGAAGATTTTGAGAAGAAGCTAAATTACAAGCAGGTCTTTCAACTGAAGAGAACACACTAAGGTCTACAACGGCAAGGTTTATCATTATGTACAAGACTACAAGGGACAGCGTGAGGATAGCTCCAAGGGTGGCTTAGTTTCATGTCAAGACTTCCAACGTTCTAAGAATGGCCTTGAGGTCAAGAGGGTTGGTCTTGGCATCAAAGTTGTGCACCAAGTGAGGACATTTGTCAATTAAGGAAGGGTCTCGGGGCCGAGAGGGTTGGCCTTGGCATCAAAGTTGTGCACCAAGTGAAGACATTTGTCAATTAAAGAAGGGTCTCGGGGCCAAGAGGACTTGTCCTCACAACTAAGTTGTGTGCCCACTGCTAAATGAGAACATTTGGCAATAAAGGGAGTATCTCTTGGCTGAGGCAACTGACCTATACGGTTAGGTCTTAAAGCCACTAGAAAAACATAACGGATGTGCTTAAGGGTAATACAAATATTTGGTTAACAAATCAAAAATAAGAAAGAAGATAAAATTAAGGTAAAGTTGGAGGGACCAAATTACGTACCAAATGCATGAAACCACCCCATTGGTGATAATAAAAATGCTAGAATGCCAACCACAAGTCAAGACAAAGAATTGCCTCATGGATTCCACTGCCAAAAGAAAGCCACTATGCCCGGATTGCATAATATCTTGTCTCCACTTCAGTAAGCGTGGGTGAGTTCTTGTATTGTTTGCAAAGCTGACAATGTTGGTGTTGCAAGTCAAAGTGAATGTTTGCCTTTGTATGTTTTTTTAAAGACTACATCCAGTGGAATAAATTAGTGCGCTCAAGGTTCAACATGGGAACTTTTGATCACCAAAATTGTAAACTTGGCAAACATCATTCTAATTTGTTTGGGCGTTGTTTGCCATGAACCCTTCAAAATTTGCAGGGAAGACACCATTTTGGTAGCAAATTTTGTTCAAATTCCTCCAAAAGAGTATTTGAGTTGCAGTGTCTTTTGATTGCATATTAAAAAGCTGCACCCAATGTAATGTGGAATCATACACATGGCATGCCATGTGAATTACCTAGAATCTAGCAACCTGGATTACATTTAAAACTACTGCAAGATTTAGAGGTGCGCCTTGAACCAAAATTAGTGTTTTGGATTTCTAGAGATTTCAACTTGGAAAGAGAAAAATAAGTATTTGGTTATGCAAGGTTTGTATGGATAGTGAGAGATAGTGACTTTGAGTTTTTGTCATTGATGCTTATAAATTTAGGCAGGCTGAAATCCAACGTCATGACTTTTGGCTCAGAAGTGACGCTCTCATACACAAGATAGGATTTGCGTTGTTAAAAGTTGTGCCACAAAAAGAAGATAGACAAGCTGATCCAGGCAACGCCTAATATATTTCATGACAAGGTAGATCTTGCACTATAAGAAACCTGTGTATTTTGTAACAGATTTTTTTGAATGTCCACTTGTTTTTATGTTACAATTGATGTTAGAACTAACATTAAGATGTTAGTTCTAACATCAATTGTAACATAAAAACAAGTGGACGTTCAAAAAAATCTGTTACAAAAAACACAAGTTTCTTCTAGTGTTGCTTGTAAGTCTCCAAATAAAATTTGAGCGTGATTTAGCAATGTTTAAATGCGCAGCACAACTTTGAGCACCGTGGAGCTGCTCTTGTGCCCAAGACAAGGTCTCTGTGCTGTGAAGTTGTGCAACAATTAACTAAAATCAATTTTATTAATGAAATATGACAGTTTGGAATTAGCAAAGTTTGAGTAATTTCTCATAACTTTTCAACTCAAGTCATTTTCATCTGGTATATCTAATCTTTGCACAAGTTTAGAAGCAAGAGGGCTAGTCTCATGAACAAGATGGTTTCTTAGCACCAAAGTCCAGGATCATTTGCATTATCTATCGCCAGCAACTACACGACTTGGGAATTAAGTTTAGCACTCTTGTGCACGAGAGAGGGGCAGGGAACCTTCAAGTCTTGGAGCAACTATTGCCAACTAGTCCCGCTGTGGCACAACTTGGCAAGCCGGAGGATCACTCTCGTGTGCGAGAGAAGGATCCAAAACCTTGAAGTTGTGGTCCGCCTCTAGCCTGCCACTTACGCCTCAGCAGAACTTGGCTCTTTGAAAACTCACTCTCATCTGCAAGAGGGGGATCCAAAACCTTCAAGTCCTGGAGCGCATCCTGCCTGCTGTCTCCACCATGGCACAACTTGGCTCTCTCGGAGATCACTCTTGTGCACAAAAGGGGAGCCCCGGCGGTTCAAGACCTTCTACCTTTATGGGTCACGTGGTCAATTTTGGACCCTTTGTGATAGCATAGTTGATAAGAGTTCAAGGATAGTTTGACTGCCGACAGCATTGTCTTAGCAAGAGAGTGTGTCCATGTATGCAATGTTATCTAGCAAAACAGGAACTGGAGTATAAGCATGGCCAAATTAGAGTGAAGCAAATCATTTTGATGTTATGTACTCATTGCAGCAAATTTGTTGTGATTGCAGAATCAAGGTACCCATGCTTGAGTATTTGATGGAGTTCCGGGTTTGAAAAATGGTTGTGATCTTGTCATTCCGGATCTTTTGGATGACCTTCCAATTCTAAGGCTTTTTAGACCTAATTCTGAGGTTCCATTATGGAATGTCAAGAAATCTGGGTATTTGGAAAGTATTTTGGATTTTGATGCAAATTTTTTACACGACTATGGAGCTGTGTAGTATTAAATTACGCCTCCGCTGATGAGATGGATCACTATGTCAAGTGCTTACTCAAGACATTTGGGTTCAAGTTACTCAAAGAGTGGTTGGAGCAAACTGAATGCATCTCACAAATGCAAGTGACTATGCAAAAACAATAAGTGGATTCTTCTATTGATTTTTTAATGTTTGAATTTAAGGTGTTCTTCTACATGCTTGGATACTAACAACTTCTTGTATGTACTTGCAAACACTTCAATTTACTACCAAGTTACTTGTGCATAATCTGAAAGCGCCACTGCGGTCCAACTTTCAATTCAGACGAATCCCAAGGCTAAAACTGCATGTATTAATGTTGGCAAAGATGACATTGTCCTAACTTATGTCATAAAAGATACACAAGTTCATTTCAGGGGTCAGCCCTTAAGGGGTGCGATCCTCTTGCAGCTGCTAGTCCAAGCTACTACTTTCCTTGGAGATGTTGTGATTGATTGTATAGCTGCATGCGATATGTCATTTATTAATCTTCCTTATTTTATGTCTTTTGATATACTCTATATTTGTAGTATGTGGTTTCTTTACCAATATTTGCTTGTTGTTGTTTGCAGGAGGTAGTATTCAAGCTTGTTGTGACTCAGGTTGGCGCATAGTAGCAATGGAGGAAGACAAGCTTGTTTTTGACAATCATTTGTTGCCAATGGCGTGAGAGGCTGCAGCTGGTTTTGCTAAAAGGCAGCAAGTATCTTCACTGACTCCTTCAATTGATTCCAAGGAGGCAAATTTTGACAAAGAAGATGTACATGTTTTCCTCAATCAATTCTACAAGTAAGTTTCTCCCTTCCTTTTTTAATGTCTTTTCTTTTTTGATTCTTTATCATGTAAATTTGTTCTTGGTTCTAAATTCTAAACCATGTTTTTGTAGCCCAAGCATAGAGGAAAATTTTGTGATGCCTTGTTATGCAGAGGCCACAGTCCATGTCATGGAAAAATATGGCGTAGTTAAAAAATCTTTGAGGCCTTTTCGTGGACATTTTAGAATGCGTCGCTTTCTCCAAATTTTTGCAATGGAGTCTAATTCAAGCAAGGCGGAAGCTTGTGTAGAAGCTAGCTTGAGTGTTAGAGGAATCTCTTTGTCAAGTTCCCTATCACTTTTAGTTGTGAACTTGGACAGCAGTTATGATGATTTGGAGATTGTTCCTTCATCAGCCTCATATTAGAGAGTTCAGAAACTCTCTTTTTTTGTTTTCAATGAGGGTGTCTCTAACTATATTAAGTATGCTCTCATTTGATTTCTTCTTTATTTCTTGTGTTGATCACTAGTTTTGGAAACTTGCATTTGCTCATTAGAACTACATCATATTACTTCTTCTTTGCTCTTGAAATTTTCTTAGTTTTGTTAATTTGGTGATTTTTTCTTTTGAAACTTGCTCTTGTATAAGGTCAAATATATATATATATATATATATATATATATGTTTTTCTATTTCACTCACTTCAATATCCCAAATATGCTCACAACCACTATTATGGGTTAATTTTTAAATTTTGTCTTTGCTTACTACAAGAAAATGGGCATTTTATGACTCTAAATTATGACTATTATGAGTCATTCATAATTCTAAATGACTCATGACTATCATAACTTAGAGTTATAAAATGCCCATTTTCTTGTAAGATCTTCACCAGTGTTTGTATGCAATTTGTCCATTTTATACAAATAATTTTTCCCTAATTTCTACCCTAAACCTTACAACTTCTTTGGCTTACATCTTCTATTCCAATGCCCACCCCAAGCCCACGCTTTTAGGTACCACCTTCCACAATTTGAAGAATTCCATTTTTGCAAACAATTTATTCAAATAAACCACTTGCACAATCCAATTTTTTGGGCATAAATCATCTAAGTCTTTGCCCAAAGTTTTTCCATAGTTTTAGGTACTTCTATCCACGAGAATAGGATTTTCATAAAAATTTCTCAATAATTTAGGCTCACGGCTTTGTGCTTTATGCTCTGTGCTCACTAAATAGCAATCTCTGATAGGTGTCTCTATCAAGCCTTGATTTTCTTTGAGTATGTTTCTAGTGGGATCCCTTCTGTCACTACATGTTTTGGTTCTCCTTCCTTCCTTGTCTACTTTCCCTATGAAAAAGTAATTTTGACTGTCTTGGTGGTAAAACCAACCATCCATCTTAGAGGGGTTGGTCCTGGTTCTAGGGTCCCATTTGACATGAGAAAGTTCTATTAACCTCCTTTCTTTTCATTTTTCTGTCACAGCGCCCTTTCTAGGTAGTTTTCGCTAAATTTTTTCTATAGTCAACCAGTCTTCTTTAGACTAGTCCCATATATCTCCAACCTTACATATGCTTGCACGCGCCCAAAGATGTAACCCTCTGTTGGTTCCCATTCCCAAGGGTATTCCCATCTGTTCCTGTATCAGCTTGTTTCCAAAGAAGGGCTGCTGCAAATAGCATCCCTTTCGGCTTGTTCTACTACTATAAAGCCACCGCTTATAGCTATGAATGCTTTTAAGCATGAATGTGCAAAGTGAGACATGTTGAGTAAACTCACCGCTTTACTAAAAAATAGCCAGTTTGGTAATGCCCTCTACTTTGCATTCCTTGATGGCTTGCAATTGTTAATTTTGTGAAGTAATATGGCTTTCCATGGTTCTTGTCCTGGCGCCAACTCTCTCACCACCAATTTTGCCAAGAGAGCTTATGACAAAGTAGAGGATCTATCAGTTTCATCCCACCTTCTAGTTTTGACAGAATGCAGGCATTCCACTTCACTTTGGCGACGCAGCAACCTTTGTTTCTCCTTGTCCAAACATACGTCCTTATTAAGCTGCAAATCTTGTCACAACATTTCCTTGAGATGCCACAACAAGCAGCCACATACCAACAAGTAGCTAGTAATACGCAATTGCAAATGATGATTCTGCCGGCTTGAGACATTGACTTGGCCGCCCATGCTCTCAATTTCTTCTTCAAAGTAAGAAGAAGTGGCTCTGTGTTGGTGTCTGGTGGCAATCAAAATCCAACTTTGGAGCCAAGATAGCGTGCTCCACTTCCTTCTTGAAGCCACTTCAAGCCTTTCTCTTCTCCCTACGAAAAGCTCCTTACAACAGAAGAAGCCCATATGCCACATATCTTACCCCAGTTCACCTTTGAACCTAAGGCTAGACAAAATATGTCTATTGTTGTTTGGGCCCTAGACAGGTTTGCTAATGTTTCTTCTAGATACAATGCAGTATCATCTGCGCAAGAAGCATCAGTAATGCTCTGGTTGTTAGGTAATCTGAATCCCACTATTCTATAGCTAGGGTCATCTAATAGATATTCCAAAGCATCTAGGAACACAACAAATAAGGAGGCAAGGGGGCACCCTTGCCTGACCAACCTCGTGAGCTCAAACACCTCTCCAATCTCCCCATTAACTAGAACAGCTGCTGATGCATTGATATAGAGCACCATGATTCCATTCACAAACCCTTGGTCAAATCTCTGTTTCTCCAATACTTCATGCATGAAGCTCCAAGAGATTCTATCATACGCCTTTTTGAAATCTAGGAGTAGTAACTCTAAGTCCTACCTTGATTCCACTACATATTCCTTAGATTTTTGGGCGAGATATATGTTGTCAATAATGCTTCTCCCTTGAATGAAACCTGTTTGTGAGGGTTGCACTAGGAGTGGTAGCAAAGGCTGAAGATGTCTAGCCAACAGTTTTGCAACGAGTTTGTAAAAAGATGAAAGAAGGGTTATGGGCCTATAGTTGGTTATCATATTCATGTCTCCTCTGGATAGCAACGTGATGATGCCTTTGTTGAATGTGCAAGAAAGGCATCATGATGACCACACCTCCTTTATTGCCTCCCACAAATCGTGACTAACCCAATCTGCGCATTCCTTGTAGAAATCTGTGGAGATTCCATCCTTGCCCGGTGCTCTTCCACACAATAGTTCTTTAATTGCCTCAAGAACCTCCTCCTCTTCTATTGGCTTGCTCAAAAGCGTGTTTTGCTCCTCTGAGACTATTGTGAGTATATTGTCGAGTACTCTTCCTCTAGCCAAAAGAACGTGTATTGTGTCCAGTTTCGAGGAATAGAGTTTCATATAAAAGCATGTGATAGTCTGCGCTTTCTCCTCCTGGTCCGTGAGTTCTAGGTCGTCCACCTGCAAAAGTGTGATCAATGTGCTGTGTTTTGTGTCTTTAAACACCTCAAAGAACTCACAAGTGCATCTATCACCGTTGCGCATCCATCTTGCTGAGACAGCGTGGTACTGCGCTTCAAGAATCTCCAATGAAATTTCATGCAGATGCAATCTAGCTGCATGCATCTGTTCCGTGGCCCTTCGGTCTCTTGGGTTGAGAGCAAGCAAGGCTTCAGCTTCTTTCAGCATCTTTTTGGCAAGGTTTTCTCGTCTGTACTTCTCCTTCCTGATTTCCTTGCATATAGTGCCGGCTTCTCTCATTGCGTTTGATTGTGCTAATGATATCATATCCATCCACAAGCCACCGTTGGTTGGTTTTGCCGTAGCTTTCCAAGCTTGGTCTAGTCTACTAGAGTACTTGGGCTTTTCCAAGAGCAGTACCAGCAATCTGCTCCTCTTGGTAAGTGGTCTCTTGCTTTGCGTCAAAGCCATGAGAACTGGTCCGTGGTCCAAGATGTCTGTGTGGTTACAGATCTCATGGGTGCCTCCTCTTTCTCCCACTTCCCTTGAGATGTAAATTTTGTCATTTCTGGCACATTTGCGGGTTGGTCCCACCTTGTTGTTTTCCCAAGAGTAGGCTTTTGAGCTCTTTTTCTTGAAAGAATCTAGGGTGCTGATATCCTCCATACCATAATGGTTAAGGAGTCGGTTCCACGTTGCTCTTTCCCTCTGGTTTTGTGATGTTAAGAATCTTGAGCTGCCTTGGCGGTCACCTTCAACCTCTACAAAGTTGAAGTTGCTCCCTATCAGGAACACATCGCCTGGGATGTTTGCTCTCACTATGTCGAGCCATAAGTCGTAGCGTTGTTGGGACGTCCCTAGGGCATACACATTGATAATCAACAGTGCCGTAAGTCTCTAAAAACTGAGCATTACGTATTGCACCCTTCCCTCACACACAATTCTTGACGCTTCCCACATCCCAACTAGTTTCTCGTGTAGTAAAATGATGGTGCCAGCTTGCCATCTATTAGACATCGGGTATGTTTTTGTGCTTGGATTCTAGGCTCTAATACCCCGTGGAAATGGAAAGCTTCTGTTCCTGTTTTTGCATTGCAAGTCATCCAACCAGTGCTCTTGCAAGAGGATTATCTAAGGCTGCTTTTCCATTCTGTTGAATAAGCGTCAAATATGGACCCACTTCCGGGCTTTATAAACACTTGCGTTAGAGGATTCCCGAGCCATTTTGTGAAACCTTAGGGGGAATGACATGGAAGGAAGGAAGGAGAGAGAGTCAATAGTAGGGGGTTTCAGATATCTCAAAAAAATGGTGAACAAATGGTCCTGAACAAGTTTTTGTTCATCAATGAATATGTTGTCACGACCTCCAAAGGTTATCATAGCTTGTTCATGCAGTGATTTGACCAGGTTTTCATGAATTTGATTCACGTGAAAATTTTTGGTGCTAAGTGCCATAATTGAAACCCCCTATTATATTGTTCCTCACATTAGAGATAAATGCAACTTAAGTAATAAAAATATTGCCCACATATTGCATGAGTGAGCATAGTAACGGCACAGAGGCTGCGGTAATCACTCCCTTGACCTTCAGCACTAAATAGCAATTGCTTCACCAAATGCATGCTAAACCCTAAATTGTAATTGCTAAGCCCGCTCCTAACCCTTGAAATACGCCCACACACCAATGCAAGGATATTTTGCAAAGCTTCATGTGTAGTTGAGGGTAAAATTGTCCTTGAATTTGAAGGGAAACATGGTAAACATTTAGTTATGATTGTGTACAATTGTAGGAAAATAATTAAGAAATTGTGACATGGTACTAGATAGCCATTTTCTATTCATGGTTTTTGTGATATACAATAGGAAAGTCATACAAGGTAGAGACACTTCACACATGCTTCTAATGTACCTAGCCTAGGCTCAATAAATGTGAAGTGTCAAATGCAAAGGGCCTTGTGGAGGGTTCATATATTTCTAATGTATGTCCTTATTTATCAAGCTTAAAATATTATTTATTCAAGCTTGACAACGGTGAAATTACAAAGACATCTCATACTATCCCTTCATTTGGAATTAATTTTTGGATTTATAATCTTATGTTCTTTCCTATAATTAATTTGTAGACATCATTGTTATTTTTGTTTGAAAACTAACTTAGCATTTCTTCATTTCTTTTGCAAATGCAGATAGTACATTTAGATGTGAAATATCAACTAATAAAAGAAAAGATAATTCTATTTTTATGTATACAATAAAGTTTAACTAAAACCAAATTAATCCACTAAAACTTTATATTAAATCTTCTAATTGATATTTTATTCTAAGTATAAAGCATTTGTATTTGTGTTGTGGATGTGATAATAAAAAAATCTCAATCTCAACTCAAAATTGGTCATTAATCAAATATGAAGTGTCCTTGTACAGTGCCCTTGAATAAATTTTGTCGCCCTGTGTTTTTCCACTCACGGGCCATGTCATGTCATGTTTTGGAATTGAGGTCAATTAGACTTCTTTGATCTTGCATTTTTTACTTCTCATTCTTGCCCCTAATCCCAACCAAGCATACCAAAATTCAACCTCAAAAAACCAAAATCCAAATTTTGACAAATTGCTTTGTGTCACAAATCATGATTTTACATGGATTTACAAGAAAATTGATTGCAAAACATTGATGACAAGTTTTGGAGATTTGATTGCATGGATGTATAGGTAACATCCATACGCACATCCATATGTACATCTTCCATGCTAAAAAAAACTCCTTGAGTAAACAAAATTTGATCTTCATAAGGTTTAGTGTGACATGTGATATGTCCAAATCTTGTAAAATAGATATTTTTAATTTGTAGTTAGCTTTTCACCAAATAAACACAAGAACATGTTCAGAGTTACAAACTTAGTCACAGTGTATGAGTAAAATAGCAAAATTTCATTATCATAAGAAAATATCTATTTTAGGGTAGTTGCACAAAACACTTCACAGTTTTGTGTCAAAACCCTTCAAAAAAGTAGTACTATGTAGTACGTATGAGCTTTTGAAATAATAAATTTTTAAATAAAATAAAATATGGAAACTTTGTAAAGCCCTTAAAATAGCATACTCGTGAAAATTTAGACCTAGAAAAAATTTATTCTAAAAGTTATGCACAAAACAAAATCACCAACAAAAAGCCAATTTCTTTCTTGTTTTTTAGAAAAAAGTAAAAAATCTCAAAAAATTAAAACAAAAAATAGCCATTTTGGTTCTTTGTGAGGAGCATTGACTAATGCAAATAATTTTTCAAGAGTGTTTGTTTCCAAATCCTAATGTCTGTCCAATGGATGCCCACTTTGAGGGAAAGTGGAGGGCATATAATTTACATTTTTCTAAAACCCGTGGGTAAATCCATGTAATGTTCAATGATGAACAACTTCCCAAATTTGTGGCATCAAATTCCTTTTTTTTGCTTCAATGTAGTATTGAAAACCCACAAAATAGCCAAAGTAGACATATTATCACAATCCATTTAAAATTAGTGAATGATTTGAAAAAAAACCCAAAAAAACACAATAGGTCAATAACTTCAATGTGAACCTTCCTCTAAATTTTCACGTGAAGAAAAGTTAGTAAGCAAAAGATACACCCCTAAAACCACACACGCCTTGCAACAAGGGGACAGAAAGCAGGACAGGTGTTTCTTGCAACTACCCTTTACAAGATTTGGATGTATCACATGTCACACTAAACCTTATGAAGATCAAATTTTGTTTACTCAAGGAGTTTTTTTTAGCATGGAAGATGTACATATGGATGTGCGTATGGATGTTACCTATACATCCATGCAATCAAATCTCCAAAATTTGTCATCAATGTTTTGCAATCAGTTTTTTTGTAAATCCATGTAAAATTATGATTTGTGACACAAAGCAATTTGTCAAAATTTGGATTTTGGTTTTTTGAGGTTGAATTTTGGTATGCTTGGTTGGGATTAGGGGCAAGAATGAGAAGTAAAAAATGCAAGATCAAAAAAGCCCAATTGACCTCAATTCCAAAACATGACATGACATGGCCCGTGAGTGGAAAAACACAGGGCAACAAAGATTATTCGAGGCTTTACCCGGACCAAAACAATTGCCACCCCCTTTTGCCACTTTGATCACTCACGGAATTTAGCCTTTTAGTAAATACAATTGGAATTTTTTGTATTTTGCATCATGGATGTTAAATTCTTGCTAGTAATCCTAGTCACTCCTACCAAAAATCAACTTCAAAAAATCAAAATCCAATTTTTGGTGAACTGTTTTGTATAATAACCATGGTTTTACAAAAAGATTGATTGAAAAACAGTGGTGATGAATTTTTGAGATTTGATAGCATGGGTATGTAGGAAACATCCATATGCACATTTTCCATGCTAAAAAAGACCCCCTTAAGTAACGAAATTTTAACTTACAAAAATTTGAGTGCAACCTTTAGTATGCCCAAATTTTGTAAAATAGATATTTCTTTATGAAAATCAAAATTTTCTATTCTACTCATACATTGTGATTAAGTTTGTACTTTTGAACATGATATTATGTTTCCTTAGTGAAAAGTTAGTTAAAACATAAAAATATATATTTTACAAAATTTGGGCATACTAAAGGTTGCACTCAAATTTTTGTAAGTTAAAATTTTGTTACTTAAGGGGGTCTTTTTTAGCATGGAAAATGTGCATATGGATGTTTCCTACATACCCATGCAATCAAATCTCAAAAATTCATCACTAATGTTTTTCAATCAATCTTTTTGTAAAACCATGGTTATTATACAAAACAGTTCACCAAAAATTGGATTTTGATTTTTTGAAGTTGATTTTTGGTAGGAGTGACTGAGATTACTAGCAAGAATTTAACATCCATGATGCAAAATAAAAAAATTCCAATTATATTTATTAAAAGGCTAAATTCCATGAGTGATCGAAGTAGCAAAAGGGGGCGGCAATTTTTTTGTCCGGGTACTGTAGAGTACAGCCTAAAAATTCCTAAAAGGTCTTAGAAAGCAATCACGGCGTTGCATTGATTCATAAGGCATTGCCTTTGAGTTTGCATAAAATACAAGCTAGGTAACTTGAGGCCCAAATCATTGCATTAGAAGTGTCTTAAGTCTGAAGCAAGCTAGACTAGTTTAATATAGTATAAACAAACATGTGAGGAATATTGTTTTTCACTCTCATCAACATCAATTGTAATGTACTCTTATTTTAATTCTTGATTATCAATACAACCCCTAATTTTACAATTTTAACTCCAATTTGGCTTTTGTAAAAGGAATCCTCTCAATTCTGAATTTGATATTCCTAAAAGCGGGAATTTCCTTTAGTATTTAGTTTTTCTGGTCTTGGGAGTTACGTCCACAACAACTGATGACGACACTACAAGGCGATCTTCATCAATGTAAAGTTACACCCTTCTCAATTACTCCATACATGCGGTTTACCCTATTATCATTGGCTTTAATTCAAATATTAATTACAAAATTTACAATACTCAAAAAGTCAAGATTATGACATCATTTCAAAGATAATCAAGTCAAGGTTTTGTATCAAGTTCCAAATTTTCAAATGAGTGAAGTATGAGTTAAGATATGAGCACCCATAAACGTCAAACTAAGTGTTTTGAACATAATGACTATTAATAAACAATTAGAAAATTATAAGATCCTATTAGGAACAGGAAAAAAACGAGTTTGCACTTTTGAATGTATTATTTGGATACTATGAGAATAAATTGTGAATTTTTAAAAAGCAAACTACCATTGCACCCATAACCACTTTTAAGATTTCATGTTTACATGTTGTACATCCTTGTTATTACATCTATTCACTTCCACATATTTTCTAAGATTTTAGAGGTGAAGGTTATGGGGACGTTGACGCTTATGGGTGTTCCTACCTTAGATGTTAAGGTTTCAATGAGGTAAAGTTAAGGGTTTGCTCAAATTTGAAATTGTCCTATTATCACTTCCTTAGAGATTTTCATTATCATACATGATCATATTTTGTCATTTTCATCTTTGGACTTCTTCTTTTTTTCCTTGGCCTATGTGGTCATACATAAGTGCTAACTTGTTTGAAAATTTTCATTGATTTTTGGTATATTGCAATTGACATTGCTACAGCTAAGGCGTTGGGGCAATAAATTGCATATCTAATTAAGGTCTTCATAGCTAATATGCTATATTTTGTGCAAATTTTGGTCAAAATGGAAAAAAAAATGCTCTATGACCAAAGGACTCTAAGACCTTTCTTGCAATACTTGTAAACTTGGATTTGAAATTAAGCGCTATAAGATATGAAGTTTTGAAGATAGAGAAGTGATAATAGGGGTGGAGCAATAATAGGGTAAACTACCTATAGTGTTTTGTGCCACCTGCAAATATAAGAAATGTGTGGCCAAGCCATAGCTTCCAACTCATTTTCAACAAATTGTTTTAAACATGGTTTAAATTTTGTTTTTGTCAAGGTAGAGCAACCTGCACCCCAAAATGCACGCAGGTAAAGAAAATTTAGCTTAAATTGGAACAAATGAATGACCAACAAAAGTTCATCCAAAAAATACTAATCTACGCTACTTTCATCCAAAATATGACAAATTGGATTTTAGCTCAAGTAAGGATGTGGCAATTTCATCCAAATTTTCATTGAAATTTTTTAGAGTATTGGTCGCCATCTCACTTTCAAGGTTAGATTTAGGTGAAAATTAGCCAAGAAATTAAATGCTGGTTTTAAATATACACTAATTTTTTTTTGTGCTATTACAGATTTTGCAAGGAGGGTAAAGCCGAAAGCCGAAAGGGAGAGAAAATGGGAAGGAAAGGGAAGCATCAAATCAAAAGGGAGGATCATGCCCGCTGTCTCCTGCATTGACGACAAATGAACATTCTACGACTGGTTGGGATGTAGGAAACACCGGGAACGTCCGCGGGAACAGCTCGCAGGTAACCGGTACCAGGGCACCGGCATCGCCCGGTAAGGGCAGGCAGTGCTGCAAGAGCAGTGAGGGACGGCGCCCCCACAAGGCCACAAGGCCCAGCAGCAGCAGTCCAGCAGCCACAACAACAACACAAGTGTCGTCGTCGCCGCATCGCTCCTTGTCACCACCACGCTCGATCACATCCCCGAACCCAATCTCGCTCCCCCGTCGCCACTGCCTCCGATCCCTGCGCCACACGCTCCCGCTCGAGCCATTGCTCGCTTTCTTTGGTGCGCAATTGGATCCCCATTGCTCTCCCGCCGCCTTCCCACCTCGACTACTCTCTGCTGCGTGACTTAGGTCTTGAGCATTGTCGATTGTTTTTGTTGATTGTCTCGCACGCTGGCGAGTGGCGCGGAATTTAAAGCGATGCGGGTGATAAGGGTCCCGTGAGTGTCTGGTCTCTGCGTTTTTCTGGACGAATTGGAGTGAGTGGTGTTAGGGCGGCCGTGGTTCTGAGGGTTCTTGGTAGCCATTTCTTTCGACCTTATCTTGTTGTGTGAGTTGCTGTGAGGAGTTCGTCGTTTGCGTCGCTTCTGATACACATTGTCAGGCTCAGAAAACCTGTTCTTGCGTCGGATCTGGTTTCGGCGTTCGTTTAGGGTTCAGCTTGTGTGATCGATTGTACGTATTGCGAGCTTGTGTGTAATGAACCTTTATCGAACTCTTCTTCGAAATTGATGCTTGGAACAGGACGTTTAAGACTGTGAGAGTGGATCTGTTTCAATCGGAGGGGGACGTATCACCAAGACAACCTGAGGGAGACATCACCAAGACAATAAGAGGATGACACTGCCCGAGCATTTGCACATTGTTGCCGGCGTGCCTGTGAAGCTATTCGGCTACACTGAAGGCAGGGCTCCCGTGCGGTTGGGAATCTTGTCTCCTCTCTCATTGTAGACTCTGGGAATCGAATCTGCACCCCAGGGCTCAGAGGATTACGTCGTCACATGTCGAGGGAGCTGAATGGACTTGCGAATCGAATGCGGGGTGAATTTGTGGTTGTGACGCATTGAAACCTAACCCGGAGAGACTCAAACAATCTGAGTTGAGCTAAATCGGTCCAGTTGAGAGATCGTTTTTGAGGGACAAAAAGAGCAAGTCCGGACCGTGGTATGACTCTCCACCAGCAATCGCACCAGCATGCCGAAGATGTTCGGCTTCCTGCAGATGTGGACTGGAACATGCTCGACAAGTCGAAGTTTCTCGTGCTCGGAGCTGCACTCTTCTCCGGCGTGTCGGCAACGCAGTATCCCGCGGTGGTGCTGAAGACACGGCAGCAGGTCATGGCGGTGAACCAATCGTGCACATCGCTGGGCTTGAACCTCTTAAGAACGCACGGTCTGCCGGGGTTGTACAAGGGGTTTACGACGTCGCTCATGGGCACCATCCCCGCACGGGCCATCTACATGTCGACGCTGGAGTTCACCAAGTGCAACGTGAGCTCGCTGGCGCGGAGCGTGGGCGGGATGTCGGAGCCGGGAGCAGCGGCCGTGGCCAATGCTGCAGCTGGATTAACGGCGTCGTTTGCAGCGCAGTTTGTGTGGACTCCCATCGACGTCATCTCCCAGAGACTGATGGTGCAGGGCGGCAGGGGCGGGCTGTCGACGAATTACCGGGGCGGCATTGACGCGTTCCGCACGATTCTGAAGCTGGACGGAGTGCAAGGGCTGTACCGGGGGTTCTCCCTGTCCGTGTTCACCTGCGCTCCCTCCAATGCCCTCTGGTGGGCGTCCTATTGTGTCATCCAGAGGTCGCTCTGGACGACGCTTTGCAAGCACCGAAACGACGGAGGCCCGCACCACTTCGAAGAGCCGAGCTCGGTGATGCTCGTGGGAGTTCAAGGCTTGAGCGCGTCTCTGGCCAGCGGCGTCTCGGCTGTCGTGACCACCCCTTTAGACACGCTCAAAACGCGTCTGCAGGTGTTGAAGGACGAGAGCACCGGTAAGCGCCCTACCCTGAGACACACTCTGAAGACGCTCGTCTCCGAGAGTGGATGGCTAGCTTTCTACCGCGGCCTCGGACCTCGCTGGGCCAGCATGTCCATGTCCGCCACCACCATGATCGTCACCTACGAGTTCCTCAAGCGCATGTCTACCAAGTCTGAAGCTCCGTGATCGACCACTGTTCCATTCATTTTTCTTTACAAAGGTACTTTAACTCACAGAAAATCTGCACATTTGTGATAGATACATACACAACCTTTGTCGAAGTCGTATGAACATTCCTGAGGATCTCTTAACTTCACCTGGCGATGTTCAATTCTGATAGTGCTTGGTTTTGACATCTTGTAGACATGCAGCTGACCGCTTTGGGAGTGGAGTCCAACAGATGCTTGCGCCCTTTCATACCTGGGCTTCTAAGACGAGCACCGATTGCGATGGAGAAAAGGTTGAGCGACAGTAGTGGAGCCGAGTCTTTCGAACTCTTCGACGAGCGGAGGGGTTTTATTCAGCGAAGTTAGTGTTGTTGGTGCGAATTAGGGTTTCCTTTCAAGACGGTCTCTCTCTTTCTTTGTTTACTCATCTGGTCGTGATTGCCGCGTCTCTTGATGCGGATGTGAATGTGGATGTGGATCTAGCGATGATGACGAGTACACATTTTTAGAGATGGAGCGTATTTTCTTCCAAATCCTTCGTCGACTCCGAACAGGTCTCACTTCTGTATAGTAGTCTCGGTTGAACGATACCAGGTTCAGCAGTTCAGGTTGGTTGGTAATTTCTGTTGACGAAGGCTCTTTATTTTTTATGCACACCTTCGCTTTGTTTATTTGAGGTGGTTTGCTGCTGCTGCTGCTGTACATTTTCCCACGCAATCATGTATAATAAAATTCTCTGGCTTATGAAAACTAGTGAGATGCATCAGAGTCCTGTGGCGTACTTTTAACAATTACCTCAGTCTCATACCAATGCATAACTCTGTAGTGTGAGTCATTTTGATGAGCATCAAACTGCGATTGCAACTTGGGAATTTTTACTGTCACGTTCAAGGATGGTTCTCTATTGGCCCTAAGTGTGCCGCCAGAGTGATAACCACTCTAAAGTTCTAAGCAACCAAATAACTGTAAAACCGTTGTTGCGCACTGAAATCCTGCCATTCCCAAGGCGGTAACTCTTCCAAGTTGAGGAGTCCTGAGTTCCTTTCACACCGTGAGCACCCAGTTTTAGTCAAAGCCGAGCTTGCAAGGCTACTGCAGTGATGCTATAGCCAACGTGGCGTTATCCTGTAGGGCCACTAATCCTTGTGTCTGAGATTAACTCAAATATTGAAAGCGCAGAGACGGACGCTCTCGATGAGTGCTCCCAAATATGATTTATATACTCTGGTTCACGTGGGTAACAACACTGCTAAACGTGCTAATTCTAATTCGGACCAGGGCTCTAGTTCACTGCTAAACGTGCTAATAAGGTAAGAGGCTCTAGTTCGGATCAGTTCTAGGAAGGGGTGACATTTTATATCAAACATCTGTCACTGATGAGTTAGGTGGGCTTAGTAAGTTAACCTATTTTGCTAAGCCCATCTAACTCAATGATAATGATAAATATTTGATGTAGAATGTCAGTCCTTCCTAGAACTAATTTGAATTAGAGCCTTGGGCCAAATTAGAGCCTCCTACCTTACTTCGAATTCAACATAGAAATGTGAAAAAAGTTTAGAGATTATTCAAGGAAGTAATGAATATTTTACGCAATAATATCAATGGATTTTCAGGTGAAAGTTGGATTTAGCAAAATAGTTAACCCAAACCTTGAGTGAAATTGTATGAACACTTTCAAAAAGTACTCCCATGTAAGCAAAATGCAATAAATTGGGACTTAGGACTTGAGATGTTGTATGAAGTGTCAAGTTTTAACTTTTGGCTATGTACCAATAAGATCCTCATATTGTAATGAGATGTGGGACATAAAATGTTGTGCGTACCACTCCTTAGTGGAGAGAGTGGAGTGGTAATTGTGCCATATCAACTAAATATGAACTATCCAAAGTCTATAAGGGGTGAATGCCTTTTTAGGCCTCTAGATGTCACGTCCCTAGAATTGCCATTAGCAGTGTAATAACAAAAATTTGTTAAAGAGTGAAAGTATGGTATAGTGGTTAACACCATTTCCTCTGGTACAAAATTGGGGTGACTATTCCTTGTGAAATAGAAACTCTGACTCAGCTCCAGCGTTGCCTCTTTAATTGCCTTATGGGAAGCGCCTCATATTGCTACCAAATTCCATAAGCATAAATGTCCTTTTTGGGGCTTTGAGGTCACGTCCCTAACCTGTTCAAAGTCCATAAGTGATAACTCAAAAAACGTTTTAATTCCAAAAACGTTAGAAGGTAATTGCAAAGTATTAGAAGATACTTACAAAACATTGAGAATATGTTCAAATTACAAAACATACAAAGCTTTGAAAAAATCTAAATATTGAAAATTTTGCAATATTCAAGGACATAGAAAGTCCTTAATTACATGAATAGCTCCATATGTAGTTAAATGCGGCAACCATAGCATCAAGTATGATTTAATGCAAAGATTCAGAGTCAATTGTGAATATGAGCTTTACATTGCTTGTTCACAGAACGTGGTGCAATTCTTTGCGAGTCTTCCAGTGAGTTGTATGTATGTGCGCAATGTGGGACTTCTTGCAGTGAGAATTGCAACATTTTGAAAACCTTTACTGTATCTTTTTTCTAGTTCCTATGTGTCAGGTGTGAGGGGAAGAAACACAAATGGCGTAAGCATGGAGAGAGCTTTACAAGTTACTGCCTTGAATGGCATATTGAACTTCAATTTTGATAAATTGGCAGCAACCATGCGCAAAAAAGCAGCACCATGATCTTCACTTTGCTCAGATTTCAATCCATAATCTAGGAAAGGTACATATTTGAAGTTTAGGCCGCATGTCCCTTGAGTACCTCCATAGCTGTAGTACCAACTCTATAAAACAAACTGAGAGCTTTTCAAGTGGTTGGTTATAGAGTAGACTGTGATGCTATGATACCCACACCCTTTCCATGACATACTTGAGCTTGGAAAATGTCTGGCAATGAACACGTATTTTTCATCATCTTCAAGCATTATTTTGGAATTGCTAGTTCTTTGTTGTCCACATTCTATTGGATAATAAATAGAGGGACCAACCCACATTGGTATAAAGCTGTTAAAATAGTTGCCAGCTGGCTCCATTTTGTCCAAAAGAAATACCATGCTTATCAATGACTATAAGATTGTCTTATTATACATGCAACTTGAATGTGAAACAGTAGAGCAGCATGTATTGCTAATTCTTTGCTAAAAATATTGATTACTATGCTAGTTGCACTAAAGTAATGGCATACCACCATCTTTCGTAATTGGTGTTATTGGCGGTTTGTCTGGGAGAACTGTTGATTGTTACTGGGAGAGAGCTTTGATCAACTGGCAGCTAGCGCTTGTTTTGAGAGCTAGTGAGAAGGATGGCGCTCTTGTTGGTGTTAACCCCTAAAGGACCAAGGGTGTTTTTTGAGAAAAAATCTCAGAAACTGCCAATTTTTAGTGCATTGCCCAAAATCAGAACTAAAAACCTTTTTCTCAATTTCAACCGTATAAAAGTTTGTAAAACCAATAAACCAACATGTGCAAAAAATTTCAGCCCATTTGACCACTCGGATTGTAAGATTATAACGTTTGAAATGAGAAAAACATCCTCTTTTCATTCTTGCAAAACAAGGTCAACTGACTTTGAGCCTTCCTAAAGTAAAAATTTTCTCAACTCAAATTTGAGCTTTCTGACCATTCACAATTATATGATGTTAGGCTCACTCATGAAAATTTTCAGATGCAAATATAGAGTCTAGCTTATTCTAAATCACCCTCCAATGCAAGGAATTTTAATGAATTGGTAATACATTAGTCATTCTTTCATGATTTCTTGTGCAATGGGGAAGTCTTTTATTTGAAACCTAACAGGCAAAAAGTTGGAGACAAACACTTGGAATGTGTCAAAAAAAGTTTCAAGAGCTTTGGATTTATAGATTGAAAGATAATAGGGCTTGAAGTTAGAGGATTTTTTTTTCTTGAAAGTGCCGAAACATAGTTAACAAAGTTTGACTCCCTTCAAAATGTGATGTGAGAGCTCATTTTATTTTATTTTTGACAATTGTACACCATGCTTTTTTAGTTACATACTTACCAAATTTCAAAAATTGATGAGAGTTTTAGCATAAGCTTCTCCAAAGATGCTCAAAGTGCTCAAACTGCCCAATTTCTTTTGGGCAACATAACTTTTGAACTAGGCATCCAGTTGGGGAAAAAAATAGATTTCCACTTGGGAGATACATATTTGCACCTTGTGTAAAATTTTTGAGAACATCCAATGAAAATTGACTCCATATGACCATGCTCAAGTTCTCAAGTGGCTATTGAACAGCCATTTGGTCCTTTCGGGGTTAAGGTAACCACACCCATACTTGAACATTTAAGGACGTTTAAGGATTTAGGGTACTTCAGAGTCTCGGAAAATTCAGGAATTTTTTTGTAGGGTTAGCCTTTGAACAAGCTATCATGGAACATAATTTTTGTGGAAAAAAGTATTGTAGATTATTTTATATTAAAGGGCAAAGTTGCAGCTCATAGGTCCCTATTAGCAGCTCTACACTACCCTTGAAGTTGCTTTGATGTGTTCCTATACATGTGCTTGATGGTCCCAATCCCAACCATCTCATAGCAACTTAGCAATTGACATGTGGCAAGATTTTCTTGTGCAAGGGACATTACTCCACTTTGGGTTCACAATGAGTGGTGAACACCTCAAAAGTAGGGCTCCACTTTGGGGACTGCTCATGTATGGGTGATGTTACCTTATACGTGCATTTGTTGTTGTATTGGGTGACGCTAGTGCTGCAAACGCCATCACTCCTAACAAATTGTTCTTGAAGCATACTCAAGGTTGAGTTGGCCAAATTTGCAACTCTCCTTTGTTAACTTTTACTCTAAATATTGCATTTAGGTTGTACTATCTTCTAAAGTTATTTCATGACTCATCGCTTGACCACTTGGAGGCTCATGCAACTTTCTTAATACTAGGTTTTGACATGGTTTACAACTCAGAGGCTATTGATTAGTTTTTCTACAATTTTGTTGTTGTTGTCAAGCCCTTTAAATATTTTTCATTGCAATAATTGTTTAAGAAATTATCATAGAATATAGAATTAGGAATATACAAATAGGAAGTATTTATGTAGTGTAAAATGTTGAAAAACTAGTATGGGAAAACCTAAATGCAGTATTGAATGTACTTTTTCTTGGCAAGTTGGAGGTTGAAAAAGATGTGATTTTTATCAAATATTTTTGTCAGTAAGCTTAGTTTCTTTTGGGATGAGCATACTGGACGGATAAGTAGCTTGTTCTTGAATTTACACTACCCTACTCTCTTTTGGATAAAATACTGGCCAACTTCCATGTTGCATTGGAATAAAAAAAACCTATAAAAATCACAAAGAAGTTACAAGACACAGGGGTTACGGAGCCATGCATGGAAGTGTGTTGTAAAACAACAAAATGAGACATTGAAAATGTTGATTTAGCACATTTCTAGAAAAAGGATGGGAATATTGGGGTTTGAGTATTTCCAAAATTGAAAAATGCTGATCATTGTGGCCAATTTTTTTGCAAGAAGGAAGCTTGTCTTGAGCTCTAGAACCAATTGCAATGGGCATTTTGTTGAATTTTCCTAATTTCGTTGGACACAAGCTCAAATTGTGTAGGTGTTGCGGGTGCTTTTTCATTCAAGAACCTTGTTTAGATCCACGGTTGATGATTAAGTTGGATGTAACCAGTTATGTTCAACTAGTGGACCTTGGTACCCACCGTTCCGGCGGGGTGCCATCATGGGAGGGGGTCCTTGCAAAAATATTAACATGACCTTCCTCATAATCACCTTCTTCAAGCTTCTTCTCCTTTTTGTTATAATGAGCTTACTTGTATTATGCCTACCTAGGCATCCACCCCCTATTCCCGTGTATACCCCATCCCCAAGGACGACCATAACCGCCACATAACCATAGAAGTAAGAATAACCGCCACATAACCGCCATTTAATTTTCTTGGAGCAACACCCAACTACCCAACTAATAGAGATTTTATTCTATTACAGACACCCAACTACCCAACTAATGAAACCAAGCCTATTATTAGTATAGATAAACAACTTACCATTACATTCTTGACCAATTATGTAGTACACAACCAACTTTAGCTTCTTAAGAGCGTGTGTGTGGCATATTCTCAATTGTATTGTAACAAATTATTGCAAAGGATCAACTTTTGTAAAATTGGCAGTTTGTTTTATGCCATTACTTTGATGCAATTCAAGCCGGATAGTTTGAATCTAAGGCCCCCTTTACATTAGAGGTGAGAAGGTGTGAAGAAAATCCTTCATGAGCCATGGCCTACCTTTGAAAGGCCGGCCTTTGGAGGTAGAGGCTTTTGGTTGTAGAATAAAGTAGGAAGAGGTCCAAATATATATTTTTATTTTTTAGTTTTTTTTATTTTTTCTAAAAAAGTATTTTTTGGCCGCAAGGATTCTGGGGACCCTTTGCTTGTGCTTTTTTATTGCCACAAAGGGCAAAAGTGTTGTCCACTTCATTTTCTCTTTCTCTTGTCCCTTAGAAAATAAAATTTTGTCTAAAGAGCTGTTTCTTGGTCTTCTCAATTCTTGAAGTTTTCATTGGCTAAAATTTTGCTTTCTACAACTTCTATGCTCTAGTGTAAAGTAGGCCTAAGATCTATGGGTAGTTGCAAGAATAACCTGCTAGTTTTGTCTCAAACACCCTTAGTACTATGTAGTACTATGAAGTACTATGAGCTTTTGAAATAATTTTTTTTAAATAAAATAAAATATGGAAAATTTGTAAAGCACTTAAAATAGCATACTTGTGAAAATTTTAGACTTAGGAAAATTTTATTCTAAAAGTTATGCACAAAACAAAATCACCAACAAGCCAATTTCTTTCTTGCTTTTTAGAAAATAGTAAAACAATTCAATAAAATAAAATAAAATAAAAATGGCCATTTGAGAACCCATTAAACACATTCACATGGTGCAATTGCTTTGCTGAGGAATTTCTTTGTATTTTGCCAATGAAGGGAGATAGGATGCCCACTTTGAGATAATGCTATGGAATTTATAATTTTGCAAAACCCTTCTACTTATGCATTTAAGCATGCTCCTTAAACAACATCCCTGATTTATAGCCCTAGAAAAGCTTTTTTGGACCCAAAATAGTACTAAAAACCCCCAAAATGGCCAAGGTAGACACCTATTTGGGGGTTGCTTAAAAATAGCAAAATAATTTTAAAAAACACCAAAAAATCATTGAATGTCAATTACTTACATGTTCATGTTACTCTAAAAGGACAAGTCAATATGACTTCTTTTGCAAAAGTTACAAGCAAAAAACAAGCCGCAGAAGGTGAGGGGAACAGAATGTAGTACAGGTCATTCTTGTAGCCACCTCTATAAAGGTCCTAGTTTGGGGATAGAAACTTGACCTATGTCACAACTTTTGGCACACACATATTGCCACTTCAACAAAACTAACGTTACAAACTTTAACACACTTATTTGCATTTGATGCTATTTTCAATGCTAGGTACATAGATTGAATATTGTATGATTGAGTATTGGATAGGATGCACTGTAGATTTTGGTAGACAACTATCATTACTTTGTTGCGCCACACCTTGATGTGACTTGCACACATTACAAGTTTACTTCATGTTACATGAAATATTTAGTCTAAACTGAGAGCATGAAGAAAGGATACATGTATTTCAAGGTAAGCTATTTTGTGAGCGTAGAACGGTGAGCCTATGAGCAGTGAGCCAAGATTTTGTGAGCAAGAATCAATTTTGAGCTCAAAATTAATGAAAAAACTTTAAAAAACAACAATTTTTCAAGAGATGAATGTTTATAATGTGCAATTATAAGGTCCTATATACACATTTATAAGTGAAATTTAATATTTTGCCAAAAAAAATTACGCTCACGGCTCACCGCTCATGAATCCCTGCTCACCATTTAGCATTCCCCCATGTATTTCCATGACAAAGAAGCTTTCATTAAAGGTAGTTAACACCAAGATTAGAGCAAGGAACTACTATACTTAGATTACTAGCAAAGTGATTGGCCAATAATAGATTGTGACTCAATTAAGACTTAAAATTAGGGAAAGACACATGCCACTCTCCATGGACAAGAATTCCACTTAGAATCTTACATGGCCAAAGTCAAGAATCTTTTCTTATTTTATCCCCTAATTAAAATTCTTTGGCTATGTTTCACCCAATAAAAACACTTAGAATGAGTTGTTTTGATAACAATGGTAAAAAAAAATCTAAAAATGAAATATTGGTGCACCTTGTCATAGGATCTAGTATTGGAATACTTCATTATGCTATAGTTAAAAGATGAGAGATATTTGTTGTTCTGAGATTGTAGGGTTTGAAGTGAAATTTTTTTTTAGAGGCATTCAAATTTTGGGCAGATCTAATTTGGAGAGGCTTTTGCACCTATTATTTTCATTTTTTTGCTTGTAGTTTTTCAAATTGACTTTTGTAATAAAGCTGATCATGTGCCTAAAAATTTCCATAAAATTTTGAATTAAAGAACATACTCATACTAAAATTTTAGAATAGGAAAATAGCTTCTAGAAAATTCTCTTACAAAGCTATTTTTCCAAAATAAATAAATGGCATCCACATACAATAGTCTTTTCAAAATTTGAAATGCAATGGTGTTGGGTTGAGGTTTGACAAGGAAATAGCTCTAACCCTGAACATTTGGTCAAGATCCCAAAATTTCAGCTACACTATAAATAAATGTGCCCGTGCCGCCTTACAAGCACACAAAAGTACAAATCTTGTCATAATTTATTTTTTTACAAATTGAAATGGTTTGGAAATTATTGCATTGAAAAGCTACCCCTTGGACTCTCATCCTCTAAAATTTTGTGAAAATATATTTAGGAGGTTGATATATGTACACCAGATGCCTTGTTATGTGTACACCAAAAGGGAGAAATTGACCAACCAAAAGTCACCTCGCCCTCTACCCTCTTTGCCCTTTCTTCCTTGCTCTTTCCTCCCCTCCCTTCTTGACCTAGTATATTGCACATACATGTTTGTGGGGATTGGAGTGGAAAAGCTTAGCTGTTTTACTTGCCAAAAAATGTAAGGTTATAGATATTCACCATCAAGAAATTGAATTTCAAAGTTTTGAGTTCACAATTGGATTTAGAGACTTTAATTAATCTAAAACCATAGAGGAGGATACAATTGAACAATGCCATAGGGGGCAAAATGTTGCTTTTATCCTTGTTTGAAAAAAGTAGATAATCTTTTCCACCCCCTAGCCCCCACAAATACATACAGTGACTCCCAAAATTGTCTCATTGTTTACTTAAATGCCAAGTTTTTTTCAATATCTCCACTATATATAAGTGGCATTTTATCCTCATATTTTTTGTGCATGATCCTTGTGCAATCATGATCAAGCATACCAATTTCAATTACTAAAAACCAAAATCCTATTTTTGATAAATTGTTTTGTGTCAAAATCAAGAAAGTTGATTAAAAACATTGGTGATGAATTTTTGAGATTTGATTACATGGGTATGTTGGAGACATCCATACGCACATCTTTGCTTCAAAAAAATATTTCCAAAAAAAATCTAAAAATTTCTAAAAGTATTTTGATTTCAAACCAAATTTCATAAAATTGATTATTCTTCTTTGAATCTATTTTTTGGCAAAATAACTCATATGTTGTGATTAATTTTGTACTTTTAAACATTATAGTATGTTTATTTTGCCAAAAAATAAATTCCATGAAGAATTTCAATTTTATTAGATTTGGCATGAAATTTTTTTTTAATTAGAATTTTTTTAGAATTTTTTTGGAAATATTTGTTTGAAGCAAAGATGTGCGTATGGATGTCTCCAACATACCCGTGCAAATCAAATCTCAAAAATTCATCACTAATGCTTTTTAATCAACTTTCTTGATTTTGGCACAAAACAATTTATCAAAAATAGGATTTTGGTTTTTAGTAATTGAAATTTGGTATGCTTGATCATGATTGCACAAGGATCATGCACAAAAAATATGAGGATAAAATGCTACTTATATGTATAGTGGAGATATTGAAAAGAACTTGGCATCTAAGTAAACATTGAGACAATTTTGGGAGTCACTGTATGTGTTGTACACCAAGCTGAGAAGGGAGGGGTGGGCAAGGAGGGAGGGTTGGCTTTTAGTTGGTCAATTTCACCCCTTGGAGTACAATCATTAAAAAACAAAACACCCACTATACATACATCAATTCCCTATATTTATTTTATAAATTTTAACTTGCCAAAAATTAGTGTTTAGTCCTTTAAGTGTAATAAAAGCAATCTTCTTTCCTGTCTCTTCAATGAGCCAAAGTGGTTGATTAACCTTTAAAGGTCCGCACATCCACTTTTTGGATGCACCTTGGTCAACCCTCATTGTAACTTTCAAAATTGATTTTTGGTACGTGGCTCAAACTAATAAAATGAAGTTTGACAAGTTTTCTTTCTATTCCATATAATTATTTTGAAAAATGTCAAAAATTGAAAGAGTTGTTTCCATTGAAAGCTCCAAGTGTTAGAATCCAAATAACTCAACATGGTGTTTTTCATTTATATTTTCTACTCTTTAAATGTATTTTAAAGTTAAACTACAAAACTATGTTTCTCATTCTACCGTTCATTTATGGTAGAAATTATTAATTTTTTTAATATATATTCTAACTGATACTATATTGTTCCCACATTTAGCTTTAAAAATCACAATAATTCAAATTTTCCATCAAATTTATCAAAAAAAATAATGTAAATAGAAAATGAATGTGTCTTCTAGCAAAAATATCAAACTTTTATAGATTAATTAAATATAAGGATAAACTTGGTTTGATAGTCAAATTTGACTTTAGTTCTTTGTTGTGGTTGTTTTGGATGTAAAAAATAAAATAACAAATTGAATTTTTTCACACTGGTCTTTAATGCTGCATGTACCTCTTTAAAAATTCAAGTAATTTGGTTTTTTTTGCTATTTTAACTTGTTTATGTTCATTTTTTGAAAAAAATATATAACAATTACAATTTTTGATGAATGAAATTTCTTGTAGTGATATATCATTCATAGTTTAAAAAAATAAAAATAATTTTTTTGGTTTGGACACACTTTAAAAGACAAAATTGAGCTTAGACATGAAGTTTGACCATTTCAAAATGGATCAAGTCCTTTAGGGGTTAAGACCAAGACTCCTTAAAAATCACAAATGAAGATTTGTTTATATTTAGTTGATTTAGAAGTTCTAAATTTAAGATTAATACACAAATAAATTTAACCTCTTGCTATGGTCCCTCACATGTTTATTCAAAGATTGTATAAAGCTCCACTATTTTATTTTATTGTCCTTTGTCCTTTCTTTACATCCAACAAAAAAAAATACTATTGATTATAAGTGGTCCCTTGCTTTGATCTTGGTAAAAGTAGGACAATCCAAAAGCAAACATGATCAAGAAACATCTACACTACCAAGTGGGAGGATTTCTTTGAGTGCACCTTTTTCTAAAACCTTCTAGAATTTTTTGTTGTAAGTTGAAACAACAAAGGGCTCGCAAGATAAAGAACACCAAGTGCCCTCTAACCATATCATTTTCCAAAATGTTATAAATTTTTTTGGTGGAAGTTGAAACACTAAGCCATGCCTCAAATATAAAACATCAAAGGCATTCCAACCATGTGTTAGAAATTTAACAAAATGCCAAGAGCCCCCTAGCAAAATATTAAAAGAGTAACATTGTGATGAAGCAATTGGTATTTTTTGTCTCACCAAAATGATGTGTGCATGAAGGTTAGATTCTAAACCAATTGTGAGATTGATTTTTTGTACAATACATCTAGATTAAATTTTAGATCAATTGAATTAAGACATCCATTTTTTGTAAAGTTGAATGTTGCATTACTCATACATGCCCAACTTGCACAAAGCATGTGCGTGTATACTAGTATCTAATAAGTTTAGATAGTATACAAATACTCACGACAAAATGTTCGACACTAAGAAATGCTCTAATGGAAATTAGAGCAAAGGATTTAGAAAATTTACCAATTGACTTTGATACCAGTAGAACTACTTAAAAACAAAGTTTACTCCTTTAAACATGAATATCCCCTATTGGACATTTTAATCATGCTTTTGATTTTACGTCATTAGTGCAAGACTTTGGAATTACAAATAGATAAACAATATTTACCCTCCAAAAATTTCATCTCCCAAAAATGAATCTTACTTCAAACATTATTGTTTTAATTTATTAACCCTTGAATGTGAAGAACCGGTTATTAATACAAAGTCAACTTGTTGAAATGGTAGAATTCTAGTTGAAGTTTGAAAGTACTTGGAAAAACCGGGCAAGTTCATAACATTGAATAGCACTAGTAAAGGTTGCTCTACCTCCCAAAGAATGGTGTGGAATAGTCCACACCATTCCATTCACTTGGATGAAATGGTGTGGAATATTTCACACCCTTCTTTAGCTATGGGGACACTTGGTTGAATTTGTCAGAGTTTATTAGAAAGAGGCTTTGTTTAGTGCACACACATCAAGGGGGCTAGACGTGTCAAAAATTTAAAAAATTAATTATTATTATTATTATTATCAAGATGAAGTTCGTGTATGATACCTGAAAAGAGGGAAAGGCAGCCTCTCTTCAAGCTATTGCATGTTATGTTTTACAAAATATCAAATTTTAATATGTTTTGCTATGACTATGAGAAACACCCAATGAATGCCTCAGAAAAACCAGGTGAAATTTGAAATTAAGGAATATTGGATTGTAGCGGTGAAGTCAAAAAAATCTCCCTAAATGTTGTTACTCAATACGTCTCGTATCTAGTGTATTTTGAGATACTAACGGCAGTGAAGGCCCATTCCCACTGGCACGTTGGACTCATGTCCTTGATGGAATTTTTGACTTCTTATTTAACACAAGTTCAAACAAACGCTCTTTACATGCGTTTGAGGAACGTGTGGGGAAAACCGTCTAAAGCAAATGCGTTCTCTCATGTAACACATTTTCCCATTACAATTAATCAATGAGGTGGTTTCATATAACCCACAAAAGATGGGAATACTCATGTTGGGCCTTTTGGGTGATGGGGTTCTGAATTATGCTTTAAGTTTATGTTTATGTTTTTTAATTCACGTTTTCTTTTACTCTTCTTGCCAATTAGAATGTAATTTTGAGGCAACTCATTTGGAACAATATTCCTGGCTAACACAACAATTAGTGAAAATGGGGGCATGAGGTTAACTCTTGAATGCCCTAAAGTGTCCTCACATGATTTCAGAGGCGTGTTTGAGGCATTGGATCTAAATTTTTGATCTTGTTATAAACTACGATTATGAAGGCATTCAAGTAGTCCATGCAAGTGTAGTAATGGAAAGGTTAGCCAAATGTTGCATGTACAAGTGTCTCAAGAGCTTCGATTGGGTGAAACACCATACATGGCATGGTGGTAAGCAACATTTTACAAGTTGCAACTAGTCAATATCCCTTGCAAGCTTCCTTGTATGTGCTTAGTGGTAACAAAAATTTGTCAGCAAGGGTTCAAGCATGTTCTAGACCTTTGTTGTGGCAACCCTCACCAACTGTGCAGGTCATTGTTTTCCGTGCAATAGCATTTGAAGCCCTAAAACTTGACATAACAAAAAGTGCAATCTCCAATAATTTACAAGTGTGTGCATTCACATCTAATCTTGTTGCTCACAAAATTTGAGATGAATAAGGGGCTTATAGAATTTTGTAAAAATCATCAAATAGCAACTACCTACCAAAGAATGAAGTTTTGTCATTGCATGTTGTTTGATCAAATGTTATAATCTCCCATCCCATAGTCAAATGTTCCCAAAACTAGCAAGCCGTTTTTTAAGTAGGTGTTCCACTGTTTTCAATGGTCACTTTTTATAGATCATCCGATTGACTGAAATACGATGCATCCAAGTTGTAAGTCTCCGAAAACCCTGATTTGGTGAAAATGGCCTGGGCGCTTAGGGGCTAACTGGTTTGAAACCAACTGGAATTCTTGAATTTTACAAATACCTATCACTATAGAATTCAAAATACTATCTATTTTCAAGTACTGTCCTTCCAACACCGAAAGGCCTCGTTTCTATCAATGAACCATTAGTGACCCCACAGGTCACTACTCAAATCACTCTAACCATACTTTTCTGACTGTAAAATAACGAAGGAAAAACTACACCAAATAATCCATTTAGGTTGCCCCATTCTAACTTCTCTACATTTCACACTGTTTAAGCGTTCCCAAGATTATAATAATTTTTGCTAGTAATTACAATGATAATCAATGGAGGAAGCAAGCAAGAATTGGGTGTATTGGGTGTAGCAAAAAGCATCAAAGTTAACCCCTAAAGGCCCAAGCCCTTTCTTCCTGTGAAAGTCATTGTTAACTGCCATTTTGGGGGATGAGTAGAAAAGTAGGAAATAAAATTTGTTTTTCAAATCCAACCATAAGATCTTGCCTTAGACTAGAAGAGGTACTCATGGGAAAAAATCAGGTCATTCTAAATGGAGAGAAGGGAGATATTTACATCTAAAGTGAAAAACACCGGTTTTTTTCCTTGTTGCTAGTAAATTTCAAAAACCTTTGACCACTCTAACATGAAAAAGATTACTCTACACAAATTTGAGGTTTATTTTTTCCATGTAGAAGATCAAGTTAGGTATGTGTGGGAGAATTTTCAAATCAATTGGAACTATACAACACATGGGGAAAAATAGTAAGTAAAAAGAAGTAGAGAATTAGTCAAAACACTACATTGTTAAGAATTTAATTATTAAAATGAAAAATGAAAATCCCAGTAGTTATAATATTGTAATAAACAATGTATTTCCTTGGGTTTAGTTTTTTTTTCCAAAATATTGAAAATTGTGGAAAATAAAGGACTTCAAAGTTTATTTTAGAGTAGAGAATCCATAACTACCCATAAACTAAAACATCTCATAACTTTCATCTCATCAATTGAAGTTGAATGAATCAAAGCTTCCCACAAATGAAAAAATCTAAAGAACCAATTTCATATTTCTATTTTTAGAGAATACAATTTTTTTAGGGAGTTTTGGGCTGCCTAGATTGCCCTCCCTCCATTGGGTAGCAAATGTTCTTGCATAACTTCTTTGTCAAATGTCGGAATGACAAAAAAATTAGATGCCCGCATAGGTCTTGGAATTCCCCACCTTCAATAAAAGTTTAAAAAAATCACAAAAACTAGATTAGGTATAAGTACATGCCCAAAATCCATTTGTCCCCCGTGGGGACAACTAGGCCTTTGGGGGTTAAGGAACAAGGAAGTTGGAATTTTAGATAGAATTAGGAATTATTACAGTATAAAGAGAGTTGCATGTCCCTTTAGGTGGCCAAGGATGAGTTATGATATAACTTTGCCAGTGTAAGACAATGTAAATGTTGAGGTAAGGTAGGAACACCCATAAGCGTCAATGTCCCCATAACCGTCACCTCTGAAATCTTGGAAAATCTATGGAAGTAAATAGATGTAATGACAAGGATATACAACATGTGAACATGAAATCTTAAAAGTGGTTATGGGTGCAATGGCATTTTGCTCTTTAAAAATTCACAACTTATTCTCACAGTATCCAAATAATACATTCAAAAGTACAAACTCATTTTTTTCTATTCCTAATAAAGTCTTATAATTTGCTAGTTGTTTATTAACCCTAAAATGTCCGATGGGTGGCCGTATCATGCCTACTGTAGCTTCAATAGTATTTATACTATACTTTCAATAGTGTTTTGATTGATGGGCCCCAGTAGTATTACTTCTAATAGTTTCAAAAGTGAACAGTGCATACCGACCTCATGAAAATTGCAATAAGGGCAGCTTGGGACCTAATACCGTGATTTTGAATTTTCTCACAATTTGGGTTACCGAAACATATGAGTATATTTGATAAGATTGTTATTTGCCTTCTATGATGGATCATGTGTTTACGGTCACTTTGGAAAAAAAAACATATGAAAAATGACTTTTTTCTATTATACAGAATGCCTTTTCAAGATCAGAGGACAAAAAACGTCGTCATGAGGGTGTTGGGGTTAATAGTCATCATGTTCAAAACCCTTTGTTTGACATTTGTTTGACGTTTATGGGTGCTCCTACCTTAACCTAAATACACAATTGGTGTAATTATTTTCTTTTTTCAGACATTTCCTTTGACGTAAATAGAATAAAAACAGACAGTTATAACACGATATTAAATTCACTGAAATAGAATAAAACTCCAATACGTCTATGTCAGAAAAGATCTGGCAATTACGAATTAACAAGGTCAAGGAGCTGACAAGTGTGGCTATAGCGAATGTCCGTACAATATCTACCCCAAAGGTTTATTGCTCCAAGGAACGTGAAAGATCAGGCAAATAAACTTGGTTGCTTTTGCATATTTATTATTATTTTTAGCAACTTGAGGGAGTGTCTGTAAGCTCTTTTTGGTGGCAAACTAGTGCCACATGGCACCGTATAAATACATCAGGGTAACAAATGGACCAAGAATTTAGAACCGTACCATCAAACGACAATAAAGTTCTATTTGAAAGCATGAGATTCAGACGGAAATAGTATCAACTCAATGAACTAACTATTGTTGTCTCAAGTGATCACGAATTTAAAAATCTGGGATTTCACCATATTACAGTTACAGTATTTATGTTCACCATTCTGGCACAATATAATAATAAAACGGAGGGAAAAAAAGAAAAAGGAACTGATGCTGTGGAATCTTAGTGTTGCAAACAGTGGTTTCTAGTGTGGTATTCATAATTAGCTCAAGCTGCTCAAAAAAAGTTGTTGGTAATTGTGCAAAACCTTCACTTTTAACCATATGTATTTAGAATATTTATAAGATTTATTTCTTGAGTATACCTCTTTCTAGTTTTAGCCATATTTGAGATATTTTGCAAGCAGTGACTATGTCATTGTTGCCTTTTTTTTCCATCTGGGTTGCCATAGTCCTCAGTAGGGTTATTTTTCTTGGCAAATGTTTGCCTAAATCTAACCTCAATCTAATATTGTTTATCATTACACTAAGAAAATTGGGTGAAAAAGTGGATAAAACTGTCAATTTCCTCCCCACACAAACACTAAGTTTGCCAAAATATGAATGAAAACAACTAATATTAAGATGTTTTTTTTGTGGATGAATAAGCACAAATTATCGATTATATCTAGTTTGATCTAGTCTTTTCTCACTTGCTTGCATTCGTAGGTGGAGGTCATTCAACCTTGACCAAAAAAAGAAATAACCATGGTCCTTAGTCTTTGACACCTAAATTTACAAAGTAGAAGGTTAAGTAGAAGGTTAATTCATGGTATAATAGACTAATGTGAATGAATTGTTAGATTGGTTTACCTATCTAAGTTTCATGGACATAAATGACTAATTCATTCTTTATATCTCTTTTAGGAGGTAGACCTTATAAGTAGTCAATATGTTTCTTTTCCCTATAAATATTTGGGTCTCCTTCTGACAATATTATTACTTGATATTCACATGTTGGATGAATTATGGTGGTAAACACTTTGCCATTGTCCGTATTTGAACTAATGACCACCTCATTGGTGTGCCAAGTTTAATGCCACAAGATCTACAAGCTTAGCTAAGCTCTTCTAATCATAAATAATCTGATTAACCCTTAAAGGTCCAAGTGTCTGTTCAACAGCCACTTGAGAATTCAAGTAGGGTCATATGGAGTTAATTTTTATTGGATATCCTCAAAAATTGTTACACAAGGTGTAAATATGTATCCCCCAAGTGTAAATATAAAATATTCCCCAATTGGATGCTCAGTTCAAAAGTCATGTTACCCAAAAGAATTTGGGTAGCTCGGATAGTTTGGGCATCTTTCGAAAATCTTATGCTAAAACTCTAATCAACTTTTGAAATTTGGCAAGTATGTAACTAAAAAGACATGGTGTACAAATGTCAAAAAAAGAAATAAATTGAGGTCTCACATCACATTCTAAAGGGAGTCAAACTTTGTTAACTATGTTTGGGCAGTTTCAAGAAAAATTGTTTTCCTCTAACTTTAGGGCCTATTATCTTTCAATTTGTAAACCCAAAACTCTTGAAACTTTTTTCCAAACATTCCAAATGTTTGCCTCTACTTTTCACCATTTAGATCTCAAATAAAAGATGTCCTCATTGCACAAGAAATCATGAACAAATGACTAATGTATTGCCAACTCACTTAATCTCTTTATACTGCATGACAATTTAGAGTAAGCTAGATTTGTAATTTGCTCTTGAAACTTTTCATGAGTGTACCTGACAAGGTTCAAATATCGACAAAAAAAACTTTTATTCATGCCAACCAAAAATTTGACTCCAAAGAGACTCAAAATTTGCTGACCCATTTGGACAAGGATTGAATTTTTTGTTTTATAAATTTCAAATGCTATAATCTTTCAATCTGTGTGGTTAAATAGGCTGAATTTATTTGCACTCAATACTAAAAATATAATACAAATTTTTACGGTTGAAATTTCAAAAACAGTTTTCAAATTGAAATTCACATTAACATATTGAAAAAACATAAATTTTGACAGTTTCTGGTGAAAACACCCCTTGGGCCTTTAGGGGTTAAAGATCCAATGCTGAAGTAATGTTGATCCTTGAATATAAAAGAGTCCAATCCCATATCATCAATGCAGTAAGATTAATCGAAACAACGATGAAACCAGCACTTATAGCCAACTTCAATGAAAGACAAAATCACTAATATTATGGTGAAGTTAATTGAATTAGTGTCATAGCAAGGTCAACATTACACCAACAAATCAACTATAAGTGTATGAATATTAACTATATGAGACTGTGTTGACAATGGATTGCACTTAAAATGTATTATTCCAATATTATTTCCATGTTTACCATGTCAGTATTGTTTACATAATGACCTTCAATACTTAGGACATTCAAAACACATTAATAACATAATTATTTTGAATTGATAAAAAAGGTGGTCCTTTCTCGTTGGATTTTTTTGTCATTTATGAAAATCGTAGGTCATTTTCTCACCCAATCAAAATCTTACATGTCATTGAAAATACATGATTGTTCAATCCCAAGCCACAAATGAAGCTATGGCCATTCCCTGTATGGAGAACCAGAAATTAATATGATGCTAGCCAATTAGAATGCAAAAAAACCAGTTGAACATTGAAACTGCAATTAACAAACTAGCCAAATTTTCAAAAAATGTCTAGCTGCAACATAAAAACAAGCACCCCTAAAGGATCGAGGGCCCTTGTGGGGGACAATTGGGATTTTGGGCATGTAACTATGGTTAAACTACTTTGCATGATTTTTTTGAAACTTTTATCAAAGGTGAGGAATTCAAAGATTTACGTGAGAATGTAATTTTTTCTTCATTCCAACATTTATTGAAGAAGTTAAAAATGAATAACTGAAAAACAGGGGACTATTGGGCAGCCAAAATATTCTTTAAAAATTGCGTTTTTTTCAAATAAAAATCTGAAATAGGTTCTTTAGACTTATGTAGACGTGGGGAGTTTTGAATCATTCAATTTTGATAAATGAGATGAAAATTATGAGAAATTTTAATTTGCGAGCAGGTGTGATTTCACTTGATACATGCTTGAAATTCCAATTGTCCCCGAAGGGACAATGACCCTTTAGGGATTAAGTTCAATCAACCATTTTTCTGATTATTCATTGATCAAACAACATGCAACTAAACACAAGAACGTATGCAAGCAAAGAAAAGATAGATAGAATCATCCAGTGTGCATGCTTCTCCATAAAGTTAGTCCATTTCGGTAACTTTCATCCACATTTTGGCTCACCAGAATGTTCCCCTGAAAATGGAATTGGCCAATTCATCCATTTTTTTCACCCAGTCTTTCCTAATGTTAACCCCTAAATGTCCAAGGGCCCTTTTGGGGGACAAATAGGATTTCGGGCAAGTACCTATGGCTAAATTACTTTGCATGATTTTCTGAAATTTTTATTGAAGGTGAGGAATTCAAAGATCTACGTGGGAATGTATTTTTTTCTTCATTCTAACCTTTATTGAAGAAGCTAAAAATGAATTTATGGAAAACATGGGATTCTGGGCAGCCCAAAAACTTCTGTAAAAATTGCATTTTTTTCAAATGAAGATTTGAAATAGGTTCTTTAGACTTATATAGACGTGGGGAGCTTTGAATCATTCAATTTTGATAAATGAGATGAAAGTTATGAGAAGTTTTAGTTTGCGGGTAGGTGTCTCAAAATCACACCTACCCGCAAACTAAAACTTCTCATAACTTTCATCTCATCAATCAAAATTGAATGATTCAAAGCTCCCCAAGTCTACATAAGTCTAAAGAACCAATTTCAGATTTTTATTTGAAAAAAACGCAATTTTATAGAAGTTTTTGGGCTGCCCAAAGTCTGCTAATTTTTAGTTATTCATGCACAACTTCTTCAATAAAGGTTAGAATGAAGAAAAAATTACATTCCCACATAGATCTTTGAATTCCTCACTTTCAATAAAAGTTTTAGAAAATCACGCAAAGTAGTTTAGCCATAGGTACATGCCCAAAATCCCATTTGTCCCCCGAGGGGACAATGGGCCTTTAGGGGTTAAGGTAACCTGTGTCCAAAATGAGATAAGATTGTGGCAAAAATTCTCCTAAACAAATTTCCCTCCCTCGATATTGCGTCCCCTCATATTTAAATATAGAGAAAATTTTGTAGATACCCTTGAAGTTTGCCATATTTTTATAGATATCCTTGATATTTCAAAAATTGCACAAATACTCTTGGACCATAATTTTTAAGCGTTAGTTTTGTTATGCATGTTATTTTCTTCATGACCAATGTTAAAGCAAGGAGTGCAATAGAACAGAAGAGGCATCGTGCACACAAGGGAGAAAGAAGTAAAATGCACAACATAACAAATGTTTGAAAATTATGATCCAAGGATATTTGTGAAATTTTTGAAAAACCAAGGATAATTATGTACAAAAATGACAAACTTCAAGGGTATTCATATAAATTTCCCATAAAAACATGGAAGGCAACTTTATAATAGACCTTGGTTTTGTTGTAGCCTTATGTAAGAGAGACGGCTCCACTAAGGTAGTTTGCTCATAAACCGTCGAGACATTAAAATTGCCCACCTTCTCAAATGTATCCTTGTGGTACATGCTTTTTTTCATAGGTTTTCAAAATGTACAAGTAGTGTAAATTTGAGGAGATGGTCAATTTTAGAGACCTATAACCTTTTCACTTCAACATTTCACAATTAATTCCACGAAGCTCCAAAAAATATGAAATAACTTGGGTTAGAATTCGATTCTTCTTGTCTTTCAAGAAAAATTTTCTGAAAAAATGTTTCAAGAAGTTTCACCTCCCCAAATTTTAGTTTCAGCCCTTGGATGGACGGTTTATGAGCACACTACCTTATCCACGTACTAATTTGTTTCCAAGGAAATTCATACATGTTACCGTTAAGCGCTTCTGGTTATCAACCGTACAAAGAACACGTGGCCCTCAATCGAGATGCCACGGCTAGACATCAGAAACATGGTCAGTTTCCCAAGTCAAAAGGAACGAAATCCACCAGGCTGGAGACAGGGCGTAGCAGTCAAGTCAGTGCTGCTTCCAAATAAAAAAAAGGCACAAAATTCAGCATGCTCACTGAAATGCAATCGTTGTTCCCATTCAATGAGGAAGAAACGTGGTCATGAAAAGAACATGCCCAAAATCAACACAGTAGGGGTAGCCGCACCATCTCCAAGAATGAAACTTGTATGAATAAATGAGAAACTGCGGAGTGGAAATAGGAGCCAATGGGAGCACTTTCCAATGAAGAAGGTGTGACTTGGCATTTATGGGCAGTGCAAGTGAGTTCACAATAGGGGCTTCAAACTTAAACTTTTTCAGGTGACTCACGTTGCGATTCACTTTTATGAATTCATTAGTGAATCGCAAGGTGACTCACATCTGGAATTCACTCTTAAAGTGATTCACATTAGGAGTGAACTTTAGAAACTCACATTAACATCTCTCATTCTCACAAGTGTCACAAACTCTCATACCCCGACTCGTGCACAAACTCCTAATTGCAAACTCATTGGTGTGTTAGGTTGTGAGAGTACAAGTGAACAAAAATAATTCATTAGTGAGTGCAAACCCTGTGAGGTGAGAAACTTGTAGAAGAGATTCTATGTTTGAAGCCCCCTAATGTGGTAAGAAAGCAAGTTACATTACCCCACTCAACTTTTGTTTCCACCTATGAAAGTGAAAACAAGAAGTGCAAGATGAAAAAGGGACACACACAAGTAAAAACTTCACATATGAAATCTTTTTCATGGCCATTCTTTTCTTCTAGAGGTGAAGAATACAAACTTCTCAATCTTTAGAGAATGGGGCTTCTCCAAATCAAGAAGAGTGCAACTACCCCATTGAGAATAGGGTGAAAAAGGTGTGACTACTTCTAGTGATAATCCCCATAATGACAATTAGGAACATTTCATGGATACCTCTGGAATTTGCAATATTTACATAAATACCCCTGTTTTTTCAGAAATTACACAAATATCCTTGGATCACAATTTTCAGATGCAATATTTACATAAATACCCCGATTTTTTCAGAAATTACACAAATATCCTTGGATCACAATTTTCAAGCAACTTGTCATACACAACAAAACAAATGCCTAAAAATTATGGACCTAGAGTATCCGTATAATTTCTGAAAAAGCAGGGATATTAATGTAAATATTGCAAACTTCAGAGGTATCCATGAAATTTTCCCATGATAATTTCAATTTCTCTTGTCCAACACTCCAAAGGTTCCTAACAAAAAAATTGCTATGACAACATGCAGCATCCACTGATCTAAAATTCCAGATACAAAATTGCAGCATTTCTTAATTCCAAAGAAACATTCGCAAGGAAGTCCACATGGCAAACCCGGCTACATGAAAGAGAAATATCTTTCCATGGTTAACCTCAAACTCAACCACTTCACTCCCTCAACTACCTCAAACCCTAACATGCAATTCCCATCTATGGCTTAAACTATTTACATTGGTCACATCGAGGTGCGAAGTGCATGTCGGTCTGGGCTCCCATTTGGTAACATACAAAAACACGGAAGCCCTCAACAAACAAAACTATACGTGAACTCCACCCAGGTGTTCCCACTCCTGAACACATTCAAACGAAACATTTTGAATCTGTTTGGAAAAAGGGGGGCAAATAAATAGAAAAAAAAAAAAAAAACTAACAACCCATAATGTACCCACAACTGCACTCAAACTTCCCCTTTCACGCCGGTTCCTCTCTGGAGGGACTATCGAATCGGCTATGGCTCCTCGGTAACGCTCGTGTCGTATCCCGACGTGGCGGCACTCGGAACTTGGAGCTGCTGTCCTTGTAAGCATTCGAGAGCAGCAAGAAAAACAACGATGTCGCAACAATGGCAGACAGACGACTCACAAGCAGAAACAGCAACGTCACCAACAAGCCCAGAATCAACCACAGGTCGAAATTCGCCCGAACCGACGACGACGATGTTCGAGATTCAAGCAAACTTGCAGGAATCTCTGCACTTGAAGTGGTGGCCTCCATTGAAAAATTCCTCCCCAACGGCGACTTTCGGGTAACATTGCTGATCTCCGGTGTCCTCTCTTTCCGAAAGCTGCATTTCTTCTTCAAGATGCATCGCCTCTTCGACGACGACGCGGTGTCGGCGAACACGTCGTCGTCAGGCCAGCCGTCGTCGGAAGAGACGTCTTTCTCCTTAGAAAACGAGAATTTCGAACTTCGTCGTGGACTGGTGCAGGAAGAGTGCGAGTGCGAGCTGTCGGGAGATCCTGGGGTGGGAGACCTCGACATCTTCGCCTTCAGCTTCGACGACAGCTTGCGCACCAACCGACGTGTCGAGTTCGGTGACTTAACCGGTTCTAGGGTTTCAATTCGAAGCTGCGGTACCGCGGGAAGATCGAGAGACAACGATTCCGGGACGACGGGGAAACTGAAGCTCGGATCTGGCTCTTCTATCTCGGATTGTTGCTGCGGAGGTGGCTCTATCTCGGATTGTTGCGCAGGTGGCACTAATTCGAGAGTCGGTTTCGTCGTGCGGGTGATTAATGGTAGCAGAGCTAACCCTCGCGGTACGTGAATCCAGAGATGCGGCACGATGTGTGACTGAACGAAATCAGCCAAGAGCTTCCCCTTTTGCCACCGACAGAAGAGATCGACATTGAGCAACTCGAGGAACGAGTTGCCGAGCTTCGTCACTCGCGCGACGACGCACGCGCTCAAAGCCACGACCAGTGCCACGGCGGAGTTCGGCGATCGAGCCCATCCTTTCTCCAGCAATAGAAGGCGGCCGTCGCGTATCAATCTCGCCGACTTACCCGACGTTTGCATCGCCCCCGAACACCCGACCTCTTCGGAGGACTCCTCCGCAACAACAGAGTCTCGTTTGACCTCCACAGGCTCCACATCGCGTTGCAAATCGCCAACCACGTCGAAGTCGAATCGATGGCCGGGATCTGCGAAGGAGAAGCTCTGGGAGAAGTCGACGACTTCGACCTCCGACGTGGTCTCCTTGGAGTGCGAGTGCTGCAGCAACAAAATCTCGGACGATGATGGCTTGGGAGAAGAAGACGTATCCTTGCGCCGGCTGGCCGTGCGAGCTATGGTTGAAGCCGTCCACTCCTGCGCGGATCGGGACAAGTACCGGACGGCGGACACCGAGTTCCCCGTCTTGTCAACCAAGGAGCTCTTCTTCGATTGGAGCTCCGACATCAGCATGGCGAATTTCTCAAGCCCTTGCGATGCGAAGGGGTTCGTCTTCTTCTGCTTCTGCTTCTTCCTCTGCTTCACTTCCCCTACCTTCCTCTTCAAGCTCGGCCACAGGGCCATCTTGGGTGGCGACTCCGAAATCTCTGCCATATTTCCCGACCCTCGCGCTCGACGAGCAGCATTCCACAGCCGAAGACTCTCACTCGACTCCAAAACCTCAAATCATCACCGATTCAAACCCTAACATCGCAGTCGCTACCACAATTCGCTCTCAAAAAACTACCAAATGCGTCGCCTTTGCCACCAATTCGCATCGAATTACGTACTCCAATCGGCAACCACTGCATCGAACACAAAACCTCCTCCGCCTAAACTTCAAATCAACGACTTCCACGTCTATTGCCAAGTGCCTCTCGTCCTCACCTTGGCGAGCAAGGCTTCCACCCATCCATTGCCTTCAGTCGACGCTGATCTTCAAACTTTGCTACCAACCTTCCCCGGATTGCGAGTTTGTCAACACGACGAAGACTTGAGTCGCGCGTTCGCTCTCAGATGTGCCTGCCCCCTAATTCCTCACACGGTTGATTGCTGCGTCTCGGGACTGGCCCACCCGGTGTCGTCACCGCGTGACGGCCACCACCGGGATTTCACGACCCTTGCACAAGCTTTCACGGGCCGGATTTCAGCTCGGAGCTGGAATTCGAAGGAAACAATTCTGCTACGACTGAAGTCGAGATTGGGGCGCTGGCTGGCTAATCCCGTTCGTTTGAGGGGTCGACGAAGAATGCGCGCATTGTGGCGTTGGCAACGGCACTCCAACGGAGTTGGCAAGGCACTTGCGAACGCCACCCGCCAGCCTCGCCAGCCCCGCACCTTTGGCCGCGCGGTCAGGATGACGACGACGCTGCTTTGGTGGCGTTGCCTGCCTGCCGTTTTCTTTTTTCCTTCCCCCTTCTGGAAATGCTGCATTGCTGCGTGCCTTTTTCTTCCACGTTGCGCTTTATTATTTCTTCTTTCTTTTTCCCACGTTTGTTAGGAGGCCCCGTTTCTTTCCACGTTGCGCTTTACTGTTTCTTCTTTCTTTTTCCCACGTTTGTTGGGGGGCCCGTTGGTTGTCTTGTTGGGGTCCAGCACCAGCGTGATCCGTGAGGAAATTTGAAAAAGGCCTTTTTTGAAATCTGTTGCTAAATTCTCCATATTTGGACCCAAAAAATCTCATTTGAGTTTATTTATCCAAATGGGTGAAATATGGTTATGGGAATAAAGAGGTCACTTTCTCATCTTTGTTGTGGATATACATGAAGGGAATGGATATATACACACCGCGGGTATGTTATACGTACGCCCGAGGGTGTAAATTTTTACAAATTTATCATCAGCTAACTTAGCCATATTCATTAACCCCTAAAGGACCAACTGTCCCTTAGGGATAAATGGATTTTGGGCAGGTACCTATAGCTAATCTATTTTTTGTGAATTTTTGAAACTTTTGTTGAAGGTGGACAATTCAAAGATCTACGTGGGCATCTAATTTTTTCTTCATCCCAACATTTATTGAAGAAATTATGCATGAATTTCTGAAAAAGGGCGAGGGCGGGCAGCCCAAAAAAATTTCAAAATTATATATTTTTTAAATAAAAATCTGAAATTGGTTCTTTAGATTTTTATATACGTGGACATTTTTGAATTATTCAATTCTGATAGATGAGATGAAAGTTATGAGAAGTTTTAGTTTGCGGGTAGGTATGGGACTCCCAAACCTCCATTCCTTTTCCCCCTTGTAAAACTTGTTGCTTTACTTTTTTGAGTTCTTTGTGTATTTGTTTTTTGACTTTTTTTTTTGCAAGTTGTAGTAGACTAAGATTCCTTGGTTTTCACCATTTGGATCAAAGAAATTTGGGTTTTTGAATTTTACATAAATCCTGCAAGATTTTACAAAGTATGATCCACACCTCTGTTTCATTTGAAAATTCTCCCACATTTACCTAACTTGATCTTCTACATGGGAAAAATAAACCTCAACTTTACGTAGAGCAATTTTTTTGATATAAGAGCCGTCAAAGGCTTTTGAAGTTTTTGGGCAGCACGGAAAAAAACTTTTGTTTTCACTTTAGTTGTCAATATCTCACTCCTCTACAACTAGAATGAGCTGATTTTTTTCCCACAAGTACCTCCCATAGTCTAGGGCAAGATCTTACGGTTAAATTTTCAAAAAATAACTTTTTTCCTATCTTTCTACTCATTCTTCCAAAAGTGGCAGTTTTCAATGATTTTCAAAGAAAAAAGGGCTTGGTCCTTTAGGGGTTAAATTGGGAAATTATTGGGTACCATCTTGTACCTCATCTGAATCAGAAATAGCCACCTTAACCCCCCTAATGGACTGAGCCTTTTCTTCAAGTTAAAGTCACTGATAACTGCCACTTTTAGGGGAATGAGTAGAAAAGTAGGAATTTTTTTTAAAAAAAAAATCCAACCATAGGATCTTGTTCTAGACTGCTAGAGGAACTTGTGGGAAAAAATAAAGTCAATTTAGATGGAGAGGAGTGAAGTATTTACATTTAAAGTGCCAAAAAAAAAAAAAAAAAAAAAAAAAAAAAAACAAATCCCTCCTACCCAAAAATTTCAAAAGTCTTTGACCACTCTTATATCAAAAAAATTACTCTACGCAAAGTTGAGGTTTATTTTTCCCATGTAGGAGATCAAGTTACTTATATGTGGCAGAATTTTCAAATCAATTGGAACTATACAACACATGGGAAAAAATTAGTAACTATAAAGAAGTAGAGATTGAGTCAAAATACTACATTGTTAAGAATTTAATTACTGAAATGAAAAATACAAATCTCAATGGTTGTAATGTTGCAATAAACAATCTACTTCTTTTGGTTTAGTTTTTTTTTCCAAAATAATGGAATTGAGTAAAATAAAGGACTTCAAAGTTTATTTTAGAGTAGAGAATCCCTAACTACCCGCAAACAAAAACTCCTCATAACTTTCATCTAATTGATTGAAATTGAATGATTCAAAGCTACTCACGTATAAAAAAATCTAAAGAACCAATTTCAAAAAACAAAATTCAAAAAATATAATTTTTAAAGAAATTTTTGGGCTGCCCGGACGAGCAGTCCTCTCCAAATTTTCATAAAATCATGCATAATTTCTTTGTCAGATGTCAAAATGAAGAAAAAATTAGATGCCCACATAGATCATTGAATTTCCCACCTACAATAAAAGTTTCAAAAAATTGCACAAAATAGTTTAACCATAGGTACATGCTCAAAATCCATTTGTCCCCCAAACAAACAAACAGTCTTTTAGGGGTTAAACAAGATTCAAAGGTATCAGATTCAATCTGAGCCACTAAGAATTTTTCCCTTGCAAATTCCTCCTCTCAAGTGAGGTCACGTGTACCAAAAAAAACACTGGAGCTCAGATTAAGGTGGCCACCTTAATCCTTCAAAAGTCCCACTTTATACGCATTTTCCCTTTTTATCAAACATGATGTTTAAGTTGAATTGGGAAAATTTGAAGTCACATCTAGATTTAGAGACAATGACTTTATCTAGAACCACAAAGGAAGATACAGTGGAACAATGTCTAGTGGAAAAGCTTGGTATTTTTTATAAACAAGGATAAAAGTAATAATTTGCCCCGTAGCTAATATTTTCCACTAAGTATTGTTCAATTGTATCCTCCTTTTTGGCTTTAGACTAAAACAAGGTCTCTAGATCCAAATGTGAATTCAGATTTTCCAAATTCAGCTTGTTGATGGAAAACATCTAAAATTCACCCCCATATGTACTTATAACAAACCCTCAGTGTGCATATATCAATTTCCGTAAATGAAGTATGGTTTATTTTTTTCATTTTTTTCATTTTTGGATGACTATGCAAATTGTTGGAATCACAAGCATTTAGCTACACTTTTTTGAAAAATGTATGCAATATCTTGGTCTTATCTGATATTTGGGACATTAGAGGAAAAATAAGCTCAAGAAAAGGCCCTCAAGGGAGGTGGTTAGAGGAGTCAAAAGCATTTAAATGTAATGTCCTTTTTCAAATAAAAATAGACTAATGCCCTATACCTGCTTGGAACTCATGATGTAGTACTTCATGAGGATAATTTCTTTTTAAAATATTATACTCTCATTGTTTAATGAGTATCCTTGTTTGATTGGGAATTCTAATGGTTGTTTATACTTGTGTCCCAGTAGAGGTCCTTGCATTAGTGATTATCATGTTATAATATTGCTTTGCATCATCAAATCCTATTGTCATGTAGCCTGGTACATTTGAGTACTTCACACAAGATAGAGACCCTTATGTAGGTACCTTACCTATAATTCTCTACCTCAATAAATAGGGTAGCATTTGTGTCAAGATTGGAAGGCCTTCTCTTGAGCTCATTTTTCCTCTTATGCATAGCATTGAATCTTACTTGTTAAGGTAAAAGAAAAGTGGCAAACAATAATCTATCACTTCATTTATTTTTGTTAAGAATAATTTATTTGATCATGTTCCATGTAAATTAGAATAAGTCTTACTTGTATAGACTAGACTAGAAAAGAAGTTGTACTTGACTTTGATTAGGAGTGCAAGTATTGACTATATAATGAATTAGATTGTTACTGCTATGGCTTCTATCAACTCTTAACCCATTAAGGTCCGTGGTTGATTCTAGGGTGGATAAGGCCTTTTCTGGTGTTTTGGAAAAACTCATACTAACAAAGAATACAAATGCGTACATAAGATCTAACCATACGGATGGCAATGTCGTGTATGGCTTATGGGTATGCAACATTTTTTTATGTTTGATTTTGTTTGCAAGTAGGTTTAAATGTGCCTCTATGCGTTTTTGTACAAATATGGCAGTCTCTATAGTAGTAGATTGTATTTCATTATGGATTGTCCTTTCTTGCTGCTTAATGGACCACATGGCAATTCTTTAGGGTGATGATGGGTTTAGGGAAAACTTGGATTCTTGGGAATGCATACAAATACTTGACCTTTACCAATTATGACCATCTTTCTACATTCATTCCTGTATTTTGGCAGCTAGTACTTCTTGAGTTTTTCCAATGCCCTGACTATGCAGTAGCTCAGCTAAACCTAATTTTTGTTCCAAGCTATGGGGTTTCTAATTGCCTACACCTATCCTCTTTGCCGCATTCTCAAATTCCTTGACATGCTCTCCCTACCAACTAAAATGAGTCAAAATTGGCCAAAAACTAGTCAACTAGACCTTAATGGGTTAAGACAAAGAAACACAAAATGAAATCAAGGATGTAGAAACAGTACAAGTGGTGATGAATGTAACTTAGATTGTATTATGTGTTGACTAAATACATTATGATACAAACTTGAATGTGAAGTGATTTTTTGCAATTTGATTCAAGAAATTGTTGTAGACATATTTAGTAATTCACAATACTACTTACTAGATAATATACAAATTATCAACAACTATCTTTAACATGAATAAACCTATCTCTTTGCTTATTAGTGTTGATAGAAGTAATTACTTTTAAATAAATGTGGTGTAGTTGGTGTATAATTGAATGTTGATTGCTCTTTTTGAATATATATTTTACATTTTACAAAGATAATGCACTAAATTAGTAGGATTGAATGATAAATTAAGTATTAATGAAGACCTGATGAAGTTTTTTGGATATTCTAGTATTAGGCCTTGATAACTAATTTGTCACTTATAATGGCATATAGGATTTTATTCCATAATAGTGTGTTATTTATTAGAGCTAAAGTGAAATATTTAGTCCGCGTTTCATTTGAAAGGAAGCTTTTACAAAGAGGTTGGGATATTTTGGTCTACTTGGTTTTGGAGTACATAAGCAAAGAGGCATCCTTGTCTTGACGTTCTTGTCAAGTTAAGTCTTGTGTGTGTTTAGAAAAGAGCTCATTTGTTATGAGTTTTGTAGTTATGGTGATTTAGCCATTTATGAATCTTGATTTCTTTTCTTAGATGCACATACATTTTTGGATTTTCTTGTGATGGAGTAAGTGCTTCTTGACTTCGTTTGTGTGATTAGTAATTCTACATCTTTTCCTAAAGATAGTGTTTCTAACACTCTATTCTTTTATTTTAATTGATAGTTTAATTAGATATCATCACTAGATGTGTTATGTGTAGCAATCTACAATTGCATAACAAATTGATATATATTTCTTTGAGTGTATCTTAATTGGCCACTACTTTCAATTAGATCAGCATTAAGCAAAATCATATATGTTTTAGAACAAAATGAAATTCAAACAAAAAAATCTTCCAAAACCATTTATTTATGCTTATAAAATAAGGTACATTAACTAATCAAACTCTGTTTCTTAATTTTGTTTTAGAAGTATAGAACCACCATTTCATGACAATAAAGGGTTAGTTGTAGGCCACAAGTGAATTAAAGTATTCTCATAATTTTACAAATAAACAAAGAAATGATCAAAGAAGTTTTGGAAATTTCTTTTGACGGAAAGTTGATAATTTGAATACTCTTCCCTTCCACAAATATTCAAGAACATGACATTAATATCAAATGATCATAACATATGTTGGTTTTGAAACCCTTGGGGTTTGTCAATATTGCATTTGCAAAAGTATGCTCAACCAGAATCTTACAAAAATGTCCTTGAAAGGAAACCTACATCATGTAAGGCATCTCTTCAAGGGCCTTTCCCAAAATAAGGTGCCACAAGGCTAAAGGCGTAGCCTCAAGGTAAAGGCACTTTACAAAAACGACATAGAGGAGGAGCTTCAACCTAAACCAAAAATTATTTACTTTTGAAATAATGTTTTCATGCCTTGAAGATTCTAGAAGGGCTTTTGAATTGGCTATACTTTAGGCAAACAATGAAATTTTTATTGAATACCTATCGGAAAATTTGGGGAAGTGAAATTGTTTGGAAGATAAGTAATTTTGACAAGTCTATCTTTTCCTTTGATTTTATTTATTTTTTACTAAGGAGAATGTGGCTCAATGTTTTAACCCCTAAAGGACCACGGACACTTGACCACTTGGATAGGGTCATACAAAGTCAATTTTTGTTGGATTTTCTCAAAATTGGTACACAAGGTGTAAATATGTATCCTAAAGTAAAAATGTAAAATCTTCCCCAATCAAATGCTTGATTCAAAAGTTATGTTGCCCATAAGAATTTGGATAGCTCAAACAACTTGGGCATATTTGGAGAATCTTATGCTAAAACTCTCATCAACTTTTGAAATTTGACATATATGTAACCAACAAAATATTGTATATCATTGTAAAAAAATTAAAAAAAAAAAAAAATGAGCTCTCAAATTACATTCTAAGAGTCTTGAGTCAAACTTTGTTAACTACGTTTATGCGGGTTGAAGAACACAAATTTTCTTCTAGCTTCAAGCCCTATTATATTTCAATTTATAAATTCAAAGCTCTTGAATTTTTTTCATGTATCTCCAATGTTTGTCTCCAACTTTTTACCATTCAGATTTCAAATATAAAACTCCCTCATTGCACAAGAAACCATGAAAGAATAACTAATTTATTACCAATTCACTTGACCTCCTTGCACTGCATAGTGATTTAGAATAAGCTAGAATTTGTATCTTCCTCTGAAAATTTTTAGGAGTGAATCTAACAACATACACGTATGAATGGTCAAAAAGCTCATTTTTGTGTAGAGCAAAATTTTACTCCAAGAGGGCTCAAAGTTTGCTGACCTTGTTTTGCAGGAATGAAAAAAAGTTGTATTTCTCACTTCAAATGTTATAATCTTACAATCCACGCTGTCAAATGGGCTGAAATTTTTACCACACATTGGTTTATTTGTTTCACACACTTATACGGATGAAATTCAGAAAAAGAGTTATTGTTTTCAATTTTGGGCAATGCACTAAGAATTAGCAATTTCCAAGGATTTTTCTCAAAAAACACCTTTGGTTCTTTAGAGGTTAAGCTTGCATGCAGATATTACTTATATCTTCACAAAATTTATAGTACAAAGTTTATAGGGGAAATTACAAATAGAGGCATGAAAATGTAAAATGTTACAAATAGGGGCGTTGTTTCAAAGTAATTACAAATAGGGGCACAATTTCAAAAAAACTGTAATTTTTGTAATTTTTTTTGGTTTAAACATTGGTTGAGTTAGATACATAACATTGAATGTTAACTAACTTCCAAAAAACCTAAAAATTTTCAAAAATTGCCATTTTCTTTACTAAAATTTCTTTATTTAAGCTTGATTTGGAGAGATCTTTAAGTTTTTTAGAAATCAGCTAATGTTTAATGTGATGTGTCTAAATCAACCAATGCCCAAACCAAAAAAACCACAAAAATTTACAGTTTAGTTTGAAATTGTGCCCCTTTTTGTAATTACTTTGAAACTTTGCCCCTATCTGTAATATTTTACGTTTTCATGCCCCTATTTGTAATTTCCCCAAGTTTATAGTACATACAAGGCGAGAGCTATGTCAACGCTAGAGCCATTATGATAAATGCAAATTGCTTCTTATATAGCATATGATATATAAATAAAACCTCTCTCTAGTGGAGCCCAATAGTCCATTCCCTCACCATATATCTGGGTATATATTTTATTTTGGAAATGACTAGGGAAACACCCCCAGTTGCTACGTGGACACCCCCTATAGTCCAACCTATTAAATTTGAGACTATTATTATGCTAAAACATGAAATAAAATCAACACAATATTTTAGCACACATTTGTGTCAACAAGCGCTGCAAACATACAACAAATATGTCTCATTTGTGACATGGTCAAGAGTCAAACTTATAAATGAAGGGAACAACTAATTTAACTCTTGACCATGTCACAAATGAGACATATTTATTTTATGTTCACAACGCTTGTAGGCATAGTTGTGTGTTGAAATATTTTTTTGATTTTATTTATTATTCGACGTAGTAATAATCTCAAATTTAATGAGTTGGACTATAAGGAATATCCACATAGCAACTAGGATGTCTCCCTAGTCATTCCCTTTATTTTCCATTTGTTGAACGACTAGCACCCTTGAACCCACATATAAGAGGCCTAACACACTAAAGAAAAAATGGATTGACTCATCCACTTGGTGCGTTCTTTTATTTTTATACTTCTCATCCATGGGAGCTATTCAAATAGGGAATTACTATAGTGACACCCTAAATTGCTAATGGGTCACCCCCTCTGAGTAAGAAAATGTAATTTTTAATGTTGATTTTGCTGATTTTTAAAATTTGGATCAAAAGGTTTGTTTCTCCTTTATCATTCTAAGGTTATACTAAAAAAAATAGGTGTGCTTAAATTTCAAATTAAAAATATAGGACTTTTGAGTTACCTAAAGCAAAAATATATCAAAAAATAGTATTGGTGCAATAATATTTCACATTTTTTTGTATTTCTCATGTTTTCTTTCAAAGAGGTGATAATGTCGTGATCGAATGAATGATGGACCACTTAATAATCCAAAAATAATACTAAATTATCAATTTTCATGCTCAGAGGGGGTGTCCCGTTAGCAATTTAGGGTGTTGATTTAGTAATCCCCTTCAAATATTGGTTAACTTAATGTATCCTTGATTGAGGAACTTGGCATTTCATCAAATTTTTCTGTATTTTATATGTCAAAATGAGGGAAGACACTGGAAATTTTTGGCTGAGAGAAGATTAACTCTAGTGTGAAAAGAGTCAACATGATTGGCTAAGGGAAGGTTGAGTCTCATTTGTAAGATTGACATATAAATGACGCCTTTGTTGGGAATGGTGGCACTGCTGTCTAAGCTTAAATTTCATCCTCGATACTTGCATTAGGAGGTAGATTCTATACAAGATCAAAACGCCTTTTCTATGTGGCAAAAAAATCGTAAAGGTTGCTTGAACAAAATCCTTTGCATTTTCAATTGCTCTTATACTTGTGAACATATCAACGAAAAGGGGGCGTAACTGTAAAATGGGAAATTGGTGAGTGGTGCCAAGGTGTGTAACGTGATCCTTTTGCTTTTCTATCAATACGTACATAATTAAGTAATTGTTGTTCTGTTATTCCATAATGAAAACGTAATTTTTGTTTTTCTTCTAAACAAATTCGGTATTGAGAATTTTTTTTATTAGAAGTTGATTGATTGATAGAACTAGATTTTAATTGAGGTGTTTTATTTGTTAATCTTGGTAAAACTCCTTAACGACGTACTATTTTTACACGAGGTCCTCGATAACGGGACATAAAAACTCCTTATTTTTACAAAGAAAAAAAATTTAACAAAAAAATATTATTAATAATAAAAAATAAAAGATATTTAATTAATTTGGTTTTTATTTATTTAAAAAATTATTTTAAATTTAGTTAACTTTTTTTTATCAAAAAATTATATGTAGTTTTATAGTCAAAAACATCATAATATGAGAGACGGTACAAAAAAAACAATACTATTTTTTATATAAATAAACTATATAAATAAAAATTTAAAACTTTTAAATTTTCTATGTTTAATACTTATTTTTAATAATATGTTTTGTATTAAAAAAAAGCCCGCTATCGGAGTCAAATCAATGATCATCACATTACAAGTGCGGTGCTCTGACCTCTGAGCTAAGCAGGCTCTATTAATAACAAAAACTAATAATTTCTTTTTAATTTAAGCAACTCTCAACCAATTCATTAATTATATCAATAAATTTTTAATAATGCACTAATTATTACTTACAATTTTTTTTTGTTTTATTAATAAAACAAAATTATATATATATATATTTACATAAATTATTTCTTTAAATTTTATAAAATACTATAATTAGTAATGATACCAATATTTTAAAAAAATTATGTAATTTTAATTTTTAATTTTTATTAACTAAAATAAGGGGGTATGGCAAAATTGGTAGACGCTACGAACTTAAATAATTTGAGCATTAGTAAAAAAACTTACTAAATGCTAGCTTTCAAATTCAGGGAAACTTAGGTTGAAAAAAGTGTAAGCAATCCTGAGCCAAATATTATTATTATTATTTAAATAAAATAGGTGCAGAGACTCAATGGAAGCTATCCTAACGAATAATATTGAAAAAAATTTAAGTGAAAAAATCTTATTTAAAACAAAAATTAAGCAAGGATAAAGATAGAGTCCAATTTTACATGTTGATTTTAGCAACAATTTAAATTGTAGTAAAAAGAAAATCCGTTGGCTTTATTGACCGTGAGGGTTCAAGTCCCTCTACCCCCAAAATTGCAAATTTTTATTAACATTAACTAGAAATTTATGTTAGGATAAGCCTATGAAAAAGCCGGAATAGCTCAGTTGGTAGAGCAAAGGACTGAAAATCCTTATGTCATCAGTTCAAATCTGGTTTCTGGCATTATAAAATAACTTTTTAATATTATATGTATATATTTATATATGCATTATTTTGTTTTATTGTCTTAAATTAGACAATAAAACAAAAAAAAATTAAAAAATCTATTTTTAATGAATGTTGATTTTTTTTTTTTTTTAACAATTTTTTTTTTAATATTTAGTGATTCTAATACGTTTTCTTTTTAATTAGCTCTTAAATTTAGATTAATAAGCATCTTGTAACTCATAAAAATCTGGTACAATGTAATCTTTACATAAAGGCCAACCAATCCAAGTATTAGGCATTAATATACGTTTAAGACGTGGGTGGTTTTCATAAGAAATTTCTAACATATTGTAAGATTCTTGTTCTTGAAAATTGGCACTTTTCCAAATCCAAAAGACAGATGGTATTTTAGGTTTTTGTCTTGATACAAAAAAATTTATACATATTTCTTCTGGCTGATCTGCATTATTTTGTATTTTTGTAAAATGATATACACTAGCTAATAACCCACCACGTGCTACATCATAAGCACATTGAGAACAAAGATAATTAAAACCATAAACATATAAAGCAACCGCTATAGAAAGCCAATTTTCATATCTAATTTGTAAAATTTCTACACCTTGATAATCAAAACCTAAAGGTCGATGGGCTAGATTATGTTTTGCTAGCCAAGCGGATAATCGCCCTTGTATTTTAGTAGTAGTAGAATTATTTGTATAAGTATTTAACAAATTTAAGTTATTATAAAATCCTATTTATTTATTTATTTATTTTACTATCTTTTTTCTTTTTTTTAAAGTTAATTTTTCATTTTTTTCAGTTGGAGCAAAAGTTTCTAAACTCAAATTAAACTGAGGTTTAGAAAATTGAGGATATATTTGTTTATTATATTGTGTAGTACTAAACGTAGATATAAAATTAAATTTATGATTTAATGTTAAATATCTTTCTCCTTGTTTAAATTTGTATTTATCTTTATATGTTTCTTGCGCTACTTTTTTACAAAGTGTTATCATTTAAAAAGTCACATGACAAGATTTTGTTCAAGCAACTTTTACACAAGGTAAGGGTCTCACCCAAGTGCATTCTCAAGTCAAGCTCTACCCTTGTTCCCAATCAAGGTTTAATTTCTTGGCAAAAATTTGTCACCTCTAACAGATTTATTCCAATGTGTTTCATTCCCTCGCAATATTGTCTAGTGTGGAGGGGACTCCGAGGCACGCATTTGTGAGGAAATTAAACCCTATTTCTAATGACTTAAACATGAGAATGCACTTGCGTAAAATCCTTACTCTACACATTTGGCACATGCCTTATTTAAAGTGTATTATTGTGAATGAAAAATACCTTACCAAGACTTGGGGTTTGAGTTCATTACCATCTTATTGGTGTGACAAGAACAAAACCACTACGCTATGATCACAAATGCCTTGCCAAAAGAACATCTATGAAAGAAAATAATAAAAAGCCCCTGAAGGCAAAACCGAAAGAACTTCTATGAGCAGCAGTGCTGCACTGGTTCCTGGGTAAGGGTACCGTGCAAGTCGTCCCAAATTCCAAGAAGGAGGGGAGATCTACGTTGACTCCACGTTCCCTCGTGCTAATCCTTCACTTAAGTTAAGTTAATTCCTTCGGGAAGTTCCTTCGGAAGCAGCTAAATGGGACTGCGTGAATCCCTGCTCTCCATGGAGCCGAGATCCAGCGGTTCCGCGGGCTCCCTGCAGAATGCCGGCTGGCTAACCTCGCAATCAAGACACCCATTAGTGGTAGTCACGGTTGGTGTGAGATTGAGATTTCAGTGAAGATTGAGAAATGGTTGAGCGATTGTAAGAGCTAATGGAAGCACTTTTTCATGGAAGGAGGTGTGACACCCTTTTGTGGGTGATGGAGGATGAAGAATGAAAGAATGAAGAATATTTTACTTTGAGGAAGGTAACACGGCCACTGATTGGAGGAGCAGAAAAAGCAAGGGTCAAAAGTAGTTCATGAGCAAGTAAATGGTAAGAGTTCTCACACAAAAAAAATTTCTCGGGCTATTTCTCCACGCTTGGGAGATGAGAATTTTTTTTCTCAATCTTCACGGAACTGGCCTTGTGCCAGTCGCGGACAACTCGGCATGTAGGTTTTCCGTGAAGATTGAGAAAATGGAAACTCAACTGTGAGTACCATTATTGTCTAGGAAGATTTTGAGCTTCCTCGGTAAAAATCTTGCATTTCTCATTTCCAACCGGTCTTTTTAGGCCCCGGGGTGAACTGACCCTCTTAATGTCCCCTGCCTAGATGAATGCTGCCGCCGGGCTCTGTCCACTCCAAATCCATGTTTTTGGGTCAAGGTGGAAAAGCTCTACAATTCTAAAAGTAATAATTTATCCTCTATTTTTGTAGTGTTCAAACATATACACCTCTCAAGTTTTATACAAAATTAGGATCTCTTTATCAAAATGTGGAGTTAACCCCTAAATATCCAAGGCACAAGATTTTGGTGTTCAAGAAACTTCATGAAACTTTGAAACCATGTTGAAGGTATGGGTTTGATTGATTTCAAGTTTATTTTTTTGGAAAATTTGCACACTAAATTTAGCTTCATTGCTCAAATTTAATTTCCTCCATACTTATTCCAATTGTTTTTGGTGGAAGGTTAATTGCAAGCATACATTTTGTGTCATGAATAGTGTTGTGAATAGTGTCACAAATCCTATGACAAGTTGCCACTTTGAAAAGATGGGCATCAAGTTGAGCAAAATGTGAAGATTTCCCTTGGGTACTCCCTTGGGCAATAAGGGCTCTTTTATTGAAATTTTGACATCTAACACAATCTAAAAGTGCTTTTGGACTAATTTCACTTGGAATGTCTTTGTTATAAAAATTAGAATTCATTCACTGTTGAATTTACTTCATTCATAATGATTTTTGGTAAATATATAATTGAACCTAAAACATTTTATTGTATTAGAAGGTTGTGCTTTGTCAATTGCATTGCAGGTTCATTTGTGAAATTGTGGTTATGGATTTGGAAGGGGGCCATTAGTTTTGAAGTAACAACAATACAGACTAAAGCATCCTAAGTGGTTGTTTTCCAATTTTGTATTCAAAAGTTGCCCATTTGCATTAGAAGTTTTGGGCAGCTTCAAAAAAAGAAAAAAATTCTATACTCATCATCATTCAATCACAAATATCTTAAAATCTATTTGGCCATCTTGGACTTTTTTGGGTAGCGCCATCTAGAAGCCTTGAAGTTCAAGATTCAACGGCTACAATTTTGTTTAGATGTTTAATAATGATCTTACAAGGACAATTCAAAAACTTCAATAGCGCCTTCCAAAAATAAATATAAACAACCTTGGGCATTTAGGGGTTAAAATTTCAAACTCAATCTCCTACTAGTAAATTTTGTGACTCTCAAAATTTCTAATATATGAAATAGTGAAGTTTTTTCACCCTATCTCCATAATCTCCTAAACAATTGACGGGCACTCTTGGCCTTATTTATCTAGGAAAAGGGCAATGAGTGCATGCATTAGGTATTGCTTATTTACTTCTATTACAATTATATATAATTTTGAAAATCTAACTGGTTTTATCAATTTTATTCAAATTTCTACTGATTTTATCAACATCTCATTTGGTTGACTTTTTATTGTTATTTGAATTGCCCCGCACATTGCTCACACTTGGTCTTCTTTTGCTCATCTACAATTACCCTATGGCGACGGCTAGGGTTTGGATGGCACTCCGTTTTGTGGGGCCGGGGTGAAAATTCTTAGCTTTTTCACTAGTCCAAAAATATGAGGATTTAGATATTTACCATCTTTAGATTAAATTTGAATTTGGGAATTATAAATTCACATTTGGATCCAATGACCGTCATTTGATTTAGAACCCTAGAAGAAGATAAAATTGACCAACTCCAACATAGGGGATAGGCTGTAACTATTACCATTGTGCGTGAAAAACTGAGATAATTTACCCTGCCCTTACAAAACTGCATGCCATCTCAGCCAACTGGCGCCCCTTTCTCTCGAAGAAACTGCTCCAGCAAATTCCCTTCCAAAAATTTGGTCTAAAGTGCTACGCAAAAGAGGAACATGGAGAAATTACTCCCAAACACGCCATGTTAAGATTCTATTTTTACCACGTGGCAAAATTTAGAAAACTTTATCACTAAAAAGTCTCACCTCTACTTTGTACATAGTGGGCAGTTTCACAATGTTGATTGCAATTTCTTTTAGCTCGGTAAGAGTATCTCCTGCAGCAAGTCAAAACAGCCCCGTGCTCCCTAACTGTAACGGCTTTCGCGTTTTAAGTCCCCAACACCATTCAATATGTCCTTGTGCAAGTCGCAGGACTTTCAGATTGAGCCTTGTTCTTGTTAAATTCAAGCTTTCTCCAAGTCCCCTTCACAGTTCTTGGCAAGCATTGTTCACTCACGACCCCACTCCATGGCCAGATGTACCCGTGTGATTTGTTTTAACACACGTGCAAGTCCGGAAGGTTTCAAGGTTGCAAGAGAACTTCAAGCCTCGCTATGAAGGTTCGCGTCATTCTCCTCGTGATATCTCATTTGTGCAAGTGTTACAAAGCATGCTGCAAGAGATGTCCTAAGAGCATCTCCTACAGCACATTAGAACAGCCCTTTGCGTTCAACCCGTAGCAGCTTTTGCAATACAAGTCCCCAATAGCACTCGACACGTCCTTGTGCAGGTCGCGGGGCCTTCAGATTGAGTTGCATACCCGTCAAATTTCAGCTTTCTCCAAGCCCCCTTCACATTCCGTGGCGAGCACTATTCACGCATTATTCACTCACGACCCCATTCCATAGCTAGGTGTACCCCCTGCCGTTTGTTGTAACACAGGTGCAGGTCCAAAAGGTTTCAGGGCTGCAAGAGAACTTCAAGCCTCTTCGTGAAGGTTCGCGTCATTCTCCCCGTGAAATCTCATTTATCCAGGTGTTACAAAGCTTGCTTCAAGAGATGCCCTAAGCATTGTTTTAGCAACTTGAACTACACCAAATAGTGCATTTAGGTTGCCTAAACCCCTCATTGCCTAAGGGGACGGTTTCCGTCCACTGTCAGTTCATCATTGCAACTTGAAGTGCTATAACTTTTGTGTTTATTGTCCAAATTTAGTAAAATTAATGGCAAATTTGCGCATTATAGTCTAGTTTTTATGATAGAAATTTCTAAAATCAATTTAAGACATATTGAGTTTGTGAAAGCCATTCTAAGTTCATAGGGTCAATTTGAGTTCACCACACTGCATTGTGATGGCTGCAATTATGGGGGCTTGTATCTTTTTCATCAAATGTTTGTTTTCAATAAAATTTGTTGGGTATTTTTCTCCTTAAAGTTCAGTAATTGTGGTAAAGTTTTCACATCAATCCAAGTTTTGTTATTGGAAAAGTTGCGCATACTAGTCTTGTTATTGTAGTTAAAATTTCATATCAATCCAAGAAGTTACGAGTGAATGAGAAGCATTTTAGTAGAGGGAGGTCTAGCCATACATGTGATTTTTTGCTAATTTTTTCCTTGTTTTTTTTTTTTTTACATTTCAAAACAATTTTGCAAAAAAAATGAGTGTATTGATTGACATTTTCTTTCACAAGTGTGTTTGTATATTGGTTAGAATCACTTTACATTTTAATTTTCTTGCATTTGAGCAAGTTTAGAAATCAAATTTCACCTCCAAATGTATTTTTAGGAAACTTTCAGCATTTTTTATTAGCACAAAAGCATTATAATTGTCCAATCTATGAGGTCAAATGACCCCAAATTTGATCCGCATCATCTACAATACGCACACTACAAGACTATATGGTTGAGATTTTCATACTCCACTAGCAATGAGACTTACAACACTTGAAAAGCAAGGATGTCCTAAACCCTCTTTGGACCTTAGGCCATGAGCAAGACATTTTTTTTTGACAAATCTGTTTTTGCTAAATTCCAAAAGAGCGCAAGCAATTGGAGAATAAATAGAGGGAGCAACCTCAATTAGTTGCCTCTATCACCAGTTGGCTTTCTTTTGCCAAAAAAAAATGCGTTGGCAATGAGGGGTTAACAATTAGGTTGTGTTACCTTGGAAAACTTAACTCACTACTCACCCATAGTCACTTGGAGGGACATGCAACTCTCTTTATGTGACAATAACTCCAAGTTTTTGTAAAATTCCAATTTCCTTACTCCCTAATTTTGGTGCTTGTTGCTACGCCTAACCTCTACTTACTTCCTCCATTTACTTCCTCCATTGTTTATCACAATAATTATTAACAAAAATTATTGTAATCTCGATAAAAAAATATTCAAATAGTGTAAAATTTCAAGAAGATAGTATGGGGCAACGTAGATGCACTATTTGGTGAAGTTACAAAAACCGCATTTGGGACCACTAATTGTCACTGATGCTTACTGAATGGTAATTCTATTAAAACTAGCATACTTTGTTAAAGTTAGATAGCAACATTTGAAATCTACAAGTTCAGGTGGGTGTATAGAAAATTTACTAGAAAGTAGTGAGTGTATTGTACAAGGTTGATTTCACATTGTTATCAAATTTACATGACATAAGTAGTATAAGATTTTTTTGAAATAAGTTAGAAGATTGACTGTAGATTTTTTTAGATATTGCAAAATGGTGCTTTTAAAGCAATAATCTATACTACTAAGTGGGAGGATTTTTCTAAGTGCGTCCTTTTCCAAAACCTTATAGAAATTTTTGTTGTAAGTTGAAGCAACAAAAGACACTCAAGATATAGAACACCAAGTGTCTTACAACCATGTCCATTTTCAAAATTTTGTAGAACTCTTTGGTGGAAGTTGAAACAATAAAGAATGCCTCAAATATAGAACACCAAACGCCTTCCAACCATGTCAGCTAGAAATCAATAAAATGCCAAGCGCCTCCTAGCATAAATATAAAAGAGTAACATTGTGATAAAAGCAATTGGTATTGTTGATTTCAAAAAAGGACCAAAATGATGGTGCATGGGGATTAGATTTTACACCAATTGTGAGATTGATTAAATTCTAAACCAATTGATTTGTGAGACATCAATTTTTTGTAAAATTGAATGTTGCATTACTCATACATGTCCTACTCACGCAAAATGTGTGCCTGTATACTAGTGTATTAATAGTGTATTAAAATTGTAATAGGAAATTAATCTTGAATTGTTTTAGTGCACAAGTTGAATGATAGAATCCATTAGCACAATGAATTTGCAATGTCGTCTTGAAATTGTGTACTTGTCATGAGCTTAGTGGTGATGGTTGTTTTAGTTCTTGATGTGGACATGGTTACTTTCGACATCATATCCTTGTAGGAACACACACCAAAAGTAGTATGAGAATTTTTATATTACCTTAATTATTAGGAATCCTCATAAAGAATTTGACATGAGATTTATATGGCAATCATATACAAATTGGTATAAACCAAGTCTACATATAATGCACATTGGATAGTGTAATACATTTTCTTCTGATTTGTGTAGAGAATCGTGACAAAACACATACTTGTTGAAGAACATTCACAAAAAATGACACTTACAACATTTCATGTTCCTTGTTGTTTTGGCTAACTGGAGTTTAACCCCTGAGCGCCTAGGTCGTTTACACCAAAATCAAGGCTTACAACTATGAAGTATTGTATCTCAGTCAATCGGATGATCCACAAAAAGTGATAATTGCAAATATTGGAACACCTATTTAGAGAACAGCTTACAAATTTTGGGAACAATTAATCTTGGGAGATGGGAGATTATAACATTTGATCAAACAATGTTTAAGGGTAAAATCTCATTTTTTGGTAGGTAGTTGTTGTTTGATGATTTTTACAAAATTTTATAAGCCCTAGGTTCATCTCAAATTTTGTGAGTAGCAAGATTAGATGTGAATGCGTACACTTGTAAATTATTGAAGATTGCACTTCTTTTTATGTCAAGTTTTAGGGCTTCAAATCGCTATTGCACGGAAAACAATGACCGGCACAATTGGTGACCCTTGCTATAATAAGGGTCTAGAACATGCTTGAACCCCTTCCAACAACTTTCCCACTACCACACAAGGCACACACAAGGAAGCTTGGAAGGGATATTGACCGGTTGCGGCATGTAAAAAGCTACTTGCCACCACGCCCCGTATGGTGTTTCACCCAATCAAACCTCTTGCAGCACTTGTACAACACTTGACTTTCCTTGCCATTACTCCATTGATATCGATAACTTGAATACCTTCACAATTGTAGTTTATAGCAAGATCAAAAAATTAGATCCACTACTTCAAACAAGCTTTGGAAATCATGTGAGGACACTTTTGGTCCTCTAGGGTGTTCATGGGTTAATTCCACGCTAGTGATGTCAATACATGTGTTTGCGTACTATCAAAATGAATTGTGAGTTATTTGGTGTTTACCTTATACAATACAAAACAACATAAACCAATAAAAACCTAACAATCATATGAGTTGTTCATAGTACCCCTCAGTAAGATGAAATTCTTCATAATTGTAAACAAGAAGGTCTTAGGTAAAAATTACAAAACATATTGGAACTATCATTTGTTAAAAAAAGTTGTTGACATTCAAAGTTGACAGCTATGTGACATTTTTTACCAAATATTGTTGGTTTATGATATCTTGCACTGTACGTATTTCAAAAACTACCCAATGATGTAAGCTTACAAGCTTGTGATAAATAGTCTATCAGCGTTCTATGTATGGTTTCTTGGGGATTGCTGACAGATCAGGATTGCTTTTTGCGTGATGCTACCTTACCCCAGTTCTGGTGTAAATGGAAAGCTACCTTTCAACAAATTTGACAGCAAGGGACATGCATTTGTGATGTTTCTTTTTTTTAATTGGCTCCTCTCTAAAAATCAACACCCGATTAGAACTAAATTAAAAGCTATCAATTTTTAGGTGGGTGACATTTAAAGTACCTTGAATCAGTAGAGCTCATGCATGTAACCCCATCAAAAGAGAGGTTATTGTCATACAAACATCAACAATGGACCACAAATTCACGGCAAATGAACAACTCCATCTCTAATTGCCACATTGATTTTTAACTTCCAAAAGGATGAAACTAAAATTTCGTGGCCTCCTAATTTTTTAGTAGGTCTTTCACATGTGCAATATGTGTCTAATTCCTATCAAGTTTGGATTGGACATGTGTATCATTGTTGATTAGCCTTGGAAATTATAGAAAAAATATCCATACTCCTAAAGAACCTTTCGTTTTAATTGGAGATATAATAGGCAACAAGTTTGTCATTAGGTTTTTCTTTTCTTTCTTGAAGGCAGCTTTAATAGTGCGTATTGTGGGAAAATTCAAGGAGGCCTATGTTAAACTAAATGGGTAAACAAGGTTTGCCCTTTAAAATCTACCCCTTGAATGATGAAGTTTATGGACCATCTTGCACAATTGATTATATCTATTCTATAATTGGCATGTCTAGATTGTTTGAAAATTTGAATAATAAAATTACTATTCTAAGATTCTCAAGTCATAGGAGCATATGAATTGGACTTGCTAAGTTAGCCACCAAAATTAGTTTTTTTGCTTTTGGGTAGCACCCAAGTTTAAATAATTCATCCTTGAATACCATCCCTTATAAATGATAACAATCTAACTTTGAAAATGACCATGACAATATTAAATTAAGTTGATTTTGAGAGTATGCAATCAAATACAAATATAAAACTCCTAAACTTATTAGTACATGAGCAACATACCAAAGGTGTTTTTTTCGTTGACAAGCTTTGACAAGAACTAAACAAAGATCATATGGGTTAACCCCTAAAGGCCCAAGGAACCCACTTTGGGCTTTATGAGAATTCAGGTAGGCTCTATTGACTTCATGATTTGGAAATTTTTCATGAAATTTTTAGGATGGATGCTACTCATTATAATCTACATGTGAAGCTTTTATTTCATGTCATTCCGATAAGTATTGCAAAAGTTAGAAGGTTTTTTCAATTTCAATGTCAAATTGGGCAGCAAAAAATATAACTTAATTTTTTAAATTTTTTTTATAGAATTGTATAGATTGATACCTACTCAAAAAAATTGAATCACTCAATTCCAAATAATGAGGTAAGAGTTACAAGGAGTTTTATTTTGCGGGCAATGAAGGTAGGAAGAGGGTAGAAAAAACATATAAAGTTATCTTTTACTCTCAATTTTGAAAATTTTCAAATGAAAATGAAAATTAAAGTTACCAATTGTCAGTTAGAGCATTCTCACCATTGGGATTAACAATTTTCAAATACTTCTAAAACTTATGAGCATATTAGTTATATCTTTCATTCATCAATACCTTTCACTTTACAATTTTTGTAAAAATGAATCCAAAGTTTTTTTTGGTTAATTTTTTTACATATGCTTTCAACCCATTTTCCAACATATTGCAAAAACTGCACAAGAAATACAACATACTTGTTTTTCTCTAAATTTTTTGAAAAACAAAACTTCACCTTTTAGAAGGATTAAAAAAGCCTACATTTTGAAATTTGGGCACATTGATCTTGCAATTGGTGGGGATATTTATTTCAAAATTTTGGGACAATGTACTTGTGCAAATCAACTAAAGGATTGTACGGTTGAATTTGTTAAAAAATAAATTTCAATGAAAATTTTGACCCTAATTTGAAGACTAGTATTTTGAAGCAATTTTGGACCTCTAAACACAACAGAATTTTAGGGGTTAAGCATTCAATGTGCAGTACAATAACATCTACAATCACACGTTTTCCTTTGACAACTGCATGTCAATAATTTTGCATACAATTTGGTATTCACTGAAAACAACTGCCACTTTTACCTTACATTGGTTTTCAGCTCACTCTAATTCTTCCTGACCTCTCATATATTACACAAATATATTGCGGCCCGCACTAATTACATGCCCAACCTATGTATCCACCCACACTGCATGTGAAAAAATCATTGTAAGGTAGTCGGCTCATAAACTGTGCACCTTCTTAAATGTACCTTATACATATATATTGTTTTTTATAGTTTTCAGTAATGTACAGGCAGTGTGCATTTAAGAAGGTGCACGGTTTAAAGCCCTATGACTTTTCACTTCAAAATTTCATAATTAATTTTACAGAATTTCAAAAAATTTGAAATAAGGTGCGTTAGATGTCAATTCCTCTTGTCTTTCAAGGAAAATTTACTGAAAAATATTTCAAGAAGTTTCACCTCCCAAAATAGCCCTTAGATGCCCGGTTCTTGAGCCTCCTACCTTAGTATAATTTGCAATTACATGACTTTGATTTCAATGACGCATTTTAGATGAATTTAGAAAACTCAAACCGTTTTTTTAACCCTGAAATTCTATTTCAACCCCTAAATGCCCAAAGCACCCAATTTGGGTGTTTGCAAAACTTTGAAGATGAATAAAATCTTACCAAATCACTATTTTTGGTATTTTCTTTTGAACACAAGTTTGTTTTGAAGTCTATTTTCAATATCAAAAATCTGATTTTGAAAATGAGTGTTCATGATTTTTCTACTCAAGATTTTGTACAAGGGTGTCCACTACAATCTTGAGTTTTCTAGTGTTGGAAGATCTTGAAAATAAGCCTCAAATACACTAGAGCTTGGAGAAACAATCACATTAGAAATCCATTTAAAAAAACTATAGGAGTAGACTTTGAAAGCCATAAATTGATGAAAGTTAAACATGTAATGACCTTAAACCTCATATTTTTTTGAAGACCAACTTTTTAGATTTGGAATGTAAAATGAGGATTAGAAGACTTCAAGTCACTTTTACAATTTTAACACCCTCATGTTCAAACATTATAATCTTTCAAACTATAAGTGATATTATTGTGTTTTCTTTTTCTATGTAATGGAAAACATGTCTAGTTTAAATTTGTACGGTTACAATTTAAAAAACTTGATGAGATGTATGAAAAGGTTGATTATTTGTTCACTTTCCTGAAAATGCCAAGAAGTTCAGAAAAGCCTTGGGCATTTAGGGGTTAAGGTATGAGTTTATAACTCTTTGGGGAACATTTCGGAGTGTTCTTCCACCACTTGAGCTAACTATCAAAATCACACTTGGGACCACTGCTCACCGGTGCCTGATTGGAATTATTTTGTATTCTCTTTCAAAGAATGTGGAGGATTCTTAGCATCTCTGATGGAAATCTCTGGTGCCCTCTATCGTGCCTTCTACGACCGACACGTGGACCTTTTCAACAACTCCTTTACAAAAAAAATTCATATAAGCTTATCATTTCAATATGAGAACCACGTGCCCACGCTCGATCACTATTTACCCAAAATCTGTGGGTTTTTCTCCAGTGGCATATTAATTAGTTTGAGGTGCACAAGTGTCATACGTCGGACTTGGGTGATACCATGTTTTTGGAGAGGTGGCCCGAATGAATTGTTTCCTCTTCTAAAGTTTCATTTGTGATTGTTATACACAAATAACTTGCAAGGTAGCAGCATCCATAAGCATTGCGTCCCCATGTCCGTCACCTGACAGTTACAGGGACCCATGAAAAAAAAAAAAATGGTTGTGGGTGATTGAGTGATGGTTATGGGTGATGGAGTGATGGTTATGGATGATGGAGTGATGGTTGTGGGTGACTAGCATGAGGTTTGAGTACCCATCTCACTATTTAAGAACCAACAAGCCTTGTGATTAGCATCTCTTACACATGGTTCTTATAATTTCAGTGATTTTGGATTTTGAAAAATCTTTGTGAACAAATGCTTGCAGGTGGAACCGTGAAATTGATGCCAATATTTTTAGTTTCCATTTCCTAACACATATTATTTTTTTCAAAGTTAGAAAATTGTTTTACCTACTCCAAAACCCTTATTTCCACGCTTATGGGTGCGCCTACCTTACTCACACTAGGAGAGGTTGTGCCCATGTAATACTGGTTTGCTTTTTCTATTAAACTACTTACTCAAACTTACTCAAACTTCCTTAAAGTAGCTTCTCTTGATAACCGTTGTGGATCAAAGTTGGTAAATGTAAACTTGGTAAGTAGGTTATTAAGTGACACCCCTTGGATCCATAATGAAAATGAGGTAGATCGTGACTTTTATAACTTTGTACACAAAATCCAAACATAGTAGTATAATCTCAAAATTATGATACTAGACTTTTGGTAAGGTATGGGGGGGTTAAAACAACCTTCAATACGTGAAATTTTGATTTCAATAATGTGAAAACCTACATCTTTCCTTTGCTGCAGTCTTGAGGGCCATTTCGCACCAGGGATTGAGGTTGTTTGGGAGCCAGAGAAGGTCTCAATCATTGCATCTCATAAGTTGAAGTTTAATTTGCATTAGGATCAAGGCCCAACTTTTGAAGTAATTTAATGCCTTCTAGATATGATTGGACAAGGCTTTAACCCCTCAAGGCCTAAGCCCTTTAGTTTGTAAAAGTCACTCAAAACTGTCACTTTTGGGGGAATGAGTAGAAAGGTAGGAAAAATAGTTATTTTTGGAAATCTAAGCATAGGATCATGTTTTAGATTATGAGAGGTATCTCTGGAAAAAAAGTCAGCTCATTCTAGATGTAGAAGAGTGAGGTATTGACATCTGAAGTGAAAAAATAAGTTCTTTTCCCTATTGTCCAAAAACTTCAAAAGCCTTTGATCACTCCTATATCAAAAAAATTGCTCTACGCAAAACTGAGGTTTTTTTTCCCACGTAGAAGACCAAGTTAGGTAAGTGTGGGAGAATTTTCAAATGAATTGGAGGTGTGAATCATACTTCGTAAAATCTTGCAGTGCTACAAGGCCATGAAATTTGCATATACACTAGGTAAGATTGGAAGATTTATGTAAAATTTAGAAATACAAATCACTTTGATCCAAATGGTGAAAACCAAGGAATCTTAGTCTATTACAATTTGGAAAAAAAGAAGTCAAAAAAATAATCAAAGCACCAAATTTTACAAGGGGCAAAAGGAATGGATATTTTGGAAGTCCAACACATACCGGCAAACTAAAACTTCTCACTCATCAATCAAAATTGAATGATTCAAGGCTTCTCACATATATACAAATCTAAAGAGATTTTTTTTTTTTTTCAAATGCGAACTTTGAAGAATTTTTTTGGGCTGCCCAAATTGCCCGCCCTCCCCTATTATTCAAAAATTCATGCATAACTTCTTCAATAAATGTTGGAATGAAGAAAAAAATAGATGCTCGCATAGGTCCTGGAATTCCCTACCTTCAATAAAAGTTTCAAAAAATCACACAAACTAGTTTAGCTATATATATATTGTACATGCCCAGGGTCCATTTGTCTTTGAGGGGACACTTGGGCCTTCAGTAGGGGTTAATATCAATAATTGGATCCACTAAGAATGGAAACTCAGTTGTTTGCCAAATTGTTGGATATAGTTTAACCCCTAAAGGCTTTTGACTATGTTTTCATCAAAACTGCCCCAAAATTGCCATTTGTAGTGCAAGTATCAAATTTCAAATAAAAGTTATTTTTGGACACATTTAACCATAAGATCTTGTAGTTCACTAGTATCCAAAGACGTGGAAAAAAATTCAGAAATTTTTGCCGTGTGGATTGTTAGGCAATTGAGTTTGAATTGACAAAAAGTCTTTTTTTGTCCCTGCAAAAATCTGGGCAGCTACACTTCACGAGGTCATATTTGTGTGAAAAAAGTTTCAAAACGGTTGTAATTTTTTGTGTTCATTCTTCAAGGCAAGTCGGGTACACACTTGAAAATTTTCAAATCATTTAGAAATGTATAACACATAGGAAAAAAATAGTAAGCAAAAAGAAATAGAGAATGATGCAAAACACTCAATTGTTAAGAATTTAATTATGAAAAACAAAAATTCCAATCCCATAGGTCAAAATGTTGTAATAAACAATCTACATACTTTGGCTTTATTTTTTTTTTCCAAAATATTAAAAATTGAGTAAAACATAGGACTTAAAAGTTTTTTTTAGAGTAGGGAATCCATAAGTGCCTGCAAACAGAACTTCCTCATAACTTTCATATCATTGATGAAAATTGAATGATTCAAAGTTTCTCAAGGATATATACATCTAAAGAACCAATTTCAAAAAACAAAATTCAAAAAATGTAATTTTTAAAGAAGTTATTTGAGCTGCCCGGGCTGCCCCCCAAACAAAGAAAACTACATATCATGCAATAACTTTTGAACCATGAAGTCAAAAGTTATGAAATTTGCTGGGCCTTAAAGCTACTCCTTGGACACATCATGTGTGAAAATTTTAAAGAAAAAATATGAAAAATCCATTTGTAATGAGCTGCCCAAAATTGCTATGTTGCCAAAAAACACTGTTTGGGCCTTTAGGGGTTAAATTCAACTATTTTGAGAAATAAATTGAAATAATTGTCGAATTAACATTGTGGAATAAACTAAAATCTCAGTAGCTCTACTTGGTATGCTACTTCACTTTTTTTCTTTTGAAATGTTCAAGGCTTGTAGATATGACTTAATTTCTTGACCTTGTGCATTTTATGAATAATAAAGAAATTTTTAGTTATACCCTAAATGTAACAAGTGAAATTTAGGCCGTTCATGTGGTCATATAGGGTGGGGTTTTTGATCAAACAACAAAAAAGGACCCCAAGTTTTGATGGCCCTTGATTACAAAGTTGGTGAATGCAAAATTGGGATGAATCGGAAGCACCCAAATATGCATGTAGATATTGAGATTTTGGATGGTTTGTCTATTCAATTGGAAAAAATAGAAACAATGAGAGTAACACAGTTCACGGATTGATAAGCATTGCCCAATCTGGTAAAAAATTACTCTCGATTTTATGAAGAAATCCAATGTAATGATTTCTATTTTTATGAGATACTAATTTACACAATATGTAAATTATAAACAGGTTATTTAAAAAATTGATGTACTTGATAGTAAATACTTATGAATTAAAGGGTAGTTCAATTTACAAGAGCTTATGAGTCAATTCATATCCCAAGTTTTAATCACCTTAAAAAGGTGAATTGCCCAAGGTGGTTTTTTTTGGTCCAAATGAGCTGGGTTTTTTATAGCTTCAAAATACACACAAAAATTAATTTCATTTGGGAGTAGAATTGGTTTTGGTTTACAAATTGTACTTGGATTAGTTTGGGTTGTGTTTAGAGATGATATATTACTTTGAGTAAAAGAATGATGTTCCACTTTCAAATGAAGTTGTGTGAGCAAAGTAGTTAGTTTTATTGAAGAATTTGATGAAGCTGTTTTATCCCCTAAATGCTTACGGCACCAAATTTTGTTGTTGGCTATATTTTGAAGTTCTACAAACCTCCCTAAGCTTCTATTTTTTAGTAGTTTGTATTTTTAAACATTTCTTTTTGTAATTTAGTTTTAGCATCAAAAATCTGATCTTGAAAATGACTAATTATGTTTTTTCTATTCAAGATTGTGCAAGGGTCTTGACTTTCCGTAGTGTTGAGAGTTAGTCTTGGAAATAAGCCTCAAATATACAAGATTTTGGAGAAAAATTTACACTAGAAATTGATTTTAAATAATTGTAGAAGAGATTTGAAAAGCCCGTAAAGTGATTGGAGTTATGTATGTTATGTCCTTCAACCTTATATTTTTTTGGTGACCTTTTTTAGATTCAAAATGTGAAAAGATGATTGAAAGACCTCAAGTCATTTTCATAGTTATAACACACTCAAGATCAAACATTATAATCTTTTAATACATATGTGATATCGTTGTATTTTCTTTTCTTATGTGAACTCTTACATACCTAATTTGACTTCATACGGTTATAATTATAAAAAAAAATTGATACTACTTATTAAATTTTTTTGCATTTTGTTCAATTTAGAGCAAATTCCTAGAAGCTCAATAAATGCCTCAGGCATTTAGGGGTTAAGAACCACTTTAGTGTATTTATTAAACTAATAATTTACCTCTAGATACCTTGACATCTTGATGACTATATTCTAATTTTAGCTTTGCCTCCACACTAAAAACAAAAAGTTAAAAATCATTCATCAGTAACGAAGTTCAATAATTATAGAGTGAGACTTTGTTGAGATTTTTTTCTATACATGATCCAATGAAAAATTCGAATTGTTTTGTATGCTTTTAAAAAGAGAATTTGTTTATAGTCTCCTCAGATAGTCTCACTAGAATGAGGTTTCATAAAGCCATATTCATGTGATTGATTTCACTTCAAGGATGATCTAGAAGTAGAATTTAAAACTTTCACACAATGTCTTCTTTGTTTTAAGTGAAAGAAACCAGTAAAATCGTCAATTAATGAAATACATAGTGAAATTGCCAACATTTGGATATGCTTATATCCAGATGAGTAAATGATTTTATCCATTAGAGGGTGTGGCGGTGCAAACACAAGGGGGTTTTAACTCCTAAAGGACCAAGCCCTTTTTTCTTTGAAAATCATTGAAAATTGCCATTTTTGGGGGAATGAGTAGAAAGATAGGAAAAAAGTTTTTTTGAAAATTCAACTGTAAGATCTTGCCTTAGACAATGGGAGGTATTTGTGGGAAAAAATTCAGCTCATTCTAAAAGTAGAGGAGTGAGATATTGACATCTAAAGTGCAAAAAACGTTTTTTTCTCTACTGCCCAAAAACTTCAAAAGTCTTTGATAGCTCCTATATTAAAAAAGTTGTTCTACGCAAAGTTGAGGTTTATTTTTCCCATGTAGAAGACCAAGTCAAGTAAATGTGGGAGAATTTTCAAACAATTTGGAGGTGTGAATCATACTTTGTAAAATCTTGCAATGCCGTAAGGCCATGAAATTTGCATATACACTAGGCAAAGTTGGAGGATTTATGTAAAATTGAGAAATCTGAATTACTTTGATCCAAATGGCCAACTCCAAGGAATCCTAGTCTACTACAACTTGGAAAAAAAAATAGTAAAAGAAAAAATACACAAAAAGCTCAAAATAGTAAAGTAACATAGTTTACAAGGGGCAAAAAGAATGAAGGTTTGGGAGTCCCATACCTAGCCGCAAATTAAAACTTCTCATAACTTTCATCTCATCAATCAAAATTGAATGATTCAAAGCTTCCCACGTACATAAAAATCTAAAGAACCAATTTCAGACTTTTATATTTTTTAAATGCAATTTTGATTTTTTTTGGAGCTGCCCTTCCTCCCCCTTTTTCAGAAATTCATGCATAACTTCTTCAATAAATGTCAAAATGAAAAAAAAATTATATACCCACCTAGATCTTTGAATTCCCCACCTTCAATAAAAGTTTCAAAAAGCCACAAAAAGTGAATTAGCTATAGGTACATGCCCAAAATCTATTTGTCCCCCGAGGGGACAATTGGTCCTTTAGGGGTTAAAAACATTCGTTCCTATAAAAATATAAAAATAAAATGTTTGCAAAACTCTGATTTCATTTGTTCCCAGAAATATTGTAGCAAAGAGGTGTGCAATTAGACCATCTCCACCACGCCCGCCAGCTCGGCTCCACAACTCTGGCCTGGTGAGGAGCGGGAAATTGCGAGCCCCCACCTGGCGCCGGCAACACCAGGCCGCGCAGGCGGGCTGCAGGTCTTTGGAGTTCCGCCTCGGAAAACTTGTCCTTGATGACGGACGAGAAGGGCAGAATGCTGGTCCAACTCACGAGTTGAATTTCACCATGTATCGCTTGTAGCTAGAGTGTACGGATTCGTATAGCCAAGAATTTGCACAATTTGAACAGGTGAGCGGCCCTAGCTCCGGCCCGGGTGGGCTCCAAGAGCTTCCCCGTCGCCCCGCTGTGCCTCCCGCCCCGCAGCCTGCCGGGCTGGAGACCCCGGCCTGGCGGCTGGGGTGGAGATGCCCTAAGGGAGGTTTTCTGGCATTGGCCGTTACCCTCGACGACGCCACGTCATTTGGAACTGATGCCACGAGGGCCGATTCATCGAAGGGTGACCACTTAGGGTTAGGGCAAGGTCGTCTTCTCTCTTTTCCAGTCTCTTCGGCTGCTCGTCTGCTTGCCGGAGCGCCTGCGGTTCCTTCATCAGGTGCGCTTCCACTTTGCCTCTTTCCTTTGCCGTGCTGCAATCTCTCTTCGCTTCTGCTCCTTTCGGTGCGTCGTTTCTGCTTCACTCCTAATTTGAACCAGAATTTCAGCAAACGAGTCTGCTTCGTGCTGTTTAGGGTTTGTGATTCTTTTGGCTATTGTGTGAGTTGAAATAGTTATAAGGAACGGTCTTCGAACTGACTCATCTCCACGAATATGGAAATCTCCTTATGAACCGTCCATTTCAATTATTTTGCACTGATTTCTGATTCGATTGGAATTAGGTAATATGGCGAAGTCGAAGAATCATACCGCTCACAACCAGTCCTACAAGAACCATAAGAATGGTATCAAGAAGGTGAAGAAGCACAAATACACCTCAAGGAAGGGGGTAAGTGTTCGGATATGCCTCTTGTCGTTCTGATTTCGTGTTCGTCTCTCACTCTTTGCCACTTCGTTTTTTTTTGGATTTTGAGTACTGTAACTCTGTGCTGATATGTAGAAATTCGGCACCTTTTGTTGAGATGAATTTGTTGTTGTGGCAGATGGATCCTAAGTTCTTGAGGAACCAGAGGTATGCGAAGAAGCACAACCGGTCGGGAGCAGCCGACGAGGTTGAGTCTGCGGAAGAGTAGACCATAAGTTTACACCTAATGTCTTAAGATATTCACTTGTTGTGGTGTTCACATAGCTGGAATTTTATCTCCTTTTTTGAGGACATGCCTGGCGTTGTACTCTCATTGAATGTCTTGATTTAATGATCATGATTTGAGTTGTGTCTGTTGCAATGCGGCTGTTTCTTCAAGCAATGCGAAAGTATGTCTAATGCTGTTTTGTTTCTCCGGTATGTTATTATTTGCTGTTGACCTTTGGTGGTTACAAACACTATATCATAAGCATGTTTTCTTGTATTTTCGTGGATTGTGATGTGATATCTCTGCAGTGCAGATTGCAGAAGTCAATATTTATTCTAATTCAAATCCAGCTGCAGGGCTCTCTTCAAGAGTAGGCCCACAGACAAGGTTGAAGCGCTCCTAAATTATTTTATGGGGCTAGCGCATAAGTGAAAAATAATCGTCTTGTGCCTTACTATATAAGAAGCTTGGAAATTGTGAAGCAGGATTCGCGAGGTCGTAGTTGGGAATTGTTGAGCAGGAATTGCGAGGCTGCTAATTTACTTTTGGTGATTTTCGTTAGAATCCTACTTGGTTTTAGCACTGCCTACTGAAACTTCAAAAATTTGGGTGGAAAATCTATTGAACTGCCAGTTTCTTCGCCTAGGATCATTAGGTTTGCCAATATTCGGGCGAGCATTGCTATTAGTACTTGATTTAGCGTAAGAACGTTTATAAGTGATTGATTCTTTTCCTTTTTTCGTTTCCTGCTTCATTCTTGGTCGTGTGATACTCGATCTTATGAAAAAGTTAAAAAAGTACTCGTGTATCTTAATTACGTCGAGTACCTTTCAGGCTTAAATTTTTAATGGGCGTGTGAGCTATTGACAGCTCTAATAACACCGTATTCGTTAATTTGGGAAAAAGTCTTTCCCAAAACGTATTTTAGGTATACTGAAATTTGCTTTTGTGAGAATATTTTGACGGTTGGAAGTTACGTTTTTGATAATTTTATCAAGATAATGTTAAATCTTGAAGAAATCATCAAAAAATTTCACTTTAAATCACCAAAAATCTCCTAAAATCATAAAATCCAAAAGTCCCAAAATTGAGTGTTTTTCCCAAATTCACAAATATGGTGTTCAATGTAGTTTTGGATGAATAGATTAAGTCTTATATCAACAAACTCCGACGTTGCTACCTTCTAATCTTATCAGTATACTTCAAATAACGTGAATTTTGATCAATGTGAAGCTCTATGGAGTGTACCTATAAAGTATAACTCCACATTAATTGAAATTCACGTTAAATCCTCAATATTGCCCATATTTATCATAAGTTTTGGTCCAAGGGTATTTCTGTAATTTCTATAAAAGTAGGGGTATACATATTGGAAACTCAGGGGTATCCATTAAATTTTCCCTAATTTTAACCATTTGTTTTGTTGTGCACGTTACTTCCTCTGTAACCAATGCCAAAGCAAGGAGTGCATCAGAACAAATAAGAAGTAACATGCATACAGAGAGAAAAAGAAGTGACACGCACAACAGAACAAATGTCTCAAAATGAATGATTCAAGAGTATTTGTGCAATTCTGAAAAATTAGGGCTGTCTATAAAAATATGGCAAATCTTAGTGGTATCCATAAAACTTTTAATTTTTTCAAAGGTTTAATTTCAATCCACAAAAATAGGACTGATATAAAATGTGGACTTAGGCCGTGTGACTGGAACCACACCAAAGTAACGATATGTTGCCAATTCAGTGAAATCAATGTTTGGAGTTTTGAGTGATGTTAGTGGAGGTGCAAGATCTCTGAATTACCCAACTTCCTTGCCAAAATGGAACATCCTGCCCTTCTCGTTTTCTTCAATATTCTCGGAAAGAAATCCAAAACCTGTTGAGGGCAGGGGATGGTATACAGTAGTGCCTCTTTAAGATGAACTTTTATAAGAAAAAACGCTTTGTTAAGATGAAGGAGATGACTGTTCCTGGTGATTGGGGAGCTACAAAAGATGTGTTTGGTTACAATGAATGCTTTCCTTACACAAAATGAATATGCTGTCCAGATATCTTCATTTTATCAAGGCACCACTGTAGTGAGGTTTGGAGCTCAAGATCAATTAATCCTCGGGAGCAAGTTTACTAAGTTTGACAGAAGCCAACTCTAAGTTCACGCGGATGTCGTTGCTAATGCCGTCGATGTAGTCTCGCACGGGCGTCGAAGGGACCGTCAAGGGCGCCACTTCGATGATGTCGACGATGGATTCCCTTCGCAATGCCTGCTCCAATGACCGCAAGTCCGACAGACCCCCCGCGTCGTCCGAGGTTCCGTCTGGTCGAGATCGTCGATTAGACATTCTTTGGTTGTCGCTGCTGCTGTTGCTCGAGGTCAATGCTTCCGGAAGTGTGTTGCAGCTGTGCACTCGACGTTGGCTGGTGTCGGTGTCGTCGTCGCCGAGGATGGCATGGTCGCCTTCAGGCTCCAAGGTGGGAAGGGGGACGATGTTCACCCCCGCCATTCCACAAGTGCTTCACTTTGCTGAGTGCCGCCGTTGTCTAGCCTTCTACAGTTCTGCACAATTTGCCACCCATGACATGCAGGCAGTGTCAAAGCGCAAGGTCTTGACTTCAGTTCAAGTCAATATCAACAAATTGAGACAATATGCACATTTGAAGTTGTCCTTCTGTGTCCTTTTAATTATACAAAGCATTAGTGCTAGATAATAAGTCCAAGTGAACATATATCAAATTTGATAGTGATAGTGAAATAATTTTAGAATAGTTGTACACTTGACTTCTTTTGATCATGGATAATCTTTGTAAGATATTGCAACTTCTATAACAAGAAAGCTCATCTAAATGGTCTCAACACAATATTTATTAAATTGGAAAAAAAAGGACATTTTGGGAATTTTGGCCTTTTTTTGTCAATTGTGCACTTGATTGTTTTCCATTGAAATGAGACATATATCTTCCAAAAATATGCTCTTTATTCCCCAAAAAGCCAAGAATCTTATAGAAATACGCTCTTTACTACTCAAAAAGCTGAGAATCTTTCAAAAATATGCTTTTTATTACCCAAAAAACCAATAACAAGACCTATTTGTTCCACAAAATAACAATATTTTTGAAATTTTGGACACAAAGTTCATTGACCACGTTTAAGTTGACCTCCTAAAACATTTACGTTCACCTCCTTAAACATTTAAGTTGACTTGAGAGGTTTTAGGTGAAATACAGTTTGGATTTTTTTTTTCCAATTTAATGAATATTGTGTTTCTCCTGATTGGTAGGTAATAACATTTGAATGTTAGGGTGTTACTAAGTAGGAGATTTTATCAATTGTACCTTTTTTATATCCACAAATTATTCATCTCAAATTTGTTGGCTGAAGAGCTCAAGGAGGAGGGTTTGCAACTTTGCATTGATAAAAGCTACTTAGAGGAAGATTGAGTAGGTACCTTACTTGAAAAGCAAAGCAATTTATAGAATCTCTTGTAGAGTAGCTACTTGTTTTATTTGTAGCATTTGTATAATTTTTTCAAAGCAAAGCCATATGAACCATTTTCTGTTGGTATAAACTTCAAGTACCCCAAATGTTAGAAGATTGTCAATGTGTTAATCCAAAAACAAGACACCAAACATCTTCAAACTTTTGTACAACGTTGAGTGTTACATTAACAAAACAATTGGCTACCAACAAGTCTAAACTCTCCATGTAATAAAGAAAATAAAACAAAAAATTTGTGCACCCAATTTGATATTCTAACCTACCATGATTAGATAACCTCTAAGAATCACTAGGCTCCAAAAGGCTATTAGATGTGATGTCAAGTTTTTTTTACCTAAATCACTAATGTGTGATTGGTATACTTTTTAATGTAAAAAGCTCCCATCAAATAATGCAACAATCCAAAAACTCATTTTAAGAATCACCAATATGAGCAATCTAATTCATTTAGTGTTGATTAACCTAAAAGCTTTTTACCCTAACAACACTAAACAATAAGGATGATCATTGTGTTACATTCATTCCAGTTAAAAAATAATAATTGACCACCTAGTATGGATTGTGCCACTAGAGCAAAAACCTTTAAGCAAAGGTGCTTTGAAATCATGGTGCTTGGTACTTTCTATCATATATTGGATATTGATTGTTCTCTTCAGAAAATTGATTGGTCAGCTTAAGAATGTCATATGTTAGTATTAGGTGATACTGTATTTGTGAAATACATCTCACTCAGATTGTCCACTTTCTTGGAACTTCGTATTGTACATGATTGTTCTCTCACAAAGCACTAAAAAAAATGTAAAATTGATAGAGAAGTGATTGAAAGGATGCCACCTGGACCATTGAGTGGGAAAAGGAACCAGCTAAAATTTGAATTAATTGGATAAAGTCAATTAAATTTTCAAAAAAAATCTAATTATAATACAAGTACATAGGCAATACCCCGTGCATGCACTGAGAAAATTGGACGGAAATGAGAAATATAAGATTTTTACCAAGGAAGCTCAAATCTCCCGAAACATTGATCTGGACCTAAAGCATTTTGAATATTAATCAATGAGAATCAAGAAGATGATAACTCTCATCATGACTATCCACCTAATTCCACATTTTACTAAGTCCACATTTTACTTGGCATTATTCTTATGTAATGTATATCATTTCAAGCAAAAGAAGAGTATATGATCTTTTGGTTTTTTGTTGTGTTTTTGATGGAAAGCGCTTGCCTGAGCCCCACAAGTATGAGCAAGTCTTTTCCAGAGCCGCATTGCTTGAGTGGCTTACATGAGACAGCAATTCCTGCAAAACTGCAGCAACCCAGGGTAATGTCAAAATACACACATCTTCAAGCAGCTGTTTAGGGTTTCTCGTTAGAAAATACAAAAAAATAGGGTTTCTGGAAACCCTAGTTTTATTTATGACGCTCTTGTGATAATCACTTCTTCAGAGAGGCAAAACACCATTAACCAGGCCAAAAAGTTAAATAATTGTTGATTTGGAATGACCATAATTTTTTGCTTGAAAAATAATAGCTGAGTCTATTTTGTAACTTTTATCTTAAGACCTTCTTGCTTACACTTAAGAGAGTTTTTATTCACTGAGGAGTGTTACAAATAGCTCATATGCCTGTTAAGTCTTTGTTGGTTTATGCTGGCACTGTAATGCAAATTTGGTCTAATAACAATGGTATCATATTTTGGGGGCTGCCCCTGGAGCAGTGTTTGCAAATGTGGCTACAATCTCAGTGTTTATAAGACGGATACTCTAAGATTTTTTTTTGTTTTTTTGTCGTCATCTAGATTGAGTTTGAGCAAAAAATATAGACAAAACGAAAACCTACCAAAATTATTATGGGTGCAACAAAATGTGGTGTTTCAATCTAGGAGATGAGTGAGTTCTTACAATTGTTAAAGAATGTGACAGTAACTTATTCTTGGAAACGTCTTCATCATATACTTTTCATTCTTTTATTTTTTTGCAAAATTGGTCTTTGAAAGGTTGATCAAGCTTTCTTGAGAAAGGTTTGATTTTTTCCTTTTGCATTGAAGGGTTATCAAATTAATAGCCCTCTATTTTATTTTACATGATGTTGGGAATACACTTGAATTGCAAAAATTCATGTATTGAAATAAAGTAACTATCTTGCAACAACACGCATTGAATGAGATTTTATTGAAATCCAATAACCTCACAAAATGTTTTGATTGAGTCTGTATGCAATGAGTGGTCCAATGCTTTGAATTTGTGTTTCATGAACTATGAGTAGTTATGATGTAACCAATATGTTCAGACTAATTTAGGTCTAAATTGTTTTTCTTTTTGCTCAGTTTTCACCCTATATTGGAAGGCTATATGTTTGTGCGTTCTGTGAAATCATCATCATTCATTAAATACTAAGTTAAAAATAGAAAATAGTATGAACTTATTTGATTTTATTTTTACATCCAATCATTTGTCATTGGCTTTCCTTATATTCTTCTCACAAATTTAAGAAGTTCATGTCTTGCCCTATCACAAATTGTCCACGTACCCTTCCTATATCTCCATTACTTGGCAACCTTTCATTTACTTTATAATCCTTTGTTTACAAGAGGATATGCTATTGGTCCTTTAGTAATAAAAATTCAAATTCTTTTTGCCTCATGATTGATTTGAAAATTTTCATTTTTTAAAGTATATTTCAGATAGAAACTTTTACAAGAGAAATACTCATCTGACATTTCCTCCTATTAGTCATGGAAATTCAAGTGCTACTAGTTCATGTCATAAGCATAGGGAGCTCCACAAGTAAAATAAACCTCTTTTCAAGTGACCTTTTAACAACATTTTAGAAAAGGAACATATTAATACACAAGTTATTTTGATTAGTGCAAGATTTTGTACCCACTACAAAGGTGATCCACACCACATGAAATACCTAATCTAATGTGAAGCATTTTCCATTACAAATTCAAGCAATCCCAAGTGTGCTTCCAAAAATCATTCTTTGAAAATTTTAAATGATGAGTTAGGTCTTTATTGTAAAATTTACAATAAGAGGACATTGAAATCATAACATGAATTAAAAAATTTACCAATTAATCTTCAAGCTAGACAGAGTAACTTTTGCATTCAACATCCAAACTGTTTTTGGTATTTTGTCTAATTTGGCTGCAATTTGACTTCGTAAAACTAACAAACTTAGACTTCATTGGCATATAATCATGTTTACTAAAAACCACCCTACCTCAATTGTAAATGCCCAAATCATTTCTTGAAATTTCACATGTTTTTGAGTACATCTTTGTGCAAATTCGGTTATTTATCTCATTTTTATCAAAATTGTCACAAAGAATAATTGATTTTTGAAGATTGAAGCATTGCTTTCAATGAATGTGATGTGATGTGGATGGGATGAAATGTGGACAAAACGTGACTTATACACTATTAAATAGGGGGTTTCAAATATGCCATTCACCACCGATTTTGTTCACCTGAACGAAATTGGTGAATAACCTGGCTAGTCACTCTATGAACAAGCCATGACGACCTCTTGAGGTTGTGACAACATATTCACCTGTGAACAAAAACTTGTTCACAACCATTTGTTCATTGTTTTTTGAGATATCTAAAACCTCCTAATATCTAGAATATGTACCTCAGGTGCGTCAAATGTTACAATGTCATAGTTGACTAATATTGGATAGTCCAAATTCAAAAACAAGAATCACACCGTAATGCAAGGAAAATTTGGAAGTTTTTGTCAATCTCTGGTCCTTATAAATTAGGTCCTTATAAATTACACAAAAAGGTTCTTCAAAGGAGGAAATAAGTTCATGTTGGGAAAGTTTAGTTTTAGAAAATGTGCATGATATCAAAATATTCCATAACCGCCATGACCATGTACAAACCAAACTTGCCTAACTATAACTTTATCTCGACATTTAATGTATTGTAGAATAAATATGTCAAACACTTATTTTTAGATAATTTTCATGCTCTCTCCGTTTGATGGGCAGATTTTCAAAGTGAGAGTTGTGTTCTACACAATCCAAAAAAATAAAAGGCCTCACAAAATCATATTTACTTGAGCAATCATTACCACAAAATGGAGCTAAGGGATTTAGGGGAGAGATTATAGAAAATTTTGGAAAAGGAATTGTTAAAGCAACACCTCCATATTGTTAACATAATACCTCAAGATGGGCACATGACTTTTGTAAACGTAGCCATTGTAACATGCACATTGATGTTCACCATTTTAACCAAAAAAGCCCAAAAGTTGAATTGATGATAAAAGATTAACAAAATAAATGAAAATTGTATAGCTTAGTCTATATTTGCTAAGGTTCAAGGTCATATTCAAGGTCTCACAAATGCAAAATATTTTATCTCCATAGCTTGATCTCTATTTGCTAATATTCAAAGTCCACAACAAATAGGGAATTACTTAAGGGAGCTTTTACATTCAAAACACCTGAATTAAATTTAAAAATATAAAAAAAATTGAGCTTTGCAAACAAAGGTGCCCTATTAATTTTCTTCTAAGCACAATTATTGTGTTTGTCAAATTTACAAATAACGTAAATGTTACAAAAACTAAACTATGTCAAATGGAGTTTGAAAGTTTGTTGATTGAGAAGAATAGAGTCCCTTTTTGCAAACATTGTATTCTTCACTTGTATAGGTTGTGTTACCTTTTCAAAAGTGTAATTTGCAATGTTTGCAAGATACAAACTTCTCTCTCAAAAAAAACTTTTAGAATCCTTTTTCCATAGAATAATCCATTTCTTTCAAATTTTACATACAATCCTACAGATCTATGGCCTCTTCTAAACAAGCATCAAAGACTTTTATTACACTTCAATGGATTTCATATTTAACTATCAAAACACACCAAATGTGTTCCTTGTATATCCTACAATTTTGAGATAAACACATGTTTCTTGAAAAACTTCCATGTGAACACACCATCTACAACTTAGAACAACAAGAACTATTTCTTTCCATATGTTTTGCATGGATAAGAAGATTCATATTGTCTCCTTGTGAAAAGGCATTTATGGCTTGCCTAATGTATACTATTTCAATGTTTGTTTCTTGCAAAGGCGGTGCAAACTCTTTCTATCAATACAAGATATCCAAACAATGGCTACTTTTTCAAGCCATTTTAATACAAGATGATAATTTCAAGTTCAAGTTTTGAAGCAACCATATTACTGAGATTTGGCATAATATAATTCCCCAAAATTTTGTCTAATTATTCTATAAATTATTTCCCAAAAATGCCCAGTGTCAAACAAATCAAAAAATTGAAATGCCAAATATTATAAAAGTCATTAAGCTTAACTAAAAATGGAAGGTCAAGGTTGATTCCAAGAGGGCTCAATCTATTGCAAATTTTATACCAAGGGTTAATTTTAGAAAGTGGAAGATGCTTAGAAAAAGGCTTATTTCTACTAATTTTTTGGTTGAATGCCAAATAATAACAACTTTTTTTGAAAGTGCCTAATCTTGTTTAATTATGAAATTTGATGCCAAATTGGTTTTTTCTCAAAAAATAATCAATTCAGCAAAGACCTGCCAAATTTGCTCTCAACCTATAGTACTCTCTTGGTTGGGGATATACCCATTAGCTTTCTGTTCTATCTCAACCCTTTGATCAATCAAATGTATACAAGTGGACGCTTTAAATTCAATGAAACTAAATACTAGAAATATCCTCTACATCCATCTTTGGTTCTTATGTTATAGTTTTTTTGACTTTTTTATAAATAAATCTATTAAATAACTAATAGATTTTGTTCCACACCAGTAACCAAAACTAAATAAACACATTAACCTTCAATCTTTGAATATCATATACTATACATCTAATATTTGGATTGATTGACATTTTGAGTTTATTAAGGATCAAAACTAGTCAAGATATGGAATGTATTCTAAAAAAATATCACGTACATTCACTTGAGGTCAAAGGAAGAGTGTAGCATGGAAACTAAATATGGACTAAGCAAATATCTCTATTTATGTTGATGAACTTCTTAAGCTATTTAACTCTAAAATTCTAAGATAGAACAACACCAACAACTGCTAAGGATCCATAAATATCACTTCATAAATGCTCAACTCCCATAAATAAATTTATTGAGCAATTTTAGAACTTCTACCAATCAAACCTTTAACTATTTAGAAGTTTAGCAAGTACCATCAAAACAACACTCATTGAAGAGTCATAACCCATTTTCAATCACAAATCTAATAAGTAAAAATTGACCAATCAAATAACAAGAATTAAAATCAATACCAAAAGTGACATTATGACCATTTGGGTTACATAGTCATTATTAGATGTGCATAGAGAACAAGTAAAAAAATCCATGCATTGCTTGTCAAGTACTGACCTACCCATATTTCGTCTCAATCAATGCCAAGCCTTCTTTCCTAACCCAAACCGATGATATCTCATTTCTAAGAGGGATCTTGTTCCAACCTGTTTAACCCCTAAATGGCCCCAATGCCCACTGTGGCCGTAATGGGCCGTTTTTCAGGTGTTCGAGACACTTTGCCGTTGTTTTCTCAGTTCGTGTACATTGCAAAGTTGTGGCCTCTTCCTGGGCGGTTTGCAATGTGTTTTCTGATTTGTGCAATACACTGTAGAGAACTGGTTTTTAGGATATGTATCGCCCCACGATGCGATACGCATACGATTACGTGTAGCAGGGGACCCTTCGCTTGGACGGGTTGAAGTTAGCAAATGTGGCATTCTCTATTTGCAGGTTTCCGCAGGAGAGAAAGGATCCGGAGGCGCGAACTTTGGATTCGCCGGGAGGAGGAGCGCGTTGACGGCAACGGAATTTCGCGCAATCGCAAGGTTCACAACGCAGATCTTTGTCATTGCACCTTCGTTTCGTAAATGCGCCTGGATTGCTGCAGGGTTTTGGGTTTAGCCTCCTCACGCCCACTACGCAGGTTTGCAACAATGAAAATTAGTGGAGAGCGGTTTGAATGCGTCGGGGCGGCGCTATTTGTGATTGCCATTAGTGCTGAGCAATTCCGGCTTTCTCTGCTTCGTATAGAAGGAGGACGCAGCATGGATTCCAGTGCTGCCTCGCTACATGAAGAGGAAGGCGAGGCGCTATACAAGTGGGCGACCTTGCGGGGTGCGAATTTCACGCAGGCGGAGCGCATCGTCAAATTGGCGGATTCTCAGTGGTTGTGCAGGTTGCCTCTACCTCCGCGCACGAGAAGAAAGCCCGCCACTCCCGATCACATCTGGCTCCGCTTCCTTTTTCAAAGGCACGCGCAGCACATCCTCAAGTGGACCTCGTGCCGAGAAGAGGACGACCCGGAGGGGTTCGGGGAGGAGATAAATTCCATCATCAGGGAGAAGCTCTTCCCTGACCCGAACGTTCCTCGCAATGGCAAGATTGAAGGCGAAGGCAAGGCATGTGTCGTCGGCAAGGCAGTCGCGGAATGCTCAGGGAACGAGTTCAACAAGGGCGGAGGGTTTGAGTCTGTTACCTGCCACCACCGTGACCAATGTGCAATCCACAACACCAATTCAAGAGGAATTGTTGTCCCTGGCCGAATTTCCAACAGCGATGATGGAGCGCGACTTGTTACCTCCAAATCTGGTGGTTGCAATTGGGTCAGATCCCCCCCTCAGCAGCCAAGAGCGCCCCATTTCACCAATACGGATTCCCCCTCACACTTGGGAAAGGACGTCTCCTGTGAACGGGAGAGTCTCGGGATTATTCGTGCTACACCTCGGATCAAGTCCTCAAGCCTCCCCGATGTCCCGGGATCCTCCAAATTATGTGGTGGACTGCCGCGAGCTGAAGGGAAGGCTCCAAGGGCACATTAGCAAAGGACGAAGAAGCAAGAGCGGAGTGATGAGACCTCGTGAGGACCCGCACGAACTTCTCAGCGGCAGCACAGACATTGGGTGTGGGCGGCGGGGTTCGGGGAGTGTATGTGAAGGGCGATTGGGAAAAAATTATGTATGTGCACCCCTGCCTCCATGCCACAGGAATGTCTTGCAGGTGCCAGAGGGGCGGGAGCCACTTGGAATTAGAGGAATTCGGAGGAGTCCCGTTGCGTTGAGGTCCAGAATTACACGTTCAAGTTGCCTTCTTCAAACATCGGGAGGAGGAGAACCGTACGAGGACATCACCAGCGTTAGAGACGCAGGCTCAGCCAGGTGTTTATCCACACCGAGGACGTTGACAACGGAATTGGGGGGTGCCAGCGCTGATGGCGCCACTGAGGTTGACAACACGGGCCTGTCCATCCCTACAGCACGTCTGCCCATCATTCTCGTCCAACGTGCATTGTTTTCAACTCCTGCTCATGGCAGTGGAGCATGTTCTTCAAATCCTCAGGAGGAGCCACTGGACTCCTTAGACGAAGATCCTAATTGGGCCCAAGATTTCCTTGATTTCCACTCCGTTGGTGGGGGAGGTGGCTCATCGACTGAATCTAGCACCCCCTCCTGCGCTGAGGACCCGCTGCTGGAGTTGGGCATATACGACCCTAGGAGGACATCACTGCCTGGCCCTTCGAGAAGTTATATGTCGACGGTCAGTGGCAGGACCAGCACACAACGCTACTCCAAAATACTACGGACTTCTCCGGTCCAACCCTGGGCCCGACATCTCCGCCCGCCACCCGCGCAGTCGATTATTTCATGCGGTACTGGCCAGTTGACATCCTCGTTTGCATTGCGGAGGAGACAAACAGGTAAATCTTGTCCTTCCTACTTCATCAATCCAATTCTGCATTGCTTACTTATCTGGCCGACATCTTCTACCTACTTCGTTGAATGTGGTTGCACTGCTGTTCTATGGTCTCCCTCTAGCCTGGGGATTGTATTGGTTGTGTCGACTTTCTGGGTCATGGTTCATGGTTTTCATTGTTCATGTACAAGCCCATGCCAGAAGTCGGATGTGTTTGTGATTTCTGAGATGGGTCAAACACCTTTGAAGTTATTCATGTATGGTATTATTTCTCGCCGTAGCCAATATTTCCCTATGTAGCCAACGTCGAGGTGCTTATCCCCTGATTTGCGAAGCCAGTAACCGTACGATGTGGTAGGGTGCTATTGCTTGTTCATGTGGTTGTGAATCTGTGTTCTTTGATAGAGATGTACCGCTCTATCAATTCTAGCAAAAGAACTGTCAGTACAGGTGCTCTGCTACCCACGCTTCCGAAAGTCTCGGTAGGAAAACGTAACATGCACCGGCTATTGCTGCGTGCTAGGCTCTGGTAATCGTCAAGTACACACCTTCTCTTGAGTTGATGTAGTGTTGTTGCCTGGTTGGTGGACATGCCTGAATGGGAGGAACAGGTCCCCTCCCACTCGGCCCTTTGACATGCTCCAACAAGCCTCTACGATTTATTCAAGTCCTTGTAGAATTCAATGGTCAGACGTCCATTTCTGTCCTCTTTGTCAGTGAAGTAATGTCAAGGCCTTCGGTAATACATAGATGCTGGCTTCAACCATGTCTACTGTACTCCACGTTCCTTGTCGTCAGAAACACGTGCTTGGGTGGACTGTCTCAGTGGGAGGCTTATATGTAGGACTAGGTAATTCTGAAGCTTTGCTTTTCAGTGTACGCTCTCTTGAAATTCAACATCATTAGGAGGGATTTGGACCCACGAATGGGCCCCTTCCCCAAAACCATGGGAACTTTGGGCCCATTCCCCAAACCATGGGAACAGTTCCACATGGGCTGGCCAGCCTGGTCGAAGTCCAACCACGTCGGATGATACGACTATAAAAAAACATTTTTTTGGAACAGCCCATCATTTCTTGGGCACTTACTAGTTCTCTTAGAAGATCATCAGAATTTTTACAGGATCATTATCATGAATCCATGTTTTAGGGTCACGAACGTGATATATGAGCAGATCAGTTTGACCTCCTATAAGAAGCTATGTGGCATTTTGTATTGTAAGCAACATGAAAAAAAGTTTGCTGCATCAGGGTTGTAAGGTTTTTCTAGAACATGTGTATACTATTGAGATCACTCACTTTTTATTCATAATCACTGTTGGTCACGCATGAGCAAGTGGATTTATTTAAAGCCCTAAGAGCATCTGAGCATCACTAGTGTCTTCAGCTTGCTAATTTTTGCAGAGTATGTCAGCCATTAGAGTACTACATATTGCGGTATTCTTACATCAGCATACGAGGTCTTAATCATGTGTGGTTGTATACCTCAGTTTTTGTGAAGAAAGACTTATTTGTGAGACAAGTGTATGTAACTGTAAGCTTTTCTATCAAACAGATTCTATCGGAATTTTTAGTCACAGCTTGCTAGTATTGGTATTTTTTTTATATATATGTATATATATCCATACAAGCTGAGTACTACTTTTTGTACTTAGACCCAAATCGAGGTCAAAACATGGGAGAGAGAGATTTATAAATCATAGAGTAGTCCCCCTCTGTTTTCTTTTTCCGTGTGGACTAGAGTGTAAGGATCATCTCTGATCAGGATCAAGCATAAGCTGTAGGTTTAATAACGTTTTTTGTGTTCATACTTTGTTGACTGAACTAAAGAGTTATACAGTCGAGTAGAGTTTCAAAGATCCTATGGAAAAAGTACGAGTATAAGAAGACTGAGAAGAAGATTGGATTTATAGCCCAGCCATTATACTACTTTTGAGTGGAATATTCTCTGGCTTGTGCAATGGCAGATATAGCCAGGAGAATACCAAAAAAGGCCGGTATTTATCAGTTGTGCTTTACAGTATGGAGTCATAGTTAAGGAGGGAAGTAGCAAACGAGTGTATGTCTTCAGGAACTCAAAGTAAAAAAAGTGAAATTAACATAGTTTTTTGGAAGATGAGCTAGAACTATGTATATATTCAAGGACTTTCCAACTAAAAACAAGGTTTTTAGAACTATGTATATATTCAAGGACTTTCCAATTAAAAACAAGGTTTTTAGAACAAGAAAGTTTATGAGGAGGGTTTAGAGGTTGTTAGAAGAAAGCTTGAATTCGCCAAGTTCTCCAAGAGATTGTGAATCTCACCTGTGCCCATCCCAAACATCCAAACAAAACCAATATTATATGAGAGGGGATGCAACGGGTGTCAATAATTCACAATGCTTGTTATTGCCTTCACAAGGAAAACAAATGACCAAAGTCAAAAACAAAAAACTAACAAACCAAAACACCTCAATTGACAAGAACCTGTGTAGCACTCTATGAAGAGGCCATGTTGCTGAGGTATGGTGGAAGTAAGATTCTGGGCTAGAGCTCCAAGCAAGTCTTGCTTCAAGGGTAGCACGTCTGTGTACTCCACCTCTATAGCACTAGTGCATCAAGCACGTTTTGAGAGCAGTGTGCGTAGAGTGATCATTTGAAAAAATGAAGCATGCAAGTTCGTAATACTCAAAGACCTATTGCAATGTATGCAAAGCCAGAGAGTTTTCGAGTATGGGGGGAGAGAGAAGATAGGTGGGTAATTCCCCTCTGTTAATCTGACCAATTCATAAATGAGCTGTAACTCATGATTTGGCTAATTTTGTGTACTTAGTGCCTGATCAAGGTATTTTAATGAAAAAGCAGTTGTACACCGTGGATTTAATTTCTTGGTGAAAGCTGGTTCATTGGATGGTCAAGGGACTTGTCATGGCAGATTTGGATCGGTCTAAGGCCGTGTCATGGCAGATTTGGATCAGTCTAAGGTTGGATTTGGTAGATTTTTTTAAGAAAAAGAGGAAGGGGAAAAAAGATCTCTCTTTTGGGTAAAAAATGTAAGACCAGTTAAGCAGCCGACTTAGTCATATAGACAAAAAGTTTTATTAGAAAAGGCCTTTGTAATGCTTAGCAAGGCTTGAGCATTTTTTTTAAAAACATTTTTGCTTTACTTTTTTTGCAAAAAGTAGTTTATGCAAGCACTATCTAGTGCCTATAAAGCAAAATGAAAAAATAAAAGATAAAAGATAAGGTGATAAAATATCTATAACTTATAAAAATAGAAATAGTATATGTAAATATATCTATATTTATAAATCTATTTAAGCACCATTAGTAAATGGAACCTATCTCAAAGAATTTACTTTATCATTTCTTAGAGCCAAGTATTAGAATTGATCATGTAAAGTTTTGAGTATCATCATTAAGTCAAGTATGCTATAAGCAATTTTTAGCACGCAACAAGGTCTTTTTGCTATGCTTTACGCAAAGAGGTATATGCCTAGTTTAGCAAGTAGAATATATTCCAACTACCAAGCGTTCATAGTTTTAAAGCAACTCTAATAAGGTTCTAGTAGAGACCTTGTATATAGAGTTGAATTGATGTACTTCTCTTATAGTCTAGTTCCTATTTGACCACAAGTAGTCTAGTACTTGTATATATATAAATATATATAAATATATATAAATATATATAAATATATATATATATATATATATATATATATATATATATATATATATATAGTATTTTTTGACGACCAGCAAGAGCTGGTTCCCAGCATCGGGAACAACCCAACTCACAGCCCTTTGGAGGTTTCAATTTCTTCCTAATGCTACCTTCAGGTCTTTTCCACAAGAGTATGCGTATGTGCTTCTTGTCAATAGCCAATATTTTGGAAGTCCTATGTGTATGATACAAATCTCATTGTCTCTTTGCGGTCAAGTTAGGGAGTTCTCATGAGTCCATTATGGAAGGCCTGTAATACTTGTGCGGCATATTCTTCTTCTAACCTTCAGTGGCCCCCATGCAGGTACGCATCTCAACCCAGCTACAAAAACCCGGCAATTACCAATGGACGTGCCACTTGGACGGCTTTGGACTCTGATGAGTTGTAGTCGCAGTTTGGGGTACTGATACTGATGGGCTTGAAGAAGCTCCCAAACATCCGTTGATATTGGGACCTCCTTCTTCCATTCTACAATTGCCCACTAATCTCCAAAGCAATGCCGCACAAGCGATTTGAAGCCATTATTCGATGCCTCCACCTAGTGAACAATGAAGACGTCACCCTAAACCGAGCTCACCCATCTTTTGATAAGTTGGGAAGACCCGTTGGTTGTGCGAGTCTTTTGTTGCCATGTCCAAGGCCCTATACAACAATGAGAGGGTCTTTACTGTTGATGAGATAATGACCCCTTACAAGGGAAAATATTGCAACATAAGACAATACATGAAGTCGAAGCCCGTGAAGTTCGGAGTGAAGGTTTGGGCTTTGGCTAATGCACAGATCAGGTGAGGAAGCGTATGACCTTCTCCAAGTTTCCTGTTGTCTTCTTACTGTTATTTTCTACTTGGATAGAACCCTAAGTAACCTGTAATAGTGGCTGATGTTCTTGCTTGAACTGCAGATATGTTTCGAACATTATTGTATACTTGGGGGCAGACGACGCTCGTGCTGAGGGCAAATTGGTGGGTGAGTCAGCTGTGCTCACTGCAATAGCTGGATTGGAGGGACGGGGCCATGTGATCATAATAGACAACTTTTTCACATCTCCAAGGCTTTACGTGGAACTCATGAACCGTGGATTTTGGGCTATAGGCACTTGGAGGAAGAATAGGAAGGGGTTTCCAGCAAGTTTGGCAGGTTTTCCAAACTCTCACTTGCCCGAGAGAGGCCACCTACTGATCAAGATGCATCGCACGCATCGATTAACTACTATTTTGTTGGATGGATGCGAAGCCAGTGTTTCTTTTGTCCACCGCTTGTGATCCCATTGGTGAGACGTCTTCTGTAGGACGTTGGGTTGGCCGTGAACGAGTGCAGTTCCCAACTTCTCCTGTTCTGTTGCAGTACCAAGCTGGGATGAGAGGCGTCGATATTGTCGACCAGTAGCGCCAGCAGTATAGCACTCAGCTGCGCTCCCACAATTGGTGGCATCGGTTGTTCCTGTTCATTCTGGATTCACAGTTGTTGAATTCTTCCATACTGTATGCTGTCGATTGTCAGATTGCAGATCTTGAAGTCCAGCCACGGAGCCTTTGGCATTATTCTGTTGCTGAGGACCTCATCAGGCCTCAATTGAATGTTGGCCACATTCGGGGACCCATATGGAACTTGGCTAAGGAAGGTTTACACTACAGCGTTGGGCATGCAACTCTACGTTGATGCTGTATTGTTTGCAACAGTAGGACCCGGCGGATATGCCCTGGCTGCGGAACATTCCCATGCGAGAGCCCATGCTATCTGGCAGCCCATACTCAACGCGGATATGAGCCTAATATGCGAGCGGGCGTAGTGTAAGCCGGCTTATGTTTTCAGAGTCTCTAGGTAGCAGCTAGGTGGTGGATGGTGGCTTGCTACCTTGTAGTTGCTCATGGGAGCCCGTGGAGCTTGGATGTTAGAAGCACTCCAATAGTTTCAGCTACTATGCTGAATTTGTACCCCAATGGGAAGAATATACTTTTTGTGAGCAAGGGGCCTTTGCCATTGTCACTTGCAATTGCTTTGCTTTCTATTCACCTGAACCTTGCATTCTTTTATTCAATTTTATGCTAGGAGGCTTGTGGTTGTGATTGCAGAATATCAGTCGTGAATGCTGTATTTGAGTACTAGTCGACGGCGGTTACTTTTGTCCCGCTCTGCGGAAATGAGCCAGCAAGCTTTCGATGCGGTGGCAGTTACCTTCCCGCCTTGCCGGCTCCCCGGGAATATGTAGCCAGACCCACGCGTGTTACCCGTCCCGCCGTGCCAGCTCCGCCGGAATGTCCAGCGCATCCGCGCGCGCGCGGCGAACTGGTGAATCCAGCATCGAATCACGTCGCGACACACGGCAGTATGCGGAAATCGCCAGGCTCATGTCCGGGTGGCCCGACGCTGGAGGTACAGGATGCGGGGATGTAAATTGACGTCGCATTCCTCCGAATTCTGAGTTGAATTTTTTTTATTGATCGGGACTACCAGGCGAATGCCTCCAACCGGAGCGATTGGGCTTTTGATCATTTGTTGAATTACGAGGAAACATGGACCGCGTGGATCAGACCAACCGACGTAGGAGGCCAATCTTTCTGCAATCGAACGTCATATTCCAAGAGGCGCAAGGGATAGCAAAATTTGAGCAAGAATGTCACCCGTGGATGCGTCGATCTATGCGGTTGAAACCAAATGAAACCGTTGTTTCAAACACACTGGAATTTCCAAGAAAAAAGAGCATACGTTTACGGTCGAGTATGCAAGCACCCCGAGGGCCGCTTAGGGGTTAAGGGATTTTGACCATCAAAATTGACGCAGTTAGTTTGAAATTTGAAGGAAACAGAGGAGGAAGTTAAGAAATGCTTGACTTTCATAAAGGAGATTTCAAAAAATTCATTAAAAGCTGTTTCTCAAAAGTATGCAAACAACAAACTCGACTCAAGCTGGGTATCCGACTTCGTAAGGTCATGGAATTATGACAATCTCGAGTGCCCAAATATGACGTTGGATTTGCAACCTTAAAAGGGACGGGTCAGGTGCACTTGCTCTAGAGTGGCATTTGGACTGGAAACCGAATTAAGACCTCTCTTACCTTATTACATGCTAAAAACGAGGCAATCCATTCACCTCTTCCTCATCGAATGCAACCAAAAAGCACAAAACTGAACTTTTAATGTTCAACTGAAACACCTTGGCATGACGTCCAACAAGGTAGGATAACCAAAAGCGAGCCGTCACAAATGCCCACAAAGACAAATGATAAGTACATATTCATTGGAGAATGTTCAACACTTGAGGCATTGACAACAGAATCCAGCTTCAGAAAAGCTACCAATCAACTCTGATCACATACGAATTGTGCATACAATACTTGTATACCTTTATATTCAGTAGCCATTTTTGGCCTTCACATGAAGTGAGAAGAAATTTGTCTATATGTGCTCAATTATACGTGAGCCAACCTTAACCCTCTCAAGCTCCCAACTCAAAGACTATCTACAGAGGTTGCATCTAAAAGCCCGTTTGTCCGCAAAAAGCTCAAAGTAGTCAAAAGATGAACAAACAGGACCAAAATACAGTGGTGCTTGGTTAGTGTCAACACTTTGGGCTAGAAAAAAGTGGTGATCATTGATCATTAACAAACACTCCATTTGCATTACTTTCCCTAGTTCTAGTGGTTGCAACTTTGGAGGTGCTTTCCTACTCATGGATTTTGGACACTAACTTACTCATGGTTTTTGGACACTAAACAAACGCCTTTTTAACTAGATGAGTCAAAATGGGCATTGATGAAAAGAAAATGTTAGACCATACACAAGCATTTGACTTTAACCAAGCTCATAATACATGCTTTGGGCAAAAGGGGAGTGGGGCTGTGATCTTATCCAATCGTTGACGCTAACCAAGTACCACTGTACCATTTTCATAATAAAAAAATAAAAAAACAAGGGGGCGGCTCTTTGAACCTATTCCTCGTCCTCCACGACCTTGGTTCCCAGATTCCGAAATCCTTCAGCGGGCACCTCAGAGGCAGAAACGTACGAGTAGAGCTCCTCCCTGGCATCCTCATCGTCGTTCCGCTTTCTGGCGATGCGCACTCGCACTCGGGTGGGCACGTTGCAAACGCCTCGGCTCCAGATGTGCTTGTTCAGCTTCACATCCAGCCGAACATCACGCGTGCCCATCGTCTTCTGTGCAAACTTTCTGATCTCCTTCACTGCCTTTGGCGCCATCTTCTTGAAGGTGCTGTGCAAAGAGAAAATTGTACTCAACTATTAACGACACGATCAAGGTAGATAGACCAAGGTAAATCAACTTCATGGTTCTATTAGAAAAAGAAAAGTTTCCATGAGATACACAACTATTAACGACACGATCAAGGTAGATAGACTAAGGTAAATCAACTTCATGGTTCTATTAGAGAAAGGAAAAGTTTCCATGAGAATACAGTAAGGTAGGAGGCTCATGAATGGAGCATCTAAGGGCTGAAACTGAATTTTGGGGAGGTGAAACTTCTTGACATATTTTTCAGTAAATCTTCCTTGAAAAACAAGAGGAATTGGCATGGCATCTAACCCAAGTTGTTTCATATTTTTTAGAGCTTTGTGGAAGTAGTTATGAAATTTTGAAGTTGAAATGGCATAGGGCTCTAAAATGGTGCACCTCCTCAAATGTACATCAATGGTACATTGTTGAAGACCATGAAAAACAACATGTACAAACGAAGTACATTTGAGGAGGTGCACCATTATACAGCCTGCACGCTTTTAGAACCTCCTACCTTTCCTACCTTAATGGGCGTCGGAGTTGAAATTTCTGCCTGAGGATAGAACTCTTGGCACATCTAGAAAGAAAACTATAGAAGAACTTTGACGCCCCTGTTTTAGCTACATGCAAGTTTGTCCTCCAAAAGCTAAAGAAGGTTTTCAAAATCCAGCCCTTTCTCTTGGTTTTTCAAAAAATTCGGAAGATGGAATGTTCAATGATGTGGTTGGCCATCCTAAATTGCAGATGTCCTATTGAAAACCTGGTTTTTTCATCGCCAACTCCGACACACCCTATTGTAGACGCAATACTTGAGATTCAGGAGTAATCTAAGCTTGTGATTGAAACTTATTCATACAATATCAAACAATGCTTGGAATTGGAAAAAGGTTCCAAAAATTCCATTCGAATAGTGCAAACTACCTGAAAACCTGGGAGATAGTTCCCTAGTTTGGCTCATTATAAAGTAACAAGACGGATTTGCAAAGGAATTGCATGGATCATGTTACAGCTCTATCTAAACTCCTGAAGTTTTTCCAATAAATGTGAAGTGCCCGAGCAGGAATCTTACTACTTCAACGATCCATAAAACATTCCCACATTATCAAAACAATATAGAGAAAATTTCATAGATACCCCTGAAGTTTGCAATATTTACACAGATACCCCTGCTTTTTCAGAAAATTGCACAAATACCCTCGAACCAAAAAATTTAGGCGTTTGTTATATGGTGCATGTCACTTTCCTTCTTCCTTTGTGCGCATGTTTTGTTTCATTACATTCCCTTCTTCAACATAATGAAGTAAGAGCACAACAAATAAATGCCTAAAAATTATGGTCCAAGAGTATTTGTGTAATTTCTGAAAAAGCAGGGGTATCTATGTAAATATTGGAAACTTCCGGGGTATCGATGAAATTTTCCCAACAATATAAGACCGGCTCCCCAAGGAATTCCGTGTATCACCTGGCATCTCAACTACCTAAATACCCGAGGTATTCCAATGGCAGGGACAATATTATACAGAGAGGGCACCATACAGAGAATCGTTGTACCCTAGAAAATAGTGCCTTTAAACAGACACACCCTAAACATTCAAAATCAGCACCATAAAAACTGGTACATTTTGATTAAGAACATGCAGGCTACCGCTACATTCAATCAAGTGTAGGTTGTAGGTCATCTTCCAACAAAAATTTTAACTTTCGAAGGTTTTGAACATGACATCGAAATGATGCATATTTCGGTGTGTGTGTTGAAATTCCTCTTTCAACTGCTACTTGATATAAAATTTCGGCCGATCTGATGCTAGAAACAATGCTCAGTGATGACTTTGACTGTTCCCAGCTTAAAACCCTAAGACCGGAATGCATCTTCTCACCATCGTAAAACAAATATTCACTGACAACTGCTCAACATCGAAACGAACAGGGTGGACACCAACTAAGGTATGTACACCCATAAGCGTCAAACTAGGGGTTTTGAACATGATGAGTAGTTTTAAACATGATGAGTATCAATAGACAGCTAGCAAATTCTAATTAGGAACAAAAAAAAAAAAGTTTGCACTTTCGAATGTATTATTTGGATACTGTGAAAATAAGTTGTGAATTTTCAAAGAGCAAACAGCTATTGCACCCATAACCACTATGAAGATTTAATGTTCACATATTGTACATCCTTGTCATTACATCTATTTATTTCCACAAATTTTCCAAGATTTCAGAGGTGACGGTTATGGGGACAGTGGTGCTTATGGGTGTACATACCTTACTAACACCGCACGCCGCTCAACAATTCAGCTAACGGTTGCGACGCTAATATCCATACAGGATTTCCATCGCCGGAATATATGTTTGGAGGAGAGAAAGAGGTCAAGAGAGAAGAGGAGATTGGCAAGAGAGTAGAAATACCAGCCATGCAGTCTCTTGTGAAGATTGATGGTGTACTCGCGAGTGACGACCTCGTCCTTGCGGATTTTCGCCTTTTCCACCATCTTTGCTTGCTTGCGTACTTGCTAGCTGCTCCGGCGACAGAGGTGGCGATGGCGATGGCGATGGAGGACGAGAAAGGGAGATCGAGGGCCAACCATCTCTTGCCTTGACCTCCTCCTGCCCCTCATTGCTCCAGGGTCATTGGTCCCAAGTCCTAACCCTAAATTTTGTACTTGAACAAATGTGCAGATTCATCTTCCGTTTTCATCCAAAATATTCCAATTCTTTACGTGGAGCATACGAGGGACATGCAACTCTCTTTGTGCTATAGTAACTCTTGGATCTCTATAAAACTCTAACTATCTTGCTGCTTCGCTTTGGCGCTTGTTGCTACGCCAAACCTCTTCTTGCTTCCTTCATTATTTATCACAATAAATTATGGGAATTGATATGTGCACATCGGGGGTTTGATATTTGCACACCCCTTAGGAGGCAAATTATAGATTTCTACCATCAAAAATCTGAATTTGAGAATTTTGAATTCAGATTTGGACTTAGAGACCATGGTTTACACTAGAACCATAAAAAAGGTTGCAATTGAACAGCATCCAATGAAAAGCTTATCTTTTTTACAAACAAAAATAAAAGTAATACTTTTCCCCTTAGCTAAGCTTTTTCATTGGGTGTTGTTCAATTGCAACATTTTTTAAGATTCTAGAGTAAACCATGGTCTCTAAGTCCAAATCTGAATTCAAAATTCTCAAATTCAGATTTTTTATGGTAGAAATCTATAATTTACCCCCCCCCCAGTGTGCAAATCAACCCCTGGTGTGCACATATCAATTCCCTAAATTATTGACAAAAGTTATAATAGTCTTGATAAATATTTAACTAATGTGAAATGTCAAGAAATTAATATGGGTCAATCTAAATGCACTTTTTGGTGTAGTATTTTAGAACATTTTGTTATGTTTTGACAATTCAAAGAAATTTCTTATTTTGTAACATTTTTCCCTAATTCTTTTAAGGTGACTTCAGCTATTTGCCCTATTCATTTCTGCCAATCCTGCCATGGGTAAGATCATGTACAGATAGAACTCTAGTAGCATGAAAACCTACATCCTACAAATGTACTTGGCTGACTCTAAGCTAAGTGACATATCATCCAAGCAAGTCAAACTGGGGGTGCCTAAGCTTTAATTGAAGGTGGAGACCAAAGGGCATACCAATGGATCTTAACCAGAACTCCTGTCATTCCTTTCCAACTATAATTATTTGAGTGACAAGCTAGTGGTAAATTTCTAGCCTTCAATACAGAATGTGAGCATGCTTTAACTCAATTAAGCTTAGCAGGTCAAGAATTCCAGCTAGGAGATGCCTGAAAACATCCTAGAGCCCAAATATACCCAACTCATGGATGCAGTCAAAGTGAGTTTGCTTATACCGGGTAAGCGGCAAACAACTGAATCCCAGCAGTTAAGACTGTGCTTGAGATCCCATATCTGTACCATACCGAAGTGCCTGACTCCTCCTAAGTTAATTGCAATCCGTTAAGATTCTCATTCCTAATCTCGTGCTACATTTAATAGTTGATCTCCAAAGAGTTGCAGCTCTTTCAAAATTGGGCTATTCCGATCCCTTGAAAACAGGAGTATATCTTGCTGTTCAAGAATCTGACTTTCCAGACACTCAACAAGGGAGTCTGAATATCCTTCCGTAATTGACATAAAGCGCTCAGTTTCCTTGACAGCATTCTGATGTATGTATATATATTGGAGAGTTGCCGACTAAACCAATGCTCATTTGGGCACATCCACAAGGACTTCAGATAGACTTGCCTCAAGAAGGTCCAACTGCAGATGTTTCAGATAGTATTTGGAGCCTCGTGAGAGGTTGATTCTAGCTTGCCTGTCTTCAGGAAGTTCGGAGAGCTCACATTTTGCGAAACCTCGTTGTACAAACCTACAACGAAATGAATCTTTAACCTTGTCAAACAGATGTCCTGAACAGGCAGAATGATTCGAGGAAAAAAAACAATACAACCAAAAGAAAAGGGAACTGACCAGTCTGCAGTCCGGGTTGTGAGAAGAAAAAGCTTCAGTAAACCCAAATTTGCTGCTTTCCTCTCAAGATAATCTGCACATGCACGATGAATATCAGTTCATCACGTTCGGCAATACGACACACAATATTTAGATCTCTAGGCTCATCAGATCAGTTTCTATCATTATAAATCTTTTAGATGCATACAGCTCTCTTGATTCTAATACCTGTGTGTCCCCTTGCTCAGACCGGATGATCAGTGATCATCACGAACGCATTCTATAGTTCAGAAAATGGCAGCATTGAACTAAATTCAGATCTTTATGGAGGTGCTTATCCCAAATCGCCACTGGTATTTTAAACCTCCAATGATTGTCCGGAGACTTGCACAAATTAGATTGGTAACAAAAGAACCGACTGAGAATGAATTTGGAGAAGGGAATTACCGAGTAAAGTGTCTCCACGACCATGGCCACGGCATTCTGGGGAAACAGCAAATGCAGCAATTTCTCCACTTTTATCTTGTGGAAACGGAAAAAGTGCAGCACAGGCTATCACAGAGCCATCCCTCTCGACCACAGTGAACGCGTCCAGCTCTTTCAGCAACTGTGACAGGCATCACAGTTAATAAGACGCTGCCACTGGCAGAAACACATATAATCTTTCGACTGGTTCGACAACAAAGCATGGCTGCGAGAGACAATAATTTCAAAATAACAAATGAAATTATGGAATTTTTTGACAACACTGGAAATTTACGCTAGATGGATTTAAAACCCTGCCTTGTATCGAAAAATAATGATTAAATAATAGTGCCACAATCTATAGGTATAGAGCAGAGAAAATAGAACCACATTAAGAGTACTATTTTAAGAGAAAGAAAGTCTTCATTGTTGTGGAGTTCACCTGCTCACGAGAACGATGGACCAAGACTCCATTCTCTTCCAGAGGACGAAGCAGCTGTTCTATACGAACAACATCGTTCATGTTTGCTGGTCGTGTGCCTTCATACATATCACTGTAGTAATCATCACAACAAACACGGAGTTACAGGGGCTCATGTTGGACACAAGTACTCGAACCTTGACGAAAGAGTGCAAAATGCAAAAAAAATGTATCTGATACGAAAGTTAGTTACCAGAAAAGATGTGCATTGGAAATATGAGACAAACAAGACAAATCTGAAGTTCACCTGGAGATCATAGTTCCAACACCATCGCGAGTGTAGAGCTCCAGTAGCAAAGCTCCCGAAATGTTGCTATCCAATAAGTGGACACGACCCACACCACCCTTTTGAAACATACCACCACGTTAGTCAACAGCAAACAACCAATCACCATCGCTGATACCCTTAGAAAGTTAACGAAGTGAAAGGAAGGAATGCACAAATAAAAGAAAGCACGGTATTTCTTGAAACCATTGATTCCCAAGGATTCAAACTTACTCGGCAAACGTAGACAGCTGCTGTAAGTTCGGATAAATATGCATGCGTTCGAATTAACCGCTCATGTCCACCAATAGCAAAACCCTGTCGACTCTCGGACGGAGCTACGTCCAGCTTGTAACAATCACCACTAATGTAAGAGTCGAGGTACTCATTTCCCGTTAGCACACAATTATCCTCTTCGGCCACCACGGAGGTACTGGAACCAGATTCCTCATGTAAAGACCCGTTGCCCTTCGTGTCAAGACCTAGGCTTTTCACGTACCCTGGTCCAGCGACAGCTTTCACATAGTCGGCAGCAGTGTAGCTTTGTCTTGCGCGCTGTCTTATGAGTTGGTCTGCCTCCTGTAAAGTCATGAACCGTACTAAACGCCCATTTTCATCACACACTGGACCATCCAACAAGCAAAGAAGCTTCTCCGCTTGAAGGGCTGTTGCACAAGCTGTTGCCACTTCATAGGTGCTGCAATAGGAAGGGTTGACACAGAGGCCGCGTGCAAGTATAAGTGGTAAGGAGATACTTCGCCATTCGCTTGGTGAAAATTAAAAGTGCTCACGAGTTTTTGGAAAGATAACACAGCAACACAACGCGCACAGCCTTTCTAGAAACAAAATACAAAGCATGTAGCGATATTACTTACTTACAATTGAGGACCTCGCCAGAGGCTGAGTATCCCAAGTTGCTGAGGATGACTATACAGTTCCCGTCTAATCTTTCTTTGATTCGAGAAACATTGATCTTCTTTACTTCTCCGGTGGACAAGAAATCAATGCCATTTACGACACCTCTTGGCTGCAACAACAATTCACATCATTGCATAAAAACAAAACGTGCAGCCTTTCGAGAGCCCCTCCGCGCACTCATGTTCCGTAGTAATCTACTTCTAAAAGACCTAGAGCAGTAAGGGCTCCAACTCCTTTTTCCCTTACAGCTTCAGAATTAAAGCCACAAATTAAACCTAATAGAAAACGAACTATTACCATCCATAAATTCTCACTGATCAGCATTATAATTAAACTGCAATTGTCCCTTTTGAGAACTCAACAAGATTTATGTACCTTAGCAGTAACAAAATTGCCACTAGAGATGCTCAGGCCTACTTCATGGCGTCGGTCATTAGCACCATGACGCCGAAGTATTGGAATAGAGGGTCCTCTCGAGAGTTTAGCTTCGATGTCAACACGAATCTTGCCGGCAGCTTCCATTGAAGCTTGCAGTGCTTGGTCATCCGTAATTCGATACGCTCCCAAATACTGCGGCTCAAACCCTGCCAGCTATAGTTTTGGTTTGTTAGTGCAGAGAAAGTTAAAACCCTAATCAACTGAGAGGGCAACTATGACCAAAGCCGAGAAGTTTTCAAAGAATAAGGCAAACAGAACATACTGAGTATTGCCACCACCCAGGCATTGTAAGCATTCTTCTTCCCCTTCCTTCTCAAACACCAACGACATCAAGTTATACTAAGAAACCTAAATTCCAGTTCGTGAGTGTGAGCATGAGCTTAACGAGACAATTTACCTCTCTCATGCAAAAGCTTGTCAATTTGAATGTGTGTGCCTGGCACAATGACCAGCTTAATTCCAAGACCATGAAGAAGAGCTATGTCCTGCAGCACACAACATACATGCATGTCATTGAGAAACCCTAGCCATTTTCACCAATGCAACATTTACAATCTCGTTACAAGGGACCTGAGTTATTCTCATTCTTCGATTTCTAATTTTCAGCAACAATTTGAACGTCTTTCAATATTTGTAAACGTATAATTGCGAATTAAGACATAATATATAAAACGCAATTGGAAATTTGTGAAAAACGAGATTGTTTCATTTGCCAATAACTTACCTGAAGAATGCTCTCAAGTGCAGACCTGTTCTCAACAACTTCGCCAGGTATGACGATCACGAATGTGCTCCCGCGATGTCCCTGAATGTAAGGCCACGCTTCCCGAAACCACGTCACGTACGGCACATTGCTCGTCGCCGGATATCCGTACTTCTTCTCCTGGCCCTTCTGACTTGACCAGCACTGGCACCTCGTCGGCGGCGACTGGCGAGCTCCATAAGCAGAAAAAGCTCCGTAAAGCGATCCTCTCCTACTCCTAAGAAATTCCCTGCCATCGTCAGGTTCTTTCTGTAAAGACGCACGGCCACGTGCTCCGACTTGGCCGTTCCTCCACCGCGATGTCAATCCGGACTGCGGGGAAGCAATTTGATTGGCAGTCACACCCGCCACCAAAATCGCCATTCAAAAAACCCGCGCACTGCCACTATCCACAAGCTCAATTGCTCGCTCAATTGCTTACCCCGAGGCTCACGAACACTCAACACAGCTGCTGCCGCAAATTAAGCAAGACGAGAAGGCAAAATTTGATGAATGTCTTTGAAAGAAAGATGCAATAATTGAAGCAATAAAACGTGAGAGATAGAGCCAACAACTACAGTAGTGAATGTGAAGTTTGGGATGCTACGAGTAGAGTAGGATTAAGCTTGGTGTCCCCGGCGGCCACTCCATGACAAAAATGAGACATCGACACGGCGACTGGCGAGTGGCTAAGTGATGCCTGCCTGCGCGTCGCGATAGAGATTGCCGTCAGTTGGCAATCGCCTTCGATGCGCTGCAACACACGCCGCAGTCGCGAGAGCTCAAAAGTCGAGGCTGCCCTTTTGAGGCATGTGACCCCAGCCGCCTCGTTTGAGGCAACCCCTGGCACACCAAGCCGCGGCTTGACTACGACGGGCGGCAGCGGCTAGTCGCCCATTCAGCGGACGTGGACGGACGGACGGACGTCTTGGCGCGAAAAAGTGATGGACGGAAGGAGGGACGGACGCAGGCACGGACGGACGGACGTCGATTAGCGCAAAAACGATAACCTCGAAGTGTTGAGGTGACAGAGTATTGAGGTGACAGAGTATTGAGGTGACAGAGTATTGAGGTGACAGAGTATTGAGGTGACAGAGTATTGAGGTGACAGAGTATTGAGGTGACAGAGTATTGAGGTGACAGAGTATTGAGGTGACAGAGTATTGAGGTGACAGAGTATTGAGGTGACAGAGTAAGGTAACCACACCCACACTTGAGCGTTTAATGTTTAGGGTACTTCAGAATCTCAGATTTTTTTTTATAGGGTTAGTCTTTGAACAAGTTATCATGGAACGTAATTTTTGTGGGAAAAGTATTGTAGATTATTTTGTATTAAAGGGCAAAGTTGCAGCTCATAGGTCCCTATTAGCAGCTCTACACTATCCTTGAAGCTGCTTTGATGTGTTCCTATACATGTGTTTGATGGTCCCAATCCCAACCATCTCATAGCAACTTAGCAATTGACATGTGGCAAAATTTTCTTGTGCAAAGGACATTCACTACTCCACTTTGGGTTCACAATGAATGGTGAACACCTCAAAAGTAGGGCTCCACTTTGGGGACTGCTCATGTATGGGTGTTGTTACCTTATTGAGGTGATAGAGTATATGGAACTAAGGTAGGAGGTTCTAATTTGGTGCAGGCTCTAAATTGGTGCACCTTTTTAAATGTACTCTATTTGTACATGCTATTTTTTATAGCCCTTCAACAATGTGCAAGACATGCACATTTGAGGTGAGATGCACCATTTTAGAGACCTATGGCATTTCCACTTCAAAATTTTATAATTAATTCCACAAAGTTCCAAAAAGTATGAATCAACTTTGGTTAGATGCCAATTCCTCTTGTCTTTTAAGGAAAATATACTAAAAATTATTTCAAGAGGTACCTCCCCAAAAATCAATTTCAGCCCTTAGATGCTCCTTTCATGAGCCTCCTACCTTATTGTAGGGTTTCAAAGCCTAATAGCAAATCTGTTTTTCTTCTGAGCTTTTCAATTAGGAAAAACTTACTTTTTCATGGTGGTTTTCTTGCATTTCCACAATTTCTCACCACACCTAGCTTTCTCAAAGGTTTTTGTTTATTTTTTATGGGCCCACAAACACCTTGATCTCCACCCATGCTTTTCAAAAAGGTGACTTTTGCTCTTCAACAAGCCCCATAAATAGTCATTTGACCATTCATCAAGAGGAATATAAGATAGAGTTCACCAAACTTAGAATGTATAGTATTTTGAAGGGCCACTGCTAGGCACGCTAGGACAAAGTGCCTTGAGAGGGTTTCAAAAGGGCCATGAGCACTTCTCATCCAATTTTGGCAAGTGTCACTCACCGGTGGAGATGCTCTTATGTAAATAAGTTCACATTTGTGTTTTTTGTGCACCTCTTTAGGCGTGCAATTCTTTTTGGTTTCTCTTGCAAAAACTTGAATTTTATTTGAAAAGATTGTAGTTTCCACAAGCAAAGACGCCTCAAGAGGTCTGAAACTCCTTATTATCATAGGAGTTTGTTTTTTGTGCATTTCTTTTTTTTATGCAAATTGTGGACCATTATTCAAGTATGGGGAGTAAGGAAATAACTAAATATAATATGTTCATTTACCTCTCAGCACTTTGTGTGCAACGGATTGTTGAGTAAACCACCTCTCCTTCACAATTATAGTTTTTTTTGTGGTACAAGCATAAAACGGTTACAAAATCTATATAGATCCAACGTCATGTATTTCAACATTGTGAAATTTCTTAGCTCTCATTATGGGACAAAAGTATTGTTTCAAATCAGCAAAAATAGATTGGCATTGCTGGCAAATATTGAAAAAAAAATTGCACCTTCTGTAACCAATAGTATCAACAACCATGCAACATTAGATTTTGAAATTTTGAAAATCCAAAATTAAAAATTTGAGAAAAAGAATCATGACTCAGTGGCAAGATTGGATTGTAATTACAATATTGAATCCTTGAAGCTTCTTGTATGATTCTTGAGTTGATGAAGTGAAACTAGTTGGTCAAGATTTTAATGAAGGTAATCTTCTACCACTCCAAGTTCCAATAGTTTGCTATGGATCTATTCATACTAATGATATAGCTTAACCTTAACCCCTAAGTGCCCACGTCCCCAAAACCAGCCCTCTAGATTTGTTTAAATGGGTCCCTTGTTCCCAATCATGCACATTGATTTCAAGGAATTGTACTATGTTCTCGGGCTGTCTAAGGGGAATGGGACGTACTTGGGCGATTGTGGTCCCACCGGTTGCATAATTCTTGGGAGCCGTGCAAATGTGGGTCTAATATGGAAATCTTAGTTTATTCAAGAAGAACAATGCTTTTGGTCACCGGCTGGACCAACACCTAGCGGTTTAGGGTTGTTAACATTCAAAACCACACAAGCATGAAAACTAGAGATTTTCCACATACAACTCACTCAATCATTAGAATATTTCACCTCCAACAAGAGATCTAGCTGAAATTTTGATACATTACAACAAAGAAGGTGTCCTTCACATTTATACGGTTGGATTATTCAAATTGGGTCCATAATTGATCAATTGCATATCTAAATTTATTACCCTTGTTTTTAGTGGATTTTGTGAAAGGGCATTGATATGTGTACCACTGTGCCCTTTGAACTACTGTACCACACGTACTCCAGGGTAAATTTTAAATTTCTACCATCAAAAAGCTGAATTTGAGAATTTGGAACTCAGATTTGAACTAAGAGACCATGATTTAGTTTGGAACCATTAAAAAAGTTGCAATTTAATAACACCTGATGAAAAAGCTTAACTTTTTTTACAAACAAAAGCAAAAGTAACAATTTTCTCCCTAGCTAAACTTTTTCATTGGATGTTGTTGAATTGCAACTTTTTTGAAGATTCTAGACTAAATCATGGTCTCTAAGTCCAAATCTAAATTCCAAATTCTCAAATTTAACTTTTTGATGGTAGAAATCTAAAGTTTACCTCAAGGGTATGGTACAATAGTTCAAAGGGTGTGGGTGTGGTACACATACCAATTCTCTTTGTGAAAAGGGGTGCGATCCCTAAAGGGTTAAACCAAAAAATTCACCAAAAATGGAGTTCTGATTTTTTGAAACTGAAATTGGATATGTTTGACTAAAATTGCGTCAGACAAAAATGTTGCTTTGTGGAAAACAAAAAAAATCAACAACATTCTTCACTATACCAAGAAAACTGCAGAGTCCAAATTGAACCCGACAAACCTTTTGGTACGCCACTGCACATAACTTAGTTAATACATACACAAGGGCAGGAACGAGCGCTGGGTGGTAATGAGCATGAGTGATATTTGGCTTGAACTGGTGTACGCTGGCCGGGGTGAAGAACATTATACAGAGCCAAAGAAACGAAAGCGAAGAATCCAAACCACAAGCGTTTAGATCCAACCACAATTCAAATATCTGCACTTTTTCTCAAATAGTTAATTCCACGTTAATATCTACGGTTAGAATATTTTGCTTACACACCTTCAGATCTGTATTCAATTCTTCAATTACTGTAGTTTTTTTCCAATGGCACACAAAATGAAGCTGAGTGACACAAAACATTTCTTCTCTGTTTTTTTTAATGATACTATGCACGTGATCCAGTCTGAACTGAGCTACAACAATCAATTTATTTGAGCAGAATGCCGACATCGTGTAGTAGATTTTGAAATGATAATACCAAACAATTCCTTGAACCAAGGAATTTCAATATATACAAAGAGTAAAACGAGTCAAGGTTGCCAACATCTCCAGCCCTCATTGTCTGTTCCTCAAAAATGTTGATGTTTTCAATTGCAACGCTGCAGCGATTGTACCTGATACCATTACTTGTGCATCCAAATATCAGATTGGCTCATGCACACGAAGCTGAAACGGATTTTTCCACTGGCAAGCTTCTTATCTTCTTCATCACGCGCCGTTTGAAGATTATTTTGCCTTCTTTATTTCGCCGCTGGAGTTGGATTTCCAACGATGGTGGCATCTTGGTGGAGCGCCTTCTTCTCCGTCTGCTCTTCAGGACCTTCGTCGTCGTTAGACAGAGGTACCGTCTTGACCTAAATCAAATTGCCGCAAAGTGGAACGGATTAGAACAGATTATAATCACGCTGAAACCAGTGATCAATTAAGAGAATGATGTGGTGTGAGCTTGCCGCAAATTGGAACAGATTATAATCACGCCGAAACCAGTGATCAATTTAGAGAATGACTAAGTGTGAGCTTGCGTCAAGGTTATGGAATGGTACAATTTCTATTCCGTTTATCCAATTTCAAGTTCAGAAATAATTGGAACATTTTCTAGCGTTTTGTCGATAATTTGTATGTGTACTTATAGTTTTAAATTAGTCTTTGGAAGAAAAAAACGGGAAAAACTAGAGTCTGAGCTTAAGAACAGAGTCTTTAAACAGAATTAGAAAAAAATACAGTTTCAGCTTAAGCACAGCATCTGTGTAACTGACTTGAGAAAACGCAGTAACGAGTCTGATTTGCATACCAGTTCACGAAATTTTAGAGTGTAGAACATCTCCAAGTATCGTCGAGATTCGCGCCTCTGCAGATTGGAAACGTACTTCCAGAAACCGTAAACGCGAGAGAGTGTCATCAGTCGTTCGGCGTACAGTTTCCAGGTGAAGCTGCATCAACGGTGTTGCAATTAGTGTCAAGGACATAATTTTAGGTTTAAAATTTAAAATATATTTCACGCAAATGATACTCATGCTTTGATTTTGAGTCATTGATGTGAAGATGTGAGCGCCGCGCATGCTCACCTAGAGTAGATGCGTTTCAGAGCAGCCTCAGAGATTTTAGTCCACACTCCAGGGTCCGATTTGACCTTCTCGAAGAAAGTAACAAGCACTTGAGCCACACTGTCAGGATGGTAAGGATCAATGTGAAACCCTGAGATGCCATTTTCGATGATCTCCGCAGGACCGCCGTGCAAGGTTGCGAAAGTAGGAAGACCGCAAGTCATAGCCTCCACGACTGTGAGGCCGAAGCCCTCGTAAAGCGCAGGTTGCACGAAGACACCACCTGCATCGGCGATGTAGCGGTAGAGCTCCCCGTTCTGCACTCGGTTAGTCTGTGATCGGATCCATCTGAAGTGGTTGTGCAAGTTGTACTCCTTGATCGCGTTATGCATTTTTGCTATCTCTTTCACTTCTTCGCGGTCTTTCGACTTTGCAGGATCAATTTCGCCTCCGACGATTACCAGGTTCGCAAATTCTTGGAGGTTCTTGTTCTTCCCGTAAAGCTCCACCAGGCCGGTGAGATTCTTCACTCTGTCCAACCGCGCCATTGTGAAGAGAATAGGCTTATCCTTCTTAATAACGCCACTGTATGACATGCATATCAGATGTTAGTTATCGACGCATATGATATGGTACAAAGATTATTGTGTTTTTTTTTTGCTTAGGGTTGTGGATCTAACATGTGCTCATCTGTCTGGGCAGTGCCAAAGAGGAGATCCTCGATGGCAGGATGCAGCTTTGTCAAGCGGTTCTCTTTGTCTGTGAAGGGATAGTAGACATTCATGTCAGCTCCTGGCGAGACAATGTTGAACTTGGGATCGAAGACGTCGATGCCATTCACAACTCGGTACTGGCCAGGTAAAGTGAACGCCTGGTGGCTCTCGTATTGTCCAACAGTTTTCGCACTACCGGCAATCTCTTGATATGTACTGGTGACAATGAAGTCGGCGTGGTTCATGGCGATGAGGTCAGCAGTGAATTGGCATGAGAAGTGGTACTTCTCATCATAGTTTTTCCAGAAGATGTCCGAATCTGGATACTTCGTCTTCTCCAATGCGTGGGCAATAGTGCACTGCAAGAATAACGCAATGGATGGAGTCATATTCTGGGGAATGCTTTATATTCAACATTGATTGAGTGAATTGCAGATGAAATTCAAACACAAACCTGCGTTACACCAAGATGTTGACATAGTAATGTGGCCACCAGGTTACCATCGCTGTAGTTCCCAATTACCAGGTCGGGTGGGCCTGATAGATCTGCACAAACCTCACTGGCTGCCTCCTGAATACAGGGAAATCAAATTTGTTTTACATTAGATGCCTTACTGTTAATTCCTGGTGTTAAAGTGTCTTAACAAGACTGGTAGAGATTCCATGAGTAAAGACCCCGCTATTAGATTCTCTAACTGCGTTAAACCCTTCCAATTGTAACGCCACTTCAGATGACTTCTAACATTAACCCTGTCAATTTCTATCCAACATTTCAGGGATGGGCTCTCCACTAGTGTTCCTAAATTTAGCAAGAATGTGAAAATGATAAAAAGAGTTCTTCAAGTCTGACCTGTGCGTATGTTTCCAGATAGGGATATACATCAAACCGTGAAATCCAGTTTTTCAATACTTTGCCGTTGTGACGGAAAGGGATACGTAAGATGTGCGAGAACCGACTGCCAGTAATCTTTTCAATTCGCTGATTGCAGGTAGTTCCAATAGCGTTGGGGATGAGACGTGTCAGCTGCAAAATGCCAGTTAGGGCGACGATTCAATCAGCTGTTCGATTGCAACTAAACATTGTATCCAACAAAAAGCTTTAGAATATAGACTATTGCAACAATCCAGGTTGTGGATGGCAAGTCTTACAATGACGATCTGCGGAATGAAGTCCAGCCCTTGCAGCTGCAAATTTTCCAGCATCTCGTTCTCCAGGGCTCGCACTTGGTCCAAAATGTAAACCACCTATGCAAAACACCAAATGATCTCCGCAGTTTAGGTCAGGGTCGTGGTGAAAGTCTTTGTGCTGTTTGGAATCACTGACACAATATTGCGAGAGGTGAATGCATACCTGGCCACCAGTATCCGGCAAGCCGAGGACGCCTTCTTGACCGAAGTATCCATGGGGGGAAACAATCACTACACTGAAGACCATGGGAAGGCGGGCAAGGAACTTCTCCAAGGTATCTGGGTCGGGAGCCTGGAGTAGATCTTCCAGCATTTTGATCGTCTCCAAAACACGACCTGCGGTATTTCCCCATCCTTTCTCCAACCCTAGCTCTTGCAACCTGCATTTAATATCATAAATTTTATATTATGAGTAATTCTTATAAGCTCCCCAGTTCATCCTCATTTGAAATCCTGTCACGAGACCAGCGCATAAATAGCGTGGACTTACAATTAGGATAACTACATCCAACAATACGTAAATAGCTAAATTACGTACTTGTGTGCGAAGTCAGCAAATGGAGTGCTCTCTGAGAGCTTGCTTAGAGCTTCCTCCGCTTTTACCAATTGTGGACGGAGCCTTTTCAAGCTCACAATTCGGTCGTTCAGCATCAAAGTCTGCATCCACATTGTTCATTTTCAAAGAGTAAGAAAGCCTGGTGGATGCAGAAGCAGCAAATTAGTGACGCATCAACGTGAGAATGCTCCAAACCCTGACATCCTACGTCAAGGATAGTGCCGTCTGCATCCAACATTTCGCAATGGCCTAGTTGAGCCTTGAAACTCAGAAATCGGACGAGTAGTACTGTACCTGTCCACGATACGTGTGCATGCGAAGAAATTGGAACATTGGCTCCATGCTCTCAGGGGATTGAAACAGTTTGGAAGACAAATGCCGATTCAGGAATTGGACTCCATGGCCAATCGACGAAGGCCTTGTCATGTGAGGAAAATTGGCATTGAAAGGTGCGAAGTCCAGCTCCAGCACAAATGGATCAGTACCACTGCACAGAACATCTAATTTGTCAGCGCCACCTGTTTCATTTGCAATCTTCAAGTTCACAGGATCAAGAGAAGAAGAATTGAAAAGGCATGAGAGACGCACTCAGTGCCATCGGCAAGCTGTTCCTTAAACCCCAAATACTCAGAAACAGAAAGCTCCTCTAGAGTTAGCTCCCCAACGTTGATGCGAAGGTACTCCCAGATTCCCGGTCTCGGACGCACAGCAAAACCAACCCAGGGCGGCAACACCATAGCCTCCTGCATGACATAGCCACGTGAGATTCAAACATTCCAGAAGAAGTCATTCTCTAGTTTGAGCCGATTGATTGGAAGCAATATATACCTGGCAATTGGCGAGCAGAAGCCCGAATGCGCTGTCCTTTATCTCAGCAACTTTGTCTGCTTCAGCAATGTTGTCCAGCTCATCAAGGAGATGGTGGGGTTGCAAGATAGTGCGCCCCTGTTTGACATATCTGCAACAGTGTGTGCGAGCTGATGATGAGATTGGTCCGACAAATGATAACAGCAAATAAGTGCCCTTGTTGTTTGTACCAAATGATGGCCATTTTAAGGCCAATCTCATGGAGGCAAGACCCCCAGGGAATAAATTGCAAGATTGACGCAGATAAAAAGGGATGACAAGGTACCGGGAGAGGAGATCAAGAATTATATTCCGATGCTCTTGCACGGCGTTCTGCACTCGCTCCTGAATGCTGTTCAAGCGCCTCAAGACTGGTCGCTGTCCTTCCGCCATTGTCTGCAAAGCTCACCGACAGGAAATCATAAGCTTTCCTTGTCGCCATACCCTGCTGGCTAGAATATCCTCCCCTTTTCCAAGGCAGACAAAGCCAGAGTGCATAAAGAAGTGGATGAGCAGCACGCTAAGGGAGATGAACTATTCCTCTAGATTATGACTCAGAAGTGATACAGAGGCCCTTGTGCGTACGATACAAACGAAGTGGTCAGGTATCACCAACAAATCCCACTTTTCCAACTTAAGCAAACAGTCAGATTTCTACGACTCTAGTTTCGGTACGTCATCAATTTGATCACGAGCTCTTGTGCTACTTTTCTAGTATTTGACGGTTACAGAATCGTTTCATTCACTAATTACTGCCAAGCGCCTAACTTAGCTAGAAAGAACTTCATCCGCAAAATTCCTGCTAACCCTACAAAACACCGGTTGCAGAGGGACGACTCGGTCTCTAACTGCTCTAAAAATTGAGGGTGATCGATCGATTTCTTGCAGGACAAGGCACTTAACGCAAAGATTCTCTAAGTGGAGTGTGTACCCTCAAGTCAAATCAACCACCAGTCGGAACGCAATTTGCCAAGCGCTATCAACTCAAACGAGTGTAGAGATCCACAAGAGGCACACTTTCAAACTAAGTTTCGGCCAGAGCACATACACAAGTACTCTCGAATGACTTCAAATTTCAGTTGACGCCCTATGTAACTCAGCTCCTCCAATGACTACTGTCGCACGACTCGGCCTCCGTGACTCAGCTGCGGCCAATGAGATATTGATCCCGATCCCGCACCCGATGTATTCGAGCTAAGCTGACGGAATCGATGCCGCTCTCCGCGTTCAGTTTTCGTCTAAATTCTGCAGTTCCTTGCGTGGGGTCGCCGTCAAGAAAAATTCACAGCCTTCCGTGCTGACCTGTCGATTTTGGTTTGGTCTGAACTTTGCGTTACTTTGGAAGTTTGTCAAGTAGAACTCCAAGGTACAGTAGCAGCTTTTTTTAGCACGTTATTTACAACTCGTGCCGGATGCTAACCGGGAAGAAACGTGAGGGCACTTGGGCAGTACAGTGCATGCGTGGACTATTTTGACCAAGTATTACAGCTTACATGCTTATAGCAGGGATTTATATTAATGAATAGCGCAGGCCGAACATATGGTAGCCGAATGTGCTTGTGACAGCTCAGCAAAGAATGATTTATTAAGTAAGTACCTGTTCTTAGGAAATTAATCCTCTGGACTGACTGTACTAAGGCGAAATCTGTGAGGGAAGCTCCGTTTTCCATCCTTTGGGCGTGACTTTGACACTACGCTTACACATCAAAGACTTAACGAACGGGAGCTGGACATCGACAGGTCTGGGCAACAGTCTGCACTTTGCAGGCCCTCGTGAGAGTTCCTATTCGCGATGCGAAAGAAATTTGCTTGGGATCCGGCAGCCAAAGGGCTTTCCGCGGGAAACGAAAGCTTATCCATAATTTTTAAATTGCATGCTTGAACACATGTGAGCAGATCTAAGTAGGTCTAAGTTAGTGCTTTCCTCTTTATGCAGATTTAGGGAAATCCATCATCTGCTGTGAAGTTGATCCTTTCAAATCCTGCTGTCAGGGTCAGGACGACTCTTCAATCCACCCGTGGCACAATTTATATGCTCTTGATTCTGCAGGCATATCCTCGTACAACACTCGCCAGTCGCCACGAACATACTAGTTTGTATAACTTACTGTAACTTAAGTTATACCGTCTCTGTAACTCATTCGGTGCTATATATTACAGTATCTGTTGGAAGGCGGCCTTGAACACTTCAGATGCTTTGGAAAGAATTCATTTCATCGTGCTGTGTGGAGAAATTCTCAAAACACGAAGTGTCCAAGACAGTAGGCTTTGGAGTCGGACAGATGCAAGCCTTCCACGGTCAAATTCTGCAGTGTTGTAAGCTTGATAGGACTGTTGGAGGTAACTTACCTTTTTGGGCAAGCTTGATGGAACTTTCGTTGCGGGCTCTTCTTGTCTTCTATGGACTATGGCCTTTCAGTTTCGAGTTCCTTGCCTCTACAGATAAGGTGGCGTGTCCATACAGCATCTTCACTTTTCAGGCTGATCCGGACCAAGGCCAGGCCACAACAGAACAAACCGGCGTTTTATCAGAAACAAGTGGTAGCATTTACTTGTCTGGACATGGGTGAAAGTAGATTCCTATAATTTTTACACTCAGCTTTTCGGTATGTTTTAACCCCTAAAGGTCCAAGCAAAGTTTTCACCAAAAACTCTCCAAAACTGCCATTTTTAGAGCATCAATCAAATTTGAAAACAAAAACATTTTTATGAATATGTGATGATAGGATTTTGTAGAAGAATAGTTTTAGAAGGTGTGGAAAAAATTTCAGAGTTTTTCGTCGCGCGGATTGGAAGTTAGAATGGTTTGAATATTCAAAAACGTCTTGTGAAAAATCAGGCAGCTACCCTTGGGAAGGTGGAATTCCTAAGGACAAAAGGTCATGTGGGTGGTGCTTCACTAAATTCCTTATTCCACCTAAGTAAAGTACATGTCAAAAAAGTTTCAAATCATTTCGAATTGTATAACATATGGAAAAAAATTAGTAAGTAAAAAGAAGTAGAGAATGATCAAGACACATAATTGTTAAGAATTTAATTCTAAAAATGAAAATTGCCAATCCCAATGGTTGTAATGTTGTAATAAACAATCTACATCCTTTGGTTTTGTTTATTTTCCAAAATGTTGAAAATTGAGTAAAATAAAGGACTTCATAATTTATTTTAGAGTAGTGAATCCACAACTGCCCGCAAATTGGAACAATTCAAAGCTTCCTACATTCACATAAATCTCCTCAACCAATTTAAAAATTTTGTTTTAGAAAAAAGTAATTTTTAAAAATCTGCCCAGGGTGCCCAACGAACGCAAAAAACAACACATTAGGCAAAACTTTTTACTCATAACTCTAAATGTCTTGAAACTTAGTGCATATGAAAGATAAACCTTGTCCCCACATTCTATTAAATTTTCAATCTAAAATATGAAAAACTCCAACCACAGGTATGTGCCCAAAATTGCTGTGTTTCTAAAAAAGAGGGTTTGGTCCTTTAGGGGTTAAATTGGTGGTTTTCAATCTTCACAAATTGCCATCTCCACCCTCTTGCCTATGAATGGTAAAGAGGTCATTGTCAGTAAAATCAAAAAGGAACCTAGAGCAAAGTGGTTGTCCCTCAAATTTTCAAAAATGCAATTTACTCTTCATCCATTCTAGATTAGATGTTTTAGCTTGTGTGGCCTTGGCATGAGTAGGCTAACATCTCAAAAAGTTTTTTTTTTTTTTTTCTAGGAGCCTCATTTAACTCCTAAATCCTTGAGTGTCCCCTTGAGGGACAAATGGGATTTTGGGTAGGTACCTCTGGCCTCAATTTTTGTCCTTATTTTTTTTAACTTTTTTTGAAGATAGAAAAACACATTAGTTTTTGGGGAATATAATTTTTATTCCAATATATGCCCGGGAGCAAAAGTTATGCCTAGATATGCAAAAATATTTGGAGATCAAGCAGAAATGTTTTTTTTCCAATATTTTTTTTTTGAATTTTTCTACTTATGGGTTATAGTTTTTTTTACATCTGAAGCTTTGATTCATTTCATTTGGACTAGTTATGAGAAAGTTATGGACAATCTTGTTTTTTGGGCACCTCAAGCATCTTCTTGAAAAATAACTTATAACCTTCATTTTTAATGCAATTTTAACACTTTTTCAAAACAAATTGTTGGAAAGGGTGAAGTTTGCTTTCTAGAAGAATCTTACCATTGGAATTAGTGCATTTCAATTCCATTGGAGGGTTATTAACAATTTAAGTTTTTGTTCAGTCTCATACCTTCTTCTACCTAATGTTTTTTTTATGAATGAAAACTAAGTATTTTTTGTTTTGATTTTTTCCCAAAGATTCTCAACTCAATTTCCCACCATTGAAAAATAAACCCCAAAACTTTGTGGTGCAAAAATTTTAAGTTTAAAAAGTTCAAAGTCAAATAATCTAGTCATGCAAGGTGCAAAAACGTTTGTTTTTGACACTTTGAACGCAAATATCTTGCAATTTGTGCGGTCAAAGTTTTTGAATTTTTGTTTCCACATTCTTATACTAGTCTAGTACAAGATCCTAAGGTTAGATATGCAAAAAGACCAATTTTCAAAAATTTTAACTCTTTGCAATAGAAATGGCAATTTTGAGTGTCTTTTGACAAAATAAAGGCTCCAGGGATTTAGGGGTTAACCTTGAAGCCTGATGGGTGTTGCAATGAAAAATAAGGCCAAAATTGCCATTTTTTGATGATTTATTTGAAACTCAAAATAAAAACTCTATTTTTGAGTTCCAATAGCACAAAAGTGTTGTGCACAAGTAAGCCAATATGTGAAAAAAAATTCAGCCCATTTGACTACATAGATTGTAAGGTTATAATGTTTGAAGTGAAAAAGAAAACTTTTTTTCATTCTTGCAAAACAAGGTCAACAGATTTTGAGCCCTCCTAAAGCAAATTTTTTGCTCTACACAAAAACAAGAATTTTGACCAATCACAAGTGTATGATGTTGGTTCACTCATGAAAAATTTCAAAAGTAAATATAGATTTTAGCTTATTCTAAATCACCTTGTAATGCAAGGAGGTTCAGTGAATTGGCAATACATTAGATAAATTTTTCATGATTTCTTGTGCAATAAGGAAGTCTTTTATTTGAAATCCAAATAGTGAAAAGTTGGAGACAAACATCAAGAATATGCAAAAACAAAAATTAGGAGCTTTGGATTCATAGATTGAAATATAATAGGGCTTGAAGTTAGAAGAATATATCTTTTCTTGAAACCACCAAACATAATTAACAAAGTTTGACTTCCTCTTAGAATGTGATGTGAGAGCTCTATTATTATTATTTTTTGACAATTGTATGCCATATTTTCTTAGTTACATACTTGCCAAATTTCAAAAGTTAATGAGAGTTTTAGCATAAGATTCTCCAAAGATGCCCAAATTGCCCAAGGTGCCCAAATTCTTTTGGGGAGCATAACTTTTCAATCATAATTTTGTTTTTCATCATGCAAAGGTATTCATTGTGTGCACCTTGTCTCCAAATTTCAAAAACATCAGCCAAAATTTGACTTCATAGTTATTTAAACTTTTGTGGTTTAGGGGTTAATGCACTTCATTCATGTTTTCATACTCTTCTTGAATTAATTTTAAAAATTTAAGTTGGAATGAACAAGCTAATTAATAATGTTGTATCCACCCCAAAATGTTTACCATCAATCTATTGGAAAACTTCAAAACATAAATCAACATTAGATGACATTTTGAGTCAAGATAATTTTAGCACCCTCCACTTTTAACCTCTAAAAGGCCAATACAAGGGCCAAATCAAAAAGAATTGACCAATTTTCACTCTTAGGTAGACCCTAGCAATTGAAATATTTGTTGGATTCTTATGAAAAATGGACTCAACATGTATTTCACTACTAGCTTCAAGCCCTAAATTATTTGAAGTAATCCAAGTTATGATCCAAGATTATACCTGAGAGATTTTCATTTTGAATTGGAGGCATGACTAAATATAATATTGAAGCCAATTTTTTTATGGCCATTCCTATACTTTGGGCTAAAAGGAAAGTCAAAGCGGCCAATATTTAGCCCAATTTACTAGTAGTAAGTCATCCTTTAAAACGAAGAAATTTCTAAACTACTTGAAACTAACAATGATATTTTTGCATAATGTTTTGACACCATGATAAGCACTTCAGTAGACTTTAAAAAATCATTAACTCTCAATGCATTTATGCCACATAATTTTTAGAGTGACAAGTCAATCAAGCACATAATTTGACTTACAATTCTCTAAAAAAAACTTACTCTTTTGAACAAGGCTATTTCTCTTTTCAAATAAACCTTTGAGTATTATGGCTTGGTTAACAATAAGGACAAATGATATGAAGAAAATCATGACTATACTAATTCAAATTGACTTTGGGATCATGTGGTCAATTGTACAAAAAAACCTCCTCATTTATTTACAAAAAGGTTATAATTTTTTCAAATTTTTTTACACCAAACAATGAATGGAATTTAGTGGTTAAAGGATACATGCTCTTTTTCTAAGGTGCTTCTATCAATCCAAGATGGTTAAAATTATTGCATATGAAAGTAACATCCTAGGATACTAATTAGATTAGTACCTGGCTCAAAGTGTGCAAGCCTTTATTTTTCAACAAACAAAGATAAAAGCTGAAGTTTGTTGTTGGATTATCTGTGCTTGTTTCAAAGTTTTGAGTCTAAATATGAATTCAAATTTTCAAATTTGATATTTTAATAGCAAAATTTAAATCTTGCATTTTCCTCCAAGGTAAAAAAAAGAGTGTACATTTTCTAGGCATGTACTAGTATGATTAGCATCCAATTAGCATAAGTTAGGATTTTCTCTTAACCCCTAAAGGAATGTTGTCCCTTTGGGGGACAGGTGGGAGTTTGGGCATGTACCTTTGGATAAGTTACTTTGTGTGATTTTCTGATACTTTTATTAAAGGTGGGGAATTCAAAGATCTAAGTGGGCATCTACTTTTTTCCTCATTCGGACAATTATTGAAGAAGTTACGCAAGAATTTCTGAAAATTTGGGGAAAACTGCCCGCCCAGGCAGCCCAAAAACTTCTTTAAATTTAAAAAAAAATTAAAATTAAAATTTGAAATTGGTTCTTTAGAATTTTTTCATAGGTGAGAAGCTTTGAATCATTCAATTTCAATCAATGTGATGAAAGTTATGAGGAGTTTTTGTTTGTGGGCAATTATGGATACTCTACTCTAAAATAAACTTTGAATTCCTTTATTTTACTTAATTTTCATTATTTTGGAAAAAAAATTTAAACCAAAGGAAGTAGATTGTTTATCACAACATTTTGACCATTAGGATTTGCGATTTTCATTTCCATAATTAAACAGTTTAGTGATTTGACTCATTCTCTACTTCATTTTACTTAATGATTTTTCCCATGTGTTGTGTAGTTCCAATTGATTTGAAATTTCTTCCACACATAGCTAACTTGATCTCCTACATGGGAAAAATAAAGCATAAAGTTGCGTAGAGCAACTTTTTTGTTATAAGAGTGGTCAAGGCTTCTGAAATTTTGGGGCAGCATGAAAAAAAACTTTTCTTTTCACTTTAGATGTAAATATCTCACTCATGTCCATCTGGAATGACCTAATTTTTTTGCCACAAGTACTTAATCTATTCTAGGGCAACATCTTATGGTTGGATTTCCCAAATTTTCAAAAAAAAGTACCTTCTTACTAACCCCCCAAAAGTGACAGTTTTGAGTGATTTTCATTGAAAAAATGGCTCGGTCCTTTAGGGGTTAACCACTTCTGTAATTAGAGAGGGTTTACACTATGTCCCACATCCTATGCCCCATTGAAAGCTTAAGATTCATGGGTTGGAGAAGCGAAATGGATTTATAGCTTCACACACTATGTCCTAAGACTAGTTCACTTCAAAAGAACCAAAACGTTTACATAAGAGCATTTTTATTTTGGAAGTTTTGGTTTCAACATATTAGGACACCATTTAGTAGTTGGATGCAACAAAAATGAAGACCCATCTTGAGAGCCAAATATTAACAAGACGATCTGTTAAAAATATTGTAAGGTGTTTCCTTTGCTAAACACCACAAATCATCATTCTTTTTTACTGTCACTAAAACCTTAGTTTTTGTTTTGTTTTCTTTTAATAATACATATGCTCTTTGCCTAAACTAGGTTTTAAGACCAAAACTTTGTCAAAATTGTCAATTTATGACGAGTTAGATCATTTGTGGATCTTAAAGCTTAATCTAAGTAGACAATATTTTTGCTTCCCTATAGTAGTGGCAACTTGAACAAAATTTGCCTCATCATTTCAATTTATTTGGAAAACTTGTTTTGGGCACACTTTTCTTTTTGTTGAAGTTAGGCAAAGGTAGGCTTATATTTTTCTTCTTCAGAGTTGTACCCTTGGGCTCTTAATTATTTCTTTTAGACCCATGAGTTTCCCTACCTTCCAAGTATCTACCAATTATCTTTTTACGTTATTTGTAATTGTGAACAAATAATGCATTATTGGTAGTGGCATAGGATTTGGTAGTGCCTCAAGGTTTGATTAAGCATCACAATGGAACAATTTAAATTTGAGAGGAATCGGAGGAACGTGCTCAAGGAACTCAAAAAAGTTCAAAACCATATGACCTCCTACATCCACAAGGCGTGACTAGTAGAATTTTTTTCAATAACCTCTACATTTTTTGTGGCTATATAGTTGAAGTTTACATTTCGTCTTCTATTATATAACTTGACTGATGGTATCTCAATTTTTTTAGAAGACGATCACGTACCTTTGAGTTTTTTAAAAGAAATGATTGTTTTGAAGAGTGATACATTGTGGATGAAAAAAATTCTATGTTCCCTTAAAGGCCCATTGTCCCCTCCAGGGACAAATGGGATTTTGGGCAGGTACCTATGGCTAAACTACTTTGCGTGATTTTCTGAAATTTTTATGGAAGGTGAGGAATTCAAAGATCTATGTGGGAATGTAATTTTTTCTTCATTCTAACATTTATTGAAAAAGCTAAAACTGAATTTATGGAAAATAGGGGACTCCAGGTAGCCCAAAAACTTCTATAAAAATTGCATTTTTTTCAAATAAAAATCTGAAAATAGGTTCTTTAGACTTACATAGACGTGGGGAGCTTTGAATCATTCAATTCTAATAAATGAGATGAAAGTTATGAGAAGTTTTAGTTTGTGGGTAGGTGTGGTTTCTCTCAAAATTACACCTACCCTCAAACTAAAACTTCTCATAACTTTCATCTCATTTATCAAAATTGAATGATTCAAAGCTCCCCACGTCTACATAAGTCTAAAGTACCTATTTCAGATTTTTATTTGAAAAAAACGCAATTTTTAGAAAAGTTTTTGGGATGCCTAGAGTCCCCTATTTTCCATAAATTCATTTTTAACTTCTTCAATAAATGTTAGAATGAAGAAAAAAATACATTCCCATGTAGATCTTTGAATTCCTCACCTTCCATAAAAGTTTCAGAAAATCACGCAAAGTAGTTTAGCCATAGGTACCTGCCCAAAATCCCATTTGTCCCCCAAAAGGGCACTTGGGCCTTTAGGGGTTAGGCACTTCTATAATTACAATTACTACACAACCTGAAAAAATTTAACTATGGCCAAGGTATCGTTATGGTAGGGTAATGTTACTCAGTGAAAAACATTTTGTGCTAATTATTGCTTTTTTGCTACACCAAAATTGGTGTGGCTAATTGTTCTATACTATATTTGGGAAAAAAGCAAAATGTTTAGCCAACTTTCATACACGGGTTTGGGGGAGCCCGGATTTCAGGGTTCCATTTGATGTCGCCTCATCCTACTAGTGCAGTTTTTTAATTTTTCACAAAACCATCATGAGATTTAGTTTTGATGAAAAGTTGAAAGCATCCAACTTTACATTTGTAAAAAAAATGTAGCCATCCTTGCTACTCAAGGCCAGGCCACACAGGCCAAAACTTCCAGTTCAAACCGGCAGTTTGTAAAAAACAAGTGACGGTTCTTACATGTTGGTGAAGAAGCAGATTCTTCCACTTTCGAGGGCCCATTTTTCTAGTTTATACAAAACTGCCAGTTTTGAGAGTTCACAAACTGCCGTCCCAAACCTCCTACCCTAGAATGGTGGAGAGGTTATCATTAGGTGAACAGTGGATGAGAACTTAGAAAAGTGGCTGTCCCCTAATTTTTCAAAAATTTAAGTTACTTCTCATCTGTTTCAAACCGTCAGTTTGGGGCCTGTGTGGCCCCGGCATCAACCATTTTTTGGTTAGAAAAAAAAGCTAAGGCCACTTCATCCAAAATAATTTCACTGGTGTTACTACCCCACAAAGCTGGGATGTGACAGAAGTCTTGCAATTTTTACCATGAAAATGGCATCCAGCAGTAAGTTAAGTCTAAGCAGCCCTTTAAATTCGTGTAGCGAAAATCACGGGGTGTTTCTCGAATGGCTGCCTTGAAATTCCAGATGGGCCCTGACGGCTTATTTACCAGTCAATGATTTCCACGTGTCACTATTCAATTCTGTGCGATGGATGCTCTTCATCTGTCTGATGTGGCAACTTTGACTATTAATGCTACACGTGTATATGCTGCCACCTGTACATTTGGACAGACCTCTTCCATGCAATCCATGTGTTTTGTTTAGCTCTTTTGAGTGGTGGTTACAAAGTGGCTAATTAAGCAAAATTTCTACCAATTTTGTTTCTATATCTCCAAAAAGGTGAATACCACGGTTACATTTCTGTGTTTGAGCACATATTAACCTCTAAACCACCCAAAAGTTTGTTCAACAGTGGGTTGAAGTTTGGGTAGGTTCCTATGAAGTCAAGTTTTGGCGGTTGTTTTGAAATCTGGAGACAAAATGTACAAAATGAATGCCTTGGTGTGAAAAAAAAAAATCCAATTGGATGCCCAAGTAAAAAATTATGTTGCTCAAAAGAATTTGGGTACTTTAGGCACTTTAGGGATTTTGGGCATCTTTGGAGAATCTTATGCTAAAACTCTCATCAACTTTTGAAACTTGGCATGTATGTAACTAATAAAATATGGTATACAATTGTCGAAAAAAAATAAACAAACAAACTCCAAATCACATTCTAAGAGTCAAACTTTGTTAACCCCTAAACGTCAGCACGGACGAAAAACGTCTATTGCCTCCGAAAAAAGGCTCTGTATCCTAGAAAAAGACTGATTTTGATCTATTTTTTTTTCTGAAGTGATCATAAAAACGTAGTGCATCATGGAAGGCAAAAAATTTCCTCTTGAGATACATTCATTTTTTTTGTAACTCAAATTGTGATACATGGTGTTAGCTCCCAAGCTGCGCTTCTTGCAATTTTCATGAGGGCACCATGCACTATTGACTTTTCCAACTTTTTGAAGCAATACTACTGGTACCCATATGCAAAACACTATAGAATGCTACAGGCAGGGCAAGCTACGGTGATCCATCTGTCCTTTAAGGGTTAACTATGTCCAGGCAGTTTCAAGAAAAAATAGTTTCTTCTAACTTCAAGACCTGCTATCTTGCAATCCATAAATTCAAAATTCTTGAAACTTTTTTCACATATTCCAAATGTTTGCCTTTAACTTTGCACAATTTGAATTTCAAATAAAAGACTTTCTCCTTGCACAAGAAATCATGAAAAAATGACTAGTGTATTGCCAATTCACTGAACCTCCTTGCATTGCGGGGTGATTTGGAATAAGCTAGATCCTAAATTTGCTTCTAAAATTTTTCATGAGTGAACCAACATCATACACTTGTGATTGGTCAAAATTCTTGTTTTTGTGTAGCAAAAAATTTGCTTTAGGAGGGCTCAAAATCTGTTGGCCTTGTTTAGCAAAAATGAAAAAAAGTTGTTTTTCTCACTTCAAACATTATAACCTTACAATCTACGCTATCAAATGGGCTGAATTTTTTTTCACACATTGCCTCACTTTTATATTGCACCTCCATATGGTTGAAATTCAAAAAAAAGTTTGTATTTTGAATTTTAAGTAAATAGTTAAAAAATGATAGTTTTAGTCTTATTTTTCTCTGCAGTACCCTTTAGACCTTAAGAGTTAAGGTGGATATACTCAACACCAACCATGTACCTCATGGTGTCATTATGTACACAAAGTGATCATTGTCACATAGCAAAGTTATCTATGATGTATCTAGATTTGGGTTCTCAAATCGTCACCCTGTTTACATAGCAACACCATTCAGTACATGGTCGGTATTAAGTGTACCTCGCGGTGTACCTACCTTAACAATTGCTTCTTCTTTTCCTTCCAAGCACTTGAGCTAACTCAGAAAATTCGTGATTGGTAAAACTAGGTTGAGATGTAACATGTGTCGGTTTTTCTCACAGGTTTCACCAATGTTTGGTGAAAACCTAGAGTTAGTGTACAGTACAGTATTGTTGACCTGTGAGAAAGTAAAGAAAAAAGCTAGTTGAACTTTGAAAGTACAAGATAAAAACCGGCCAAAATTTTCAGGTTTTATTTAATTGCACTACAAATACATGGAATATCAGGTGCAGACATGTGAAAAAAGTAATTGAAAGGATAGGGAATGATGAATATTAGCTGGTGAAGCTTGAAAATCTTCTGGAACTATAGGTTTCACATTCAACATGTGGTTCAAGTATTATTGATCAAATGAGAATGGATGCTTTTTGTGACTCCTCAAATACTTACTTATAGATTAAGACATCTGCCTAATCTTTCTTAACTCCTAAAGACCCATGTCCCTGTGGGGGACTAAATGGATTTTGGGCAGGCTTGGTTTATTGGAAATTTTCATCATTTTTTGAAATTCCATTTTTGGATTAGAGTTTTGCAAGGGCTATGTGGGGATTATTTATTTATTTACTTATTGAAATTGGGATTATGGTTTAAAAAGTTATTGGTGTTTTCCAAGTTTGTTTTTGCTCAAGGGCCAAGTTAGACATGCTATTTTTTGTTAACTTCTTTGAAGGGTAGGCAATGAAGGTACAACCATTAGAGTATACCCAAAGTAATAGTGTACTATTAACCCCTAAAGGCCCATTGTCCCCTCAGGGGAAAAATGGGATTTTGGGCAGGTACCTATGACTAAACTACTTAGCGTGATTATTTGAAATTTTTATCAAAGATGGGGAATTATAAGAACTGCGTGGGAATCTAATGTTTCCTTCATTCTGACAATTATTGAAGAAGTTAGGCATGAATAATTGAAAAACAGGAGAGAATCGGGCAGCAAAAAAAATTGCAATTTTTTTAAATAAAATTTTGAAATTGGTTCTTTAAATTTTTATGTATTTGGGAAGCTTTGAATCATTCAATTTTGATAGATGAGATGAAAGTTATGAGAAATTTTAGTTTGCGGGTAGGTATGGGACTCCCAAACCTCCATTCTTTTTGCCTCTTGTAAAATTTGTTGCTTTCCTTTCTTGAGCTCTTTGTGTATTTATTTTTTTTACTTTTTTTTCCAAGTTGTAGTAGACTAAGATTCCTTGGTTTTCACCATTTGGATCATAGAAATTTGGGTTCTTGAATTTTACGTAAATCCTCCAATTTTGCCTAGTATATATGCAAATTTCACGGCCTTACGGCATTGCAAGATTTTACAAAGTATGATCCACACCTCCGTTTCATTTGAATATCCTCCCACATTTACCTAACTTGGTCTTCTACATGGGAAAAATAAACCTCAACTTTGCGTAGAGCAATTTTTTTGATATAGGAGCTGTCAAAGGCTTCTAAAATTTTGGGGCAACACGGAAAAAAACTTTTGTTTTCACTTCAGATGTCAATATCTCACTACTCTACGACTAGAATGAGCTGATTTTTTTCCCACAAGTACCTCCCATAGTTTAGGACAAGATTTTATGGTTGGATTTCCAAAAAGAAAAAATCACATTTCTCCTCACTCCCCCAAAAGTGGCAGTTTTGAGTGATTTTCACAAAAATAATGGCTTGGGCCTTTAGGGGTTAAATTCATTATTGTATTAGATAAACACAATACCTTTTGAAATGCAATAGCTACTAGAGCTTTGGTTTTTTTATTATATTTTTTGTGGTTGTCAATAAAGATGAAACCTTGCAATATGTTAGTTGAAATTTTTATTATTCAAGAAACAACCCTTGGAAATTTGGTTTGCAAAAAACCTTAATGTATTGTGAATTTCAAACAAATGTTTGTAAGAGAGGTCCATGTTGGGAATGTTCCAAGTTTTTATTGGTCACAAAACTTGTGAAAACATGCTTAACATGATTTAAATTATATTAGACAAACCTCTCTCACATTCATAATGCAAAAGATGTTCAACACATGGTCAAAGGGGCCTAAATTTTTGGGCAAAGGTCAATTATTTTCTTTAATGACTTCAATTGATCATCCTCTCAATCCATATGGTCAAACTTCATGAAACTCTCATCATAGCTCCTTACATAAGTCCAATGCATGTCTTGTGGTTAGATTTGTATACATACATACATATATACATATACATATACATATATATATATATATATATATATATATATATATATATATATATATATATATATATATATATATATATATATATATATATGTATGGATATATGGGATATATGGGATATATGGGATCAATTTAATGAAACCAACAGTTTTGAGTAGTTTTTGAAAAAAAATGGGCTTTGTCATTTAGGGGTTAATCAAACATATTCAAGCACCAATTTCAACTTGCATTGGGCAAGTTAAGCATGTTACACAAAAAAAATGCTCGAATAACAACAAAAAAAGAGATTGTGTCCACTATGCAAGTCTTATATGGCAATCTTAGCCAACTACATGTGATTTTCTCACCAATCAACTTTTTGTGAAGAAACCCCCCTCCATGCAAATCCACCAGCCCTTTGGCAGTGGTTGTCATTCTTAGCCAAGCTGGTCTCTATTCTCATGTTTGAAAACATTGACACTAGCTTGCCCAGATGTTCCAACAACCAACTTCCAGCCCGTACACATGCCTATGTTTTTGTTGTCAAGAGTTTCTTTATGGTAACTTAGATTGATTTTGTTGTAGCTTACTTCACTACTTTTTAAGCGATGTTCTGTACCCATTGCATCAACATACAAAGCTGAAGCATTATTAAATTCAGAGGTTGCAAAGAACTGGTGTTTTCATTGTGTGCAGACATTTACAAGATTCTCATTGGACATTTTAAGTATCTATCAATAGAATTTACAATTCACATAGTGTTAATGATCACCCACCTTTCACTTTTTATAAAGAATGTTGATAAGTGTTAGGACAAATTTACACTAAAGTTGAGTTGTCAAAACTTTGAATTATTTTAATCAAATTTGAACTCATGTGCCTTAAAAACAACAATAAACTCTCATTATAGTTAGAGTACAACAAAACTATTATTTTTTCATGAGTGAAGGGTAATAAAGCAACATGCTGAGGTCAAATCATAAATTCTAAAATGATATTAAATAAAGAACAAAAATTTGAATCATTGAGATTTCAATTCCATCCTAGGGTATATATATAGATATAGATATATATAGATAGATATATAGATATATACATGTATATATATATATAGAGAGAGAGATATATATATATATATATATATATATATATATAAATAAAAATATATAGATGTATAGATATATAGATATATAGATATATAGATATATATATATATATATATATATATATGTGGGAATTGATGTGTGTACCACACCTTCTTGACTAACCCACCACATCACGGGGGTAAATTTTAGATTTCTACCATCAAAAAGTTGAATTTGAGAATTTAGAATTTAGATTTGGACTTAGAAATTTGGATTTTGTCTAGAACCCAAAAAAAAAGTTGTTATTGAACAACACCCAATGAAAAAGCTTATCTTGGCGGAAAAGTGTTACTTTTACTTTTGTTTGTAAAAAAGATAAGCTTTATCATCAGGTGAGGTGATGTTCAATTAGAACTTTTTTTGTGATTCTAAACAAAATCACTGTCTCTAAGTCCAAATCTAAATTCCAAATTCTGAAATTCAGCTTTTTGATGGTAGAAATCTAAAATTTACCCCCGTGATGTGGTGGGTTAGTCAGGAAGGTGTGGTATGCACATCAATTCCCTATATATATATATATATATATATATATATATGTGTGTGTGTGTGTGTGTGTGTGAGGGGATTGCTAAAGCTACACCCAAATTTGTTAATGCCACACCCTTGTAAGCATGTAATTTGGGAATTTAATGCTTTTTTTCTCAAGTAGTCCACCATTCATTCAATCAAGTCATTACCACTTCCTTGAAAGAAAAAAGAACAAATACAAATTTTTGTTGAAGTTTTATTGCACCATTGTTAATTTCTTGATGTATTTTTGCTTTAAGTAATTCAAAAGTCTTATTTTTTGATTTTCAAATCCAATGACCTCCACATTTTTTGAATATTGCCATAGAATTATAAAGATAAAACAATTTTTTTGACCCAAATTTTAAAAATTAGCATTAAATTCTCACATTTTATAATCAAAGCACACCTTGGGAGTGTGGCATTAGCAATTTTGAGTGTGGCTTTAGCAATTCCCTATATATGTATATACCAAATTCTATGATGGATTGAGGAATATTCTGCCATGTCCTTTGATTGATAATTCTTGGAAAAGACAGCTACAAAAATTCACATGTTTTGGTCATTTAATCATTAAGATGCTAAGGCATGCATGAAAGACCAACATTTTGCTTTATAGTCAAACTTCATTTGGCCTTATAATTCATAAGTAAGTTTTGGTTTTATATTTTTGTTGTAAGAAATTGTGTGTTGCCTATCAATTTGACAAGCTTCAATAGATTTTGCAAATTAATTGATATTGGTAGTAACCCCTAGTGCCCAAGGCCTTTTGAGCTTCTAGAAATTTGCTCTAAATTGAACAAGAAATCAACATTTTGATAAGTTGTATCAATTAAAAAAAATTGAAACCTTAAAATTTCAAACTAGATATGTTAGACATCACATAGGAAAAGAAAACACCACAATACCGCTTATGGATTGAAAGATTATAGTTTTTAATCAAGAGGGTGTTGAAAATGCAAAAATGACTTCAAGCCTTTCGATCCTCTTTTCACATGTCAAATCTGAAATGTTGGTCACCCAGAAAATGTGAGGTTAAAGGTCATAACATACACAACTCCAATCCATTTACAACTTTTCAAAATCTCTTTACAATTTCTTAAAGTGAATTTCTAATGTGAAATTTTCTCCAAGATCTAGTGTATTTGAGGCTCATTTTCATGAGCTCTCAACTCTAAAAAAGTCAAGATTGCAATGGACACCCTTGCACAAAATTTTGAATAGAAAATTGACAAGCAATAATTTTTAAAATTGGATTTTTGATGCTAAAACTAGACGTCAAAAACAAACTCTAAAATTATTAATGCTAAAAAGAGCAGCTTAGTTAGGTTTTATTGAACTTCAAATTACTGTTGGCACCAAAATGTGGTGCCTTGAGCATTTAACCCCTAAAGGACTGCGGCCTTTTTTCTGTGAATTTTAGTGAAAATTGCCACTTTTGGGGGGGTGAGTAGAATAGGATTTTATTTATTTATTTTTGGAAAATCCAACCATAGGATCTTGGCCTAGACTATGGGAGGTACTTCTTCAGAAAAAATCAGCTCAATCTAAAGGTTGAGGAGTGAGATATTTACACCCAAAGTGAAAAAAAGTTTTTTTCTTCACTGCCCAAAATTTTTAGAAGCCTTTGACCAATGATATGTCAAAAAAATTACTCTATGCAAAGTTGAGTATTTTTTTTATCACGTAGGAAACCAAGTTAGGTATGTGTGGGAGAAGTTTCAAATGAAGTGGACATGTGGATCATATTTTGTAAAATCTTGGGATGTCAAAAGGTCTAGAATTCTATAAATACACTAGACAAAATTGGAGGATTTAAGTAAAATTTAGAAATCTGAATTACTTTAATCCAAATGGTGAAAACCACGGAATCTTAGTCTACTACAACTTGGAAAAAAAAAAGTAAAAAAACAAATACACAAAGATCTCAAAAATGTAAAGCAACAAGTTCGACAAGGGGGAAAAGGAATGGAGGATTGGGAGTCTCATACCTACCCGCAAACTAAAACTTTTCATAAGTTTCATCTCATCTATCAAAATTGAATGATTCAAAGCTTCCACATATATATAAATCTAAAGAACCAATTTCAATTTTTGATTTTAAAAAAATGCCATTTTTTTTTTGCTGCCCAATTCTCCCTTGTTTTTCAGTTATTCATGCATAACTTCTTCAATAAATGTCAAAATGAAATAAAAATTACATTCCCATGTAGGTCTTTGAATTCCCCATCTTTAATAAAAGTTTCAAAAAATAACACAAAGTAGTTTGCCCATAGGTACATGCCTGAAATCCCAATTGTCCCCCGAAGAGACAACGGTCTTTTAGGGGTTAAGGGTTGATTGTACACTAGATGAATTAATAGATTGGTACTAAGGTAGGTGCACCCATAAGCGTGGAAATGAGAGTTTTGGAATAGGTAAAACAATTGACTAACTTTGAAAAAAATAATGTAAGTTAGGAAATGGAAACCAAAAATATTGGCATCAATTTCAAGGTTCCAATTGTAAGCATTTGTTCACAAAGATTTGTCAAAGTCCAAAATCACTCAAATTGTAAGAACCATGTGTAAGAGATGCCAAAAAATAAGGCTTGTTGGTCCTTAGCCCTTTAACGACCACACCCATTTTCACAAAATCCACTAAAAACAAGGGCTGTAAGCTTAGATTTGGAATTGACTCAAATATGGACCCATTTTCAATAATCCAACCGTACAAATGGGAAGTACACCTTGTTTACTGTAAATCACCAAAATTTCAGCTAGATCTACCATTGGAGGTGAAATATTATAATGATTGAGTGAGCCGTATGCGGAAATCTCTTGTGTTTCATTCTTGTTTAGATTTGAATGTTAACCTTTCATGCAAGCTTTGATTGAGAAGAGCCTTACATTTCTAGAAAGCAAGGTTTCCCACCTTTCCAACAAGACTAGTTTCACACAAAATAGACAAAAATAGCAATCACAAGGTGTAGCTAAGTGGACAAAAAGGGTCAAAAAACCCACTTTCTTTGCTACCCTAAAACAGTTCTACAAGAAATATGATAATTATTTTGGAAAATCCAATTGGTGAAAACAATCAAGAATTGGCCTTAAATATTGGATGACAAATTTTAAAACCAAAATGACAACAACATTTCAGTAGATCTTCAAATACTACAATTATACTACTACCGTATATGAAAACAATACAAGCGTATTTCTTAAGCAATTTGGATTTTTTTAGAATTGTTCAATTGAAATTTGACATTCTTCTTGCATACTTGATGTTTTGTGTTGTTGCTTTGATCTGTCTTTGACAAAAATCAGATACGTATTTTGAAGCCATGTCATATAAACACCATTATTTATCAACTCACATACCCAATTGCATTGTTATTTTTTTAGATGGATGCAAAATTCTTGTGATCACATGCTTACTTCAAGACCAAATTCCAAATTATTAAACAATTTCAACCTATAGGCCAAAAACCACTCCCAGCAACAAAAATATGGTCGCCTAGTCCTTAAAGGGTTAAATAATGAGATGGGTATTCAAAATTGTCATGCAAGTCACCCCCAATCATTACTTTTTCACCCATAACTATCACTTAATTATCCATAGCCATCTAATTTATATTTGTTAGTTTGTGACAATGTTAGATAATGCCACTGGGGATATGACGGGGATGGGTGCGCCTACCTTACTTTCGAAAATAGTTCATTCAATGAGTAGATTTTGTCATAGTTGCTAGTAGCAGTGAAGATATTATTAAAATTCCAAAGCAGTTATTTTTTATCCTTTTACTTTAACCTCCAAACCATATTACTACTCTTAATATAAAATTTGAAATTATATAATCAGCTTAATGATATTTTGAGGTTAATACTAAGCGTAATATTTTTTCAAAATATTAATATACATATGAATATTATCGATTCTTCCAAGAAAGATGAATGAAATTTTGTATGAAATATGTCATATACTATAAATTCTTGATATTACTATCAAAAATGACGATTGGAGTAAACAACGATATTTTTTCTAAATTTAAAATTTAGATTTAGATATTTCAAATTATTAAAAAAATTCAACATCACTCAATGTAATGATTATTGTACCTTAGGCTCATAACTTTATATTTTGTCTAGCATCAAGTTGTCATTATTTGCATGCAGTTAAATACAAAATCTTTACAAAGCATCATATCTAATAGTCACATCAAATCTTCAACATTCTCGTTGTTTTGTGTGTACTATATCATGTGTTTTATGAAAATAGTCTTGATATGGATCACAATCTCAATTTATTTTAACCCCTAAGATTATTGCTAGTGGAGCTACTCCATAAATGTTATAGAAAATACAAAAAACTATTACAAATTATTCAAATGTCTGTTTTGTTTTTGAATGTATTATGTTAGCATTGGGATGTAACTAAAATGTTAACTTTAAAAATCAAAACAATCATTACACTAATAGTATTTACCACATTGTCTAATTTTTGAAAGGATAAATGAATAATATATAATTATTAAAGTTTATGTGGACAAATGACAATATTGATTAATTTGTTGGAATTTGAATTGATTTGTAAGAGTGATGGATATGATTGTAGTGTAAGTCTACAAAATATTCATGCTTGTTTAGGAAGAAGTATGTATAATCTACAAAGTCTCAAAAGATAATATTTTATACTATAATGTACTTCTTTGATCCAGGTAGATATGCTATTGGAGGGGAAAAAACTCAGCCTTTAATAATTAAATACATGGATAACCCCACTTATTTCAATTATCCGACAGACTAGGGGGTTGCCAGATAGGCTGATATCTTGTGTTCCTGGTAGTCTATTTATTCCTTTAAAGCCGCAATGTTGCGGATTCAAAACTCATGGCTCTTATTGATTTAAAAAATAAATAAATAATGCTTTTAAATCAAATTTTCTCACTCCACATTTCTTTTTTGTAAGTCCAACCAGACTCAACCTAGAAATATATTGGCCAATGGTTTCTCTCTTACATCGTCCAAAACTAACATAAAACAACGTTTTTATGAATTGATATAGTCTTTGATTAAGGGAGAATAGAAATGATAACTTTTGAGATCACAAGCAAAAGTAGAATATTGTCCTCCTTTTAGTATGTAGTGGTGGTATGTCACCAACTATAGGTTTTTAAAATTATAACAGATAGAATAAACCAACCACACAAATCCTTAAGACTTGCATACAAGAGAAAAGATTAACGAGTTCCCAACTAGTCACTTAACTTCTATTAATGTATTTTTCTAAAATCTCTCAATATTTTTCAAGGAAAGATTAAATGGACTCTAAGAGATCTTTGCTAGCTGCATAATCAGGTTACGGCAAAAATCTTCTTATGTTTAGTTTAGACACCAAAACATGAAGAAAATAATAAGCAATGAACATATCTACTTTACAAAGCTTAACAACAGGTGCAATAAATATAATAACTCACAAAACCACTTGATTAATATTGTTGAAAAAATCCCTAAATCCTTCAAAAAAAACAAACAACTCTAAAACTTTCAAGAAATCAAACATAAAAACACAATGCAAAAAGATTTTATAAACAAATATAATGTCACAAATAACATAGGAGTATTAAAGGAGAAGAAGGATAATCATATATACTAAAATTTCAAGGTTTCTCCTTATCTTTTTCTTGAGTGCTTTCTAAAAATACAACTTCATCATACCTCAAACTTATAATTTATTAATAATAGTAATTTGAAATAAAAACCAATTTTTGAAGAAAAACTTCAAATTACAAGCAGATGGTGCTATTAGGTTTATAAAGCTTAAATTAATATATTTTGACACCTTCCATTACCTTTTAAAATCATTAGGTTTTAAAAGCTCTAAACGATTAAAATTAAAGAGGGTTAAATTTCAAATAGAGAATTTACTTATTTCCAAATTTAAACATAACTGCATGGTTTGAAATGGTTGTTGGAGTGAAGAAGTTTTCTTTTTTCTTTTTACTCATTCAAATGTTGGATGCTCCGAAAATCTTGGCCAAAGTTATATACCGCGTTTTAAATTGACGGAAACTGCTAAAGTCGTCCGTTAAATCACATCCCGGATTTGAAACACTTTGAAAGATTACTTGAGTGTTTTATTGAAATGAAATATTCTATTATATATTTTTTGAAATTTTAATGCAACTTAAATAAAGTCTATAAACATTCCATCGTTGATTTCAGTGATTGACTAATTAGATAGAGAATTCTGATAACTGAAACATTTCAAAAATTGAACATCTTATGGAGTTCGATAATAATTTTGCGGATTTGTAATTTTAATCTGCGATCTTCAAATTGTTGCCGGTTTGATTCGATGCATTTCAATATAAATTTTCAGATGATTAAATTAATTTCATTGAAGCAATGATATGCATAATTATAGTTTTTGAGGCTTAGATTTGTGTTTAATTTAAGACTAAAATTCTAACAAAATATTTATTCTGAGATTCTTATTGTGAATTGAGGTATAAATGAAATCTAGATTAAATCATTTTTCATCAAGTTCATAGATTAATAACTGATGCTACTTTCAATGTTCTAGTATTTCTCTTCAACTTTGTAATTTTTTGTAATTTTTTTGGTTCTTTGGTAATGTTTACTGTTGTAATAAATCAACATAAATTTTGTTATTGTTATAGAACAGATTTAATTGTTATTTGTCTTTTCTTAAGTTTTGAGATTTTTTGCATTATAGCAATATATGTAGGAATTTTTTCCATTAAGGTAGGGTGCTCTAAAAGCAACCCGGTTCTAAAAGCAACCTCTAAAACAGAGGTACATTTTGTTTTTCCAATGTACTTAGGATGTACATTCCAAGAGGGGGTCGCTTTTAGTGACCATTGGGTTTCAACTTGAAAAATTCATAACTAATTCCACAAAGGTTAAAAAAATATGAAATGACTTGGATTAGATGCCAATTCCATTGTTCTTCCTACCAAAATTTACTAAAAATTGTTTCAATGAGTTTAACTTCTTCCCAAATGCAATCAGCTCTTAAAGTGACACTTTTTGAGCCTCCTACCTTATTGTTTAATGCCTTGTGTTTTCTTTAGCGTCTGCGTTTTTTTTTATTGATTTTCTTTCATCTAACATCCAAGTGCTGTTAACATATGTTTATTACATCATTTTACAACGACATTCTATTGATGAATTAGACTTCTCTTTGATATGTTGTTTCTCTTGGCTATTAAAATTTATATTATATTTAAAATATTTTTAAAAATTGGAATCTTTGACCATCGTAAAGTTGTCATTTATAGGTGTTATAAGATTTTTTTTGTATGTCATTTTAGTTTTAATTATTTTTTGTTGAAATTGAAAAAGAATTGGAAAAAGGAACTCTTGTTAATAAATAACAACACAATGGTGTAGCTTTGGAAGACTTTTGGATATACAATGTCACATTAAAAGTGTAGCATTGTAAGAGTCTTGCAATTTTACTTCAAATAAACCTATTGTTAAAAGTGCAAAAATAACAATATCTTAGGTTTGAGGTGTTTCCTACTCAAATGTATGGTGTTTTGAAATACTTGATTTATTATATTTTTGTGAATTTTTGAAAATAGTTTTTTTTTGAAATTAATAAGATAATTTGAAATATGTATACTAATCAAATTGTCACGTGATGTGACATCATATGCATGTGGTCACGAACATGAACAGATTGACCAATGCTAAAATCATAGAAGTTACTATAAGGTTATGGAAAACTATAAGATCTAGAAAATATTAGAAGGTTATAGAAGTTAGAAATTCCTAAAAGATTTTAGAAGATTGAAAGTTTATCAAGAAGCTTCATACTTGGGGGGTAGCAATTTGGGCACTTGTCAAGTTGGAAGAAGTTTTTCAAGAAGCTTCTAAACTTGAGAAAGATTTTTAAACAACTTTCAAAACTTGATAGATAAGCTTCAATTTTCAAGTATATATAAAGTCAATACTAAGAGATTTCTCAGTTTCAACAACTTATTTTGCCGCCTTTGCCACATTTTGTAATGTCATCAATATTACATTTTTGATCTTCCGTTCTAGTATAATTATCTGTTCTTGCCTTGTTTTGTTGCTTTCTCTATTTTTTCTTTGTCTCTAAATTTGTCTCTAACATATACTACATAGATGAAATTCATTATGTAGATGCTTATTCATTCCTAGTGAGTTAGGGCTTGGACAAACAGTGGAGTTACGTTCTTGACTTAGCATTTTTTGCCAAGTCAAATCTTAAAAGGTTTAAAAGGTTTGAAAGAGAGAATCTTTGCCGCTTTATTGTGATTTTTATATATATTTTTAAATTTTCATGCGCTCTTTGATTATCTCATAAACGAAGTGAAAGATAACTTGACTATGTAATGCTTTGATTTAGCTTTTAATCATATGGCAATGAATCCATGCAATTTGTTTGTGCTTGAATTTATGGTTTTGCAAAGTTTGAGCAATTTTTAGTGAGTGCTCTTGTACTCTTAAATGATTCTAGTTTTGGTTAGAGTTGTGAGTTGTTGTGAGAAATCTTGAGCTCACTCAAAGCACATTATCTTGTATTTGAAGGTTGAGGATTGCGAGCTCAAGCCGGTAACAAAGTACAGACAAGTATGGATACAAATGCAATAGCCCATACATGACAGTGGTTTGTGATTGTGAGTATGACTAGGAGTTTGAAGTTTGGTTTGCATGCATTGTATCGCAGGAGCGCTATTGTTCATCGTTACTGGAACCACTACAAGGAAATCATGATTGAATTTACAAAAAGTTGACAAAGATTATGTCCTAACCTACAATATACTATAGATTAGGTCACATTTTTTGTCAACTTTTTGTAAATTCAACCATAGTTTCCTTGTAGTGAACGCGAAGACGATTGTGGAGCACAGGCTGCAGCAAACTAGGGTTGTGGGTTGTGGGCAGATCCAAATAGGAAAGAGAGCATCGTCCAGAGTCAGAGCAGCAAACAAGGAGCATCAGCTTCGGCTAGATTTTTATCCTCTCTCTTAATTAAGATTTCATCCGACTAGATTACATTTGGCTCAGTCCATCCAAATTTGAAATTTTATTAATCAAACCACAGTTTAATAATTTTGCAACTTAGATTTGGAGAGCATTCACGGTTTTCTTTAGATTTGGAAAATCTGATTTTCAAACTCATACTACAAACACCGTAGAAAGCTGAAATTTCAGTATATGTACATTTTGAAAATTTACTCACTAGCTACATATCAAAATTTCGATTTAATACATTTTAAAAATCTACAGAATTTTGAATTTACATATATGCTAGATTTAAAAAAAATTGCATATACTTCTTAATATGAATTTTTGAGCATTAATTCTACAGGCATCTGCAGTCCATACATCACATAATTTATACAAAAATTGATTAAAAAAACTCAAAAATCATAATGGTATAGTTTGTTTTAGATTTAGATGAGATTTAGAGTACTCAAGTGGAAAATTGAGTCAAACATTATCTCCATTTTTTTATGTTTTTTTTTCTCTCTCTTAAACTTTTTTCTCTTCATCTCTATTGGTTTTTCATGCCATTCAAAGAATTCATGGAGAAGTGACATTGAATTGCAAGTTTTTGCATTTTTGTTTATGTTACTTGCCATCATTAGGCGTATACAAGTTATGCTGAATTATTTTTTTGCTTATTTGTTGTTAGATAATAGTTTTGGGGCCAAAAATAGAAAAACGCCATGCAAATGACTAGTTTTGTCCAAAATGTAATTTTCTTACGGGATAGCGGTAACTTTTTAAAAATGCAATAGATGGACAACTTGTTTTTATTTATTTTTTGGACCCATAGTTATTTGTTTTTAAAATGTTTTGTGCCGGTTGTGCATGTTTTCTATTTTGTTTAATTGTTGTTTGGAGAAGATGATTTAAGATTTATATTCTGAATATTGTCTTTGGTACTTTTCCTATGTGCGAACATTGTTGTTATAGGATATCTGATATCATTTCATTTTGTGTTATTGTAAAGGGGTGCATACAATGAAGGTGAGACCAAATTGATTGCTGACAAAACATTTTCTGTACATGTTAAACCTATATTATCTAGAAGTGATTATTGGTGAACTATATAGTTTGTTGATGATTGCAAATTAGGTTGAATTAAGTCTTTAGATAGTTGCATTTACCCAAACAGCCTAATTGTAGTGCAGACTAGAAGTGCATGGTATTGATCTCTCCCATCAAGCTAGCTAGCTAGCTGGAAGATGATTACACCAAAAAAATTGAACGAGTACTAGATATCTACAAAAAAATTTGGTCTAATTTGGCGTTGGATATGTCAAGCATTAGTTGCAGCTGCAAGATGAGGAAAATGAAAAACTCTCAAAAAAAAGAAAGTATAGATTGAGTGAGAGAAGTTTTCACTTTAATTCTTTGATTTGTCCTTATTGTTAAATCTCTATTTTGCAAAAATATATTAACCCCTAAAGGACTGTTGTCCATTTGGGGGACAAGTTAGACTTTGGGCATGTACCTAAGGCTAAACTACTTTGTGTGATTTTTTGAAACTTTTATTGAAGGTGGGGAATTCAAAAATTTATCTAGGCATCTAATTTTTACTTCATTTCAACAATTATTTAAGAAGTTATCAAGAATTTTATGAAACTCAAGAAAAATATTTAGCTTGGGCAGCTCCTCCCCTTTGTATGGGAGAGTTGACTCCATTGAGGGGCACCTTGTGAAGGCAGAGATAATACTTGGGGTGGGCAAACTTGGGAAAGGGTTTTTTAGACCCCCATCAGCCTGGTTCTGCTAAAAAGATGGAGAATGCAGTGGACTGTCAGGGGCGACGTTAGGGCCAGAAATGGTGAGGAGTGTATGAGCTCCTAGGCCCCATAGAACACGACACTCTTATGGACAAAGGTGCAAGACTAATGGCACTGCATGTAAATGGCATGGAGAGGCGACGAGCACCAGAAGACTGCGACGCGAGGGTGAACGAGAAGTCCACAACGAAGAGGTTGTTTAGTTACATAGCTAACAACTGCTGGTCTCTAGACACTAATCGTTGGATGGTGGCTTTAAACGATAGTGACCAGTGGTTTTTGCAAGCTTGATCCCGGAGCAGGTTTGACAGCGAACAGGACAATGACCTCAATCAGCGGGGAATCATAATTCAAGCAATCAAGCAGCGCTTTGGGATTTGAAGACTTGCATTTTTAGAGATCAAGTAGATCTAGAATTAGGTTTGCAAGCTGTGAATTGCTCTTGATGAGAATGCAAGTAGTTCAAGTGGCCAAAAACAACACTTTTGCAATCAATTCTTGGAATAGTAAAAATTCCCTTCTAACAACGTTGCACCTTCTGCATTTCGGTGCTACTCATACTCTCAACCTTTGTGAAGTGCAATGTTTGTGAAGCTCTCCCATCCATATTGACTGCAACTATACATAGAAATTGGTTCCTACTCGTGCGATTTATGAGTTTTCAGTACCTGACTCACTACTCACATCATGCCTAGGTGTCAAAAAGGAAAAGCTCTCGCTAGTGAAGTGAGTACCCAATACTCACAAAACTTTAAAATTTCTTTTGATTATTCTCTTTCCATGATGTGCGTTCATGTACTGATGATGATATTTTTGTTCTTGTAAATTGCATGGGATGGCCTCCTAGTCAAGCGTAGTTGCCGCTTGTTTTTGCAGGAAGCTTCTACTTTAGAGGTTCTAGTTCCTCCAAATAGAAGCAAAAATCCAAAAGTTCCTGCCATCTTATCACGAAGTAGCACGTATCCCACTCCCGAATATGTACTGCCAGTGCCACATGACCAAAGCCAGCATGCTGACACAAGCTTCAAAGTCCCTATTCACAAGTAAAAAAACAAGTCCTAAATGACTAAGTGACAATGATTAAACCATGACTGTACAGTCATTTTACAGTCATTTTGTAGTTGTTGTATAGTCATTGCAGTCATTGTCACTTAGTCATTTAGGACTTGCTTTTTTACTAGTGATTGGAAAATACGACCCATATTTCCTTAACAGCCAGGAAGTATTTTCAGATACGCAAGCACTCATCCACAGAAGAATTCACAAACAGTGAATAAAAGGAAAGTGAATATTTTGATGGTAAGACTACATCACTTGAAGATATGTTATGGCCTCCCGAGCTATTGCACAACGTCAAAGGGTTTGGAAAGACTCAATGTAGGAGCTCAAGCTGCAGGCAATGTCGACGTTTGGGAGGTCAATTCACTAGCATCTTGGGCTCTGGCGGCGGAGAGAAAACTCATCATTGTAACAACTCCGGTCTTCAGCAGTTGCTGGAGCTGAGTCACGGCGACAAAATGTGGCTAGAGACCAACGTCAAGGAAGGAGCATCGATGGGCCACAACAACGGAGAAGAGTCGCTGGATGACGTCAACGGAGGACGGGCTAAAGGGGATGCCGATGGACGATGGGTGGAGGTCATAGTTACAAGGCGAGGCGTCATCGGCCAGCACAACAGAGGTAAGGTTTTTTTTTTTTTTTTTTTTTTTTTTTTTTTTTCCTATGTATTCTTGATTTCATTGGTTTTTCATTTTGGATAAATTTCGTGGATACCCTTGTAGTTTGCAATAATTTCACAGATACCATCCTTTTTTATAAATTTCACATATACCCTTGACCAAAATTTTCAAGCGTTTTTTTGTTGTGCATGCCATTTCCCTTCTCCCTTTGTGCACATAGTACTTTTTTGTTTTGTGTGTACCAAGGAAGAAGGGAAATGATATGCATAACAAAAAAACACTTGAAAATTTTGATCAAAGGTATATGTGAAATTCCCAAAAAAACATGGTATCTCTGAAATTATTGCAAACTTCAAGGGTATCCATGAAATTTTCCCTTTCATTTTCAACTATTTTGTGAGTTTTGCTTGCCACACATAAAAAATTTAGATTTCATATATGAGGTTATAAAGGTCTTGGATGACAAGTTCTGTATGTGTTAGAATATTATAACTTTGTTGTTTCTTTTGAAATGAATGAGGGCTGCAAAATATATATACAATGTTTGTGTTTTTGTTATAGTTTTTTTTCCCTGTTTTTTAGGTGGAAATGTCAGCCGGAATATTGTCATGGACAATTCACATGTATTTTTTATGTGAGAAATATGAATATTTTATATGGAATCCTTCACTTCACCTTCTCAATAAATATAGAATGCAAAGGTGTAACCGTATAGAAGTGATGACATAGATTATGCCATTACAAGTTTTTAGGGTTTGTAGTAGAAAATGAATTTCTCAACCTTTACATGAAATTCTTCCTACCCACTATAGCAAACATGGCGAAGGTAGTTTTAGTTTCATTTTAATTCTCTAGGATGACAAGTAGGACATTTCCAATTTACTATTGAGATGTACTATTCTTCAAAATGAGTTCAAGCCATTTATAAAGGGAATTAATATGTGCACACCAGGGGGTTGATATTTGCACACCCCCCTAAGAGTAGATTTTAGATTTCTACCATCATAAAGTGATTTTGAGAACTTTGAATTCAGATTTGGACTTAGAGACCATGATTTAGTCTAGAACCATAAAAAAAATCGCACTTGAATGTCACCCAATGAAAAATGTTATCTTTATTTACAAACAAAAGTAAAAGTAACACTTTTCCCCATAGCTAACTTTTTTCATTAGACGATATTCAATTGCAGTTTTTTTAAGGTTCTAGAAAAAATCATGGTCTCTAAATCCAAATATGAATTCTAAGTTCTCAAAATTACTTTATGATGGTAGAAATCTAAAATCTACCCCAATAGAGTGTGCAAATATCAATCCCCGATGTGCACATATCAAATCCTTTTATAAAATACCAAAAGATCTACAAAATATATATATGTGTACTATACTTTTTATTTCTATACATTGCATAATTTAGTTCATGCCTTATTACTATGGACATATATTAATGTAGACATGGTCATCATGTTGCCAGAGAATATTAAGAGTTTATGTCTTGTCTAATATGCAAATGTAATTCGTCTTTGTCATGATGCATGATGTATATTGAACATTATTATCTTGTTCAATGTCTAATCATCTAAAGAACCAATGTAATCTCCTGTAATAGGAACTAGTTTTTTCCTTTAGGAACTAGATATTCATGAATGGACCATCTAAAGGCTGAAACTGATTTTTGAGGAGGTGAAACTTTTCAAAAGATTTTTCAGTAAATTTTTTTTGAAATTCAAGAAGAATTAAAATCTAATCCAAGTTGTTATATATTTTTTGGAGCTTTGTGGAATTAGTTATGAAATTTTGAAGGAGAAAAGTCATAGGGCTCTACAATGGACAACCTCATCAAACGTATAGTACTTGTAATTTATTGAAGGGCTATAAAAACAACATGTACTAATAGGATACATTTCAGAAGTTCATCCTTTTAAGAGTTTGGTCCTAATTAAAGCCTCTAGCCGTATATCATGACTAGCACATAATAGTTTTAAGTGAAGTTTTATTTCTTTTTTACGTACTGAAATTTCTTGAAAATGTTCTCTTCTAAGTCTTGAGTACACATACTATTTTAGAACAACTCATTGCCATTAATTCAGCAAGGAACAATTGTCATCAAATTTTCATGCCCTAGCAGCCATACCATAGTATGATTTGATTTTTAATATAAAAAAATCAAAAACAGACTTATGTCTTTTACATGTTCAACAACTTTTTATAAATTGCAACTCCAATTTGAACTAAGCCGTAATGTTCATTCATAAGTATCAAATGCATATTTTTTTTATTTTTTTATTTCATATATTGCATATGAACTAATAAATAAACAAATTAAATTAGAAGAAAATTACAATGGCCCCTTATAAAAACTGTTATTCATGAGGCTAATATAATTTGTAATTATTTTGAAATACCACTTTGGATTACATAGTATACAAAAAAAATTGAGAATCTATTAGAGGCATGTGTTACTTGTAAAAGAAGGTATGTTAGACCCTATTGCATTCCGGAATTCAATAATTTAGCCCAAATATTCAATTAGTTGTTGCAATATAAAGTCAACTGTTATTTTGTTGTTTCTTTTATTTTCTAATATGTTTTATTATAATCATTAAATGCTAGGTTATAATGTCATGTGAAAGTAGAGAATGCAGTGCATGATGGTGGATATTTGGAAGGGAAACCAGATTTTTTTTATGTTTAGTCAACATTTTCATGTCTCTATATTCACCGAAGATCAATCATTCCGAACTATTCCCCCATGATGATAGCGGCAGCAGTTCAAATATACCAAAGGATATAGTCAATGATGAAAGTAGTGTAGACAGCGGTATACATGTGGATGACATTGACAATTTCAAATATATTTATTGAGATAAGTCTTGGAGTCAAGACTTTTTGATTTATGATTCTGAGTCAATTGATTTCATTGGATTATCATCATTCAATGTTTTTTTACGTCATTTTCCCACATTCATCTACTTATTTGAGATATTTTGATTTTTCAATGTAATGCGGTATATTATGTTGGAGACCAATTGTTATGCTACTACTTTGGATGTAGATGGGTATAGTAGAAGAAGATTGTTTTGGACATTATGTAGTGTCAAAGAGTTGCATGTGTTTATGACAATTCTTTTTTACATGGATATAAAGCGGCAACCAAATTCGAAGTCTATGATAAGATATGGCAACTTTGGTTGTTGATTGACACAATCAGAAGAAGTTGTCGATCGTATTGGAATGTAGGAAAATTCATTACCATTAACGAGATGATGATACGTTATAAATGATCATATTGTCTTGCCAAATAATATATGCCAAATAAGTCAGAGAAATGAGGGATAAAAATATGGTGCTTTGAAGATGCAACTACAAAGTTTTTTTAAACTTTGAAATGTATTGTGGAAAGAATCCTACTGCAGCACATGAAATTTCAGTATTCAGTGATCATCTCAAGCTAACGTATAATGTTGTGTTGCAATTGTTAGACTCATATGAAGAACGGCGTCAAGTAGTAGCTTTGGATAAATTATTCTTAAGTATACTGTTATTTTAAGAGTTATTATAAAGAAAGATTTATACAATAAGAATAGTGAGATCAAACTGATTTAGATTTCTTCTAATCTTGAAGAATATCAAAATATTAGACAAATGCGCACAAAATATTTGCATTAGAAAATGTACAACTCAAGATCTATTACTGCTATAATATAAAAGGACAAAAGGCCTGTGCTTATACTGTTTACTTACGCATTGCTATTGTAACTGCATGGTCAATTTCCACTTGTAATGGTCTCATGTCGGAATAGTGCGGTATATAAAAACATTCATACTTCCTCTGTGCACCTTAAGTATACCACTCGCATGAGAGGGATTGATGTTGCAGATCAACTTCGTGCATCATATTGTTGTCAAACCCAATCGCACAAGTAGTGGCACCGGATTTTTTATTTCTTTATTGATACAACGGTCATGAGTATTTATGTCATATAACTAGAAAAATGCAAGACCAAATTTCCTCCACGTCGCCTACTGACACATTTGCAATTTAAGACCCAACTATGTGATGCTCTTACACATAATTGAGATTCAATAGTATATGTTGAATTTGCAACGTCAATCCGCAAAGTATGTTATCCGGCATCTACTTCTATAAGGAAGCTATGCGTAGTGTGCAACAATGCCTCCAAACGGGTGACACGTCATAGCACTTATTGTCAATCATATGACAATAAATTCATATATTTGCGTGCAAATGTTTCCAAAAGTATCATGAAAACCTTTATTAAGTCAAGACATATGTAGTGAGTTCAAATTTTAGATTTTTATATCATAATTTTTATTATCCTTTTTGTGTTCAATGTGATGTGATACAAAACAAAAAATTACACAAAATAACAATCACTTATGCTAGTAATAATGTATTTATCTGTAAATAAAATTATAAAATAAAATTCCGTTGCATTTGTAGTAAATTCTGATATATTACTTCATGACATTTGTAAATTGTATGGTTACTGTGATTTTGGCAACTCATGGAAGCAACTATTAACAATTCAGAAAGATTTTAGGCAAACTTTAGAGACCTTAGACCATTATCAAAGAACGACCAACACTGAGGATGAACCATCATTATAAAATACAAAATTTGTATTGTAGAAGGAAATGTGACAACTAATGAACGAAGTACAAAGATAGGATATCAATTACAAACTGACAAAGATGCATTGAAATGTGGGAGATTGTGGCTAAAAACAAGAAGAGGCAAGCCTCGTGCTGCAGTGGGACCAAAGCGCAGGTTTAGCGGATGGAAAGAAGATGACTCAACGGAAGCTAGGAAGTCAGAGCAAAGGAACGGCGCAACAGCGACAGAGTGACGTTGTAGCAAATCGAAGGCGGATCGTTGCCACTGCTGGTATCCGGAACGCCCAGGACAGCAGCTACATTTTATGTGGAAATTAGCTCGAGAAAGTTAGGGAACATAAATCCTTCAATTGAACAGCATGAAATTTATGCTTTTAAGATGAAATTCTGAATTTAATATATTAAAGCATATCCTAAAAATGTATCAAGATCTCCGCCAGCTGAAAAGCTAAAAGCGGCGGGGTTACTGACATGTTAGAGTAATAGAGAGGGTAGAATAGACCCATTTTTTGGGAAATAAAATCGTCCATTCCACTTGCTCCATGTAAAACTTTTGTTTTTCATTTTTTTGAGTGAGTTTTATATATATATATATTTACAAATTGGTAGTGTATTACAATACCAATACTTTCACTGTTTGAATGTGTGTGAATGTTTTTTCTGAATTTTACAAAAATCCTCCAATTTTGCTTAGTGTACATGCAAATTTCATGACTCAATGACATTACAAGATTTTACAATGTATGATACACACCTCCAAATGATTTGAAAATTCTCATACACATACCTAATTTAGTGTTCTTCATGAATAAAATAAACCTCAACTTTGCATAGAGCAATTTTTTTGATATAGGAGTGGTCAAAGACATCTGAAATTCTTGGGCAATAAGAAAAAAACTTTTGTTTCACTTCAGATGTAAATTTCTAATTCCATTTCATTTGGAATAAGCTCATTTTTTTTCCAAGTACCTCATATAGTCAACAAATAGATCCTACAATTGGATTTCCAAAAATAAAATTAAGATTAAAAATCCCTTCATTTCCCCAAAAGTGGCAGTTTTTAGTGTTTTTTTTAGAAAACACGCCTTAGTCCTTTAAGGGTTAATTTGGACTTTCATTACTATTATTTTGTTAAACTGACATTTATAAAAAATATATCTATATTTTTCTATTTTCTTGAAAAATGGACTTAATCTTACGATAGTTAATTTTTTTTCTTAATATAAAATGTGTGAATTTTTTTTCTTCATATTTGACAAAAATATTAGGAGCGTGCCTTTAGAAAAACATAATATTGGGTTTAAAAATTACATTACATTTGCAATTTTAGACACACCAATGAATTACATTGATGTCGATATGTTTATACATGTTGAAAAAAACAGATAACATGATCAAAAGTTTTTAGAATTGATGAATTTAAATTTAATATGGCAGAAGAAAATTTTGAATATTTTAAAATTTTAATAATATGTTTCATTTTTAGAAGGAGCAGCTTAAATGCTGTATTAGTAAATGACAATTTTGAAGGTGTCTTAAAAAGTATTATTCAAATGGCTACATTTTGGATTAAAAAAAATGACACAACGCATTACAAATGCAAGAAGGAGAAAGTAGATGCACGGATAATGCCATTTGGTTCATTTACTACACTGAAATAGCAACATATTTCTACTAATTTTTAAACATATTAAATTGTGAATAACAAAGAAAAATATATATGTTTTATAAAATGAAAAAAAAAATTGATAAAATTCAAAAATATTACATATAAATATTAAAAATCCTATCATTTTGTAGGAATATTGAAATATTTTAATGAAATTAAAAATATTTTCAATTAACTTTAAAAATAATTTTAAAAGATTTCAAAAGATTTTTTTAAAAAATATTTAAATATTTTGATAATTTTCAAAGAGATTCTAAAAAAATTCTTACAAAAATAAAATGAGAATCTGATTTTTTTTAGAAGACTCTAATTTTTCTATTTTTTGAAATTTTTGAATTTTTTTTATGAACTCCAAAAAAATTTCAACAAAAACTCAAAAGAGTCTAAAAGATTCTAAACCTTCTATTGATTTAGTCCAAAAAAATTGTAGTATCTAAAACAACACATTGTAGGCATCATTTTATTAAATTTTGTTTAATTAATCAAATAGTGTGCACAAGTTCTCATGACTACAAGAAATTGTTGGTTTTTTGTTGTTTTAAACATAATTTTCTAGTTAAAGATCTTGCTCACATGCCTTAATTTGTGTAAAAAGTTGCCCAAACCCTTAAATGGTCAATTCACAAACCTCTTATCTTAATCTTAAATTTTCACTACGTTATTATATTTTTATTTTGCTTGGCACTAAAGTCAACTTAAATATATGCACAAGACCCAACCTAGAAGTATGCACAAGACTCAATCTAGAAAAGCGCAAGAGTCAATTCAAAGGTATACACTAGAATCAATCTAAAAATATAGATTTTAATAAACAAGAAGTCCACTTCTATTTTTTTCAAGTTCTCTTATTTCTTTTATATGGAGCCATTTTTTTTTATAAAAGCTTGTCTATATTACAAAGTTGTCCTATATTATCTAATTTAGCTACAATAGATTATTTTAGAGTTTTTGAATTAAAACATGATTTTAAAGCTATTAGATTTAATCTAAATTGGATTTTTTCTAATTTTAGTAGTTTTCTTAAGTAATTCTTTGTCTTAAGTTTTCAATAAAAACAAAAACTTAGAAAAAGATGGATAAATATCCTTGTTTACTAAAAAAAACATGCATCCATATTCCTTTTAGTATGAGGCCTATGTCTGTTTTTCTTTCACCTCTTTAATCCATCAATTTGCAATCTTTCATTGCTCTATCGCTTTATTTTTCAATCAAATAACTTCTTCACTATTTTATTTATTTTTCATTGTTTTGTCATATTTTTCTCTTTCTCCTCCTCATTCTCCCTATAGTAATCTCTTCTCTTGGAAATCCCACATCACAAAAGAAAAAGTTTCAATGAATGATGTGGTTCAAAGTAAAATCTTGATTTACATAAGTCAAGTGGATGTGAAAGAAAGACAAATGATCATTTAATTTTCATCAAATTTCAGCTTTATCATTGGTTGAATGATTATTACACATAAATACTTTTGACTCAACACTTATCCAAATAAAAATCATGAAGAAAGGATTCCTAATAAAGTCAACACAAAATACTTAACACATTTAAGTTTTTTGTAACACATATAAGTATCTAACACTAGTCCATTAAAATATCTTTTTTTTAGTGGAAATACCTAATAGGGAGCAAAAATCATTTCCAAATGACACTGTCTACAAAAAGTCATTTGCCTTTGTTTGCACTAATGCTCAGGCATTGCACAATATTTGTCTTTTCCAATTGAGGTCAAAATTATGTCCACTACCACCCCAGTTGTTGGAAATATCTTTGTAAGATTATTCAAAATATCAAACAAAGCATCTAATTTTTTTTTGGTTTAAGATAAAGGCTTCCAAGTCTTACTTGAAAAATTATGACAGTTTTATCTAATTGTAGCTTCCATTTGGTCTATAGTTTTTTAAAACAACTACAAATACGTTGCACTAAAGTACAGAACTCTAAGCCCTAAACCCTAAAAAAAGCAAGGAGTACAGAACTCTTTAGAAGAGCATGAACGATAACAAAATTTGTATTACACATCTTCAGAATTTTATTAGATTAGAAGGAAAGAGGAAAATCAATATACGCAGGTAAGAATGTACTATGAGCCAATGAGCAAGGAGGTCCAAAATCAAAAGAAAGTCGGCCAAATAAAATGTAAGAGTAACCAGTTAAGATTTGAGTTTATTGGATTAAAACCAACCAAACCTTCAAAAAATGTCTACTTATATTATCAGTACATGGACAAGTGCATGGATTCATAACAACCAGTTGAAAATGAGAAATATTAGAGTTTTACTAGAGAAGCCCAAAATCTCCTTGGACATTATCTGAACACAAACAACACGTTATCTAACTAAATGCACATGAATACTAAGGTAAGAGGCTCATAAACCGTGTAGTTATTCTGAACAGCCTTATAGGAGTTTCAAAAATTGTGCACTCAACTTGTTAAAATGGGTCATGTTTGTTTTAATTCAGAAATTATACTTGTGCATGCATTGTTTTAGAACCTCAAGAGAGTGACATGAGCTACCACCAATGTTTTTTCTAAGTGACAGAATCCACTTCCGTGTCCTCTTCCGACTGGAGGATATCTAGAGGGAAGGGAAGGGCAGTGAGTGGCCAAAATCTGTCAAATCTGGCGAAAGATCGCTAGAAAAAAATGGTAGCCTACCACTAAGTGTTCTTATTGTCATGATTGTGTTTAGATTAGTATTTTAGTAAATTGTAGATACATGTCATACTAAAATAAATGAAAACTTTTTCTCAATCATAATATGAGTATTAGAATATGGAATGGGTGCTTGCACGCTTTAAGAGCCTTATTGGAGCATTCTTGGCTTTGTAGTGGTTACTTTTAGGACTCATGTGCTCCATTCATAAGCCGCCTTTGCATCATGAATGCTACCACCTATGATCAAAAATAGCTACCTATGCACCTTTTGCTTTGATAAATTGTAGTTAATTCATACTAACTCAAAAAAATTCAAAATAAATGGCCATAGAATTGTCTCTTCTTTGACTTTCTACCAAACATATTTCCAAGCTACAAAACTGGCTTGGTTTCTGTACAAACGTCATCTTTCCCTTAGATCGTCAATTTACAAGCCTCCTATTTTACGTACACCAAATAGTGCATTTAGGTTGCCCCGTACTAATTTCTCAACATTTCACACTATTTATATATTTACCAATACTACAATAACTTTTATCAATAATTACTATGATAAAAAATGGATGAAGCAAGCAAAGATTGGACAAATCAACAAGTGCCAAAGTCAGAAGGAAGCTTGTTCAAACTTTAGACAAAACCAAGAGTTAATGTAGCATAAAGAGAGTTGCATGTCCCTCTAGGTGACCAAGGGTGAGTCATGAGGTAACTTTGCCAAGGTCAAGCAACCTAATTATTAATCCCTAAAGGCCCAAGTGGACCCCTAGGGCCAATTGGGGTTTTGGGCATGTACTTACAGCTATACTACTTTGTGTGATTTTTTGAACTTTTATGCAAGATGGGAAGTTCAAAGATCTGCATGGGCATCTAATTTTTTCTTCATTCCAACATATATTGAAGACGCTATGCATGAATTTTTGAAAAACAAGGGAAATCAAGAAGCCAATAAAAATTGCGTTTTATAAAAATAAAAACATAAAATTGGTTCTTTAGTTTTACGTGTACATGGAAAGCTTTAAATCACTCAATTTTGATTGATAAGGTGAAAGTTACAAGAAATTTTGGTTTGTAGGTAAGTATGGGACTTCCAAACCTCCATCCATTTTGCCCCTTGTAAAATTTGGTGCTTTGAGCTCTTTGTGTATTTGCTTTTTTACTCTTTTTTTCCAAGTTGTAATAGACTAAGATTCCTTGGTTTTTGCCATTTGGATCAAAGCAATTCATATTTCTTAAATTTTCATAGATCCTCCAATTTTGCCTGGTGTATATGCAAATTTCATGGCCTTACGGCATTGCAAGATATTACAAAGTACAATTGACATCTCCAATTCATTTGAAAATTCTCCCACACTTATGTAACTTGGTCTTCTACATGGAATAAATAAACCTCAACTTTGCCTAGAGCAATTTTTTTGATATAGGAGCCGTCAAAGGCTTTTGAAGTTTTAAGGCAACAAAGATTGTTGTTGTTTTTTTTTTTTTTTTTTTTTTTTTTCACATGAGGTGTCAATATCTCACTCCTCTACATACATCTAGAGTGAGTTGATTTTTTCCTCACAAGTACATCCCATAGTCTAGGGCAAGATCTTATGGTCGGATTTCTAAAAAAACTTTTCTTCCTACCTTTCTACTCAATCCCCCCAAAAGTGATAGTTTTTAGTGATTTTCACAAATAAAAGGGGCTTGGGCCTTTAGGGGTTAAGGCAACCTAAATGCACTATTTGGTGTAGCATTCTATCCTCATGACCACATCAACTTGCACATACAAAAGAAACAACTTCAAGCTTGAAACTCAAAACAACGTCATTTGCAACTATAGATGAGATAAATAAGCTCAAAACAGTCCATTGCATTTGTGACACCTTACAATGCATTTGAGAAAAGAAGAATATAATCACTACCAGAAATTTGCGCTACTTGTGGTATAAGAAGTATGAAATCTTACTCTACTGGCGCCATGTGAAGATGCTTGACAAAATTACAAATGTAAGTTTGCTTTGGATGCAACAACACTTGAGTCATAGCATAAGCTATGTCTTTTCTCTCATGGCAAAAATATGTTTTTATTATATGAGACATAATAAGGCGTTCCCAAAGATGCTCCCACTGAATTTTCAGCAATGGGAAATGCAGAGAAAGTATCTGGGAGCACGAAATTAATGTCACATGTAAACATTTCATTTTTCATCTTCAGAAGCACGAGCTCACATGCAAACATGCCTATCCAAGAATAGATAAAAAGAAACAAATTAAAGAAACCGAAAATGAGTCAACCACCACACCAGAATATGTGCTCAAGATTGTGCACAGAAAGATTCTGGACTCCGGATTCCTTTCTATGGCTTGTTTGTTGGCTTGGATCACAGGAGAGGACCGAGACTTTGTATTCAGAGAAATTATCTTGAGGACGTTTGAGTAGATACCTTACTTGGGAAGTGAGCCAGTACTAAACCTCATCGAGATTAGTTGCTTGTTGTTTTTGAGGGTGTGTGAATTTGTCATTTTTGGTTAGCGTCAAAATTATTGGTTCCAACCAGAAAAAAACAGTTGCCTGTACGCAATTTTATCCCAACTAAAAAGCTCAGGAAAACGCCAGAAAGTTTTTTTTCAAGTACCTTGCAAGGTGCATAAAGTGTGAGCTCTCTCTTTCTCACGAGAGATTAACCCCTAATTGTCCAAGAGGACGAAAATCAATGCCGAAAACACACCTGAGGGTGGAAAAAGATATTCTTTTCAAATTTTTTTAGAGAGATGTGTCACATCACTGAATGCCACAAATAGCTACTTTCAATGCCTCTGTATTTTTTAAAACACCAATTTGTAAAAAGATGTACAAGGTCTCTACTGTCCTTTTTGTGAGGGCAGGATACACTATTGACTTTTCCTTCTTTTGAGAAGAATATTATCTCTCTTAGACACATGCCACAAGCTGTTCACAGCCCATGAACAGTGCACTCTCCTCTGTCTGAGCCACGGGTTCAGGGCCAGTCCTTTAAGGGTTAAGCAAAATCACAAAAAATCCGCTGCCTTGAAAACACCGCAAGAAACATGGATTTCTTGAAGGTATACCGAACCCTAGGAAGTGATATTTCCAAGTCATCAAACCCTGCACTTCAATTGGAACCCACCGAAATTGCAACCATGGGAGAAACCAGCTGCACTTTTCTTGTTAATGTCAAAAACTTCCACCTGCACTTGAGAGCAGGACTCGCACCAGACCAATTACCTCTTAGCACTTTAAGAATGCAGGCAATTTGGGCTTTGCAGTTGGCGTCTCTTTGAAGGGCCTAGTACTTTAAGACGTAAATCTAGGACTCAGAATAGAGCCAGACTTGAAAACGCCATAGCATTGGATTGCCATAACCCTAGGACACGTGCATTTCCATTTCCTGGCATGTGCCGAAGGCATCCTCAAGATGACAAGCAGCAGGTTAAGAGCAAAAGAATCTAAGAAAAACACAATGGAAATCAGCAAAGTGACCTGAACAACTGCACGACTCAACGCCAGGACATGATCTCCAGAAACTGCTTTAGGAGTAGAAATGTCTTGAATGTCAAACGCTGATGCGATCACTTTCCATACATAACTTCTCCAAAGGCTCAAGCACATCCTGGCTTCAAGGTGCACTTCAAAACCCCCCAGTAAATCATAATCTCTACAAAGTGGAGTAATTAGGGTTTGTCGAAAGGCCAACATAGCAGAGTTTGAAACACCCATGTCCACCAAAGTGTTGATGACGTTGGCCTTTGGTTGTACATAAAAACATTTTTTACAAGTACACTAAGATCCTATATACTTTCTTCTGTAAGATAAGGTTTTCTTGTTTAACACACTACAGAAAGCTAAATCTGCACAGTAGGTTCTCATGAGATGTCACCAACTCACATCAGAATATAATCAAGCAACACTAGATCTCTCCCAATACCAATAACCTAGAAGTTGATGTTCTTTGTGTACAAAAGCAAGGGCACAGTTTTTGGCTAGGGGCATTGAAGTCTTACAACTTTTGCAAGTACCGGGTAATCTTCAAATGATGCACAACGAAGTGCGTTAGAATTCCTGTTCAATGGTCGATGTCTAGAATGAATGGATGGATTCGGACCTAGAATCTCGATATATCACGGCCAAAGAGAAAAGTGGTGGCCCAGTTGAAAGCCACGTAGAGACGAGAACGCCAGCTGATACTGCGGGTGAGGTAAGCGGACCGCCAAACGAGCCAGCTCTTGAACCCAGTCATGGAATAGCCTGCTGCATCAGGCGACTCCCGCAAGTCCACCAAAGCCTTGTACCGCCCCACATTCGCCATGCTCCCCATATGCTTGTACACAAACGGATCCACAACAGGCGGGGTGCCGCTCCTCGCCCTTGCGTGGCCCAGTTTCGCCAGCTTGTTCAGCGTCGTTGCCAAATACTTCCCTTGCCGCTCCGCCACTTGCGCTAGAGCAGGCAACGGCGGCTTCCCAAGGCTGTCAAACAATGTCATGCATCAGTAATAATAATGATAGGTTTTGCACTGAACATGTCCATTTGTTTGAAGATTTTGCAGCTGTTGGGGAACCAGGAGAGACCTGTCAATGTAGCCCGCGCAGTCGCCCAGAGCGTACACGTCCTCGTGGTTGGGCACTCGGAGATGGTCGTCGATGCCGACTTTGCCCATCTTCGTTTTCTCGAAGTGTTGCAGTTGTTGCACAAAGGCGGAAGCGCCAACACCAGTGGACCAGACGAGGAGCCCGTACGGCACTTCGCTGCCATCGGAGAGGACGAGCTTGTCAGGGAAGACGTGCTTCACCATGCCGCGCTTGAGCTGCACGCCGCTCTTGGCCAGCTGGTTGGTGGCGTAGTCGCGGAGGCTCACATCGAACGAGGACAGAATCTCCTTCGCCTCGATTAGGGTGACGCGAATGAGGTCGCGCACGTGGGCGAATTTGCGGGTGACGTCGCGTTTGATGAAGTCGCTGAGCTCGCCGCTGAATTCCACGCCAGTTGGACCTCCGCCTACCACCACGCAATGCGCCAATCGCTTCTTCTCCTCCGGGGTTTTCCCTGGAATCTCACACAGCGCGAGGTTGAGCAACAGTTTGGACCGGATCTCCATCGCGTCCTTCACGTCGCGCAGGAAAATCGCGTGCTCGTGCACGCCCTCGATGCCGAACGTGGTCGCCTCGGCGCCGGTCGCGATGACGAGCTTGTCGTAGGCAACCTTGAATGTGCCGCCACCTGTGGTGCCTACGTGCTCGTCCAGGATGGACTCGCAATGAACCTCCCGTTTGGTCGTGTCGATGTCGGTGCATTGCGCCAGGAAGAAGAAGGAATTGGGCGCCTTCGCTAGCGCGGGCTGGATCTGTCGCACTGGCTCCGCCACGGATCGGAACTCGAGCGTGCCGACGCAGGTGGAGGCGAGCAACGGGGTGAAGACCATGTGGTTGCGAGGTGAGACGCACACGATGTCGTAAGCGGAAGCGTTGAGGTCCTTCAGGAAACGGCACGCCGCCCATCCGGTACCCAGCACCACCACTCGTGGTTTCTGGTCTTTCGTCGTCGCGGGCAAGCCAGCAGATTCACCGCTTAGAGATTCTTTGTCTCTATCATTCGGTACTAAGCTTTCTGCTGCGGTGCTCAAACTAGCGGCACTAGCCCCAATGCGGACACTGAAGCGGCAGAGGAGAGATGATGATCTAGAAGACGTAGAATCAAACTGACAGAGAACTTGACTAGATCGTAACAAAGGCTTTTGCGCACTCAGTAAAGCACGCGATGCCACTTGCAAAACTCTCAAAACACCCCTTCCCTTCATGGCTTCAATCCTCGCCACTTGCAGACCTAAAATCCTTCAGCTTCGGTATATATTGGATGCAAGACCATAGAAACCACCAGCATCAATATATCATAGTCGAATAATCGGTACCCCGAACCATAACTAGGTAAGGATGCTTTCCGGACATGCTGGCACCCCGTTGCAATTACTTCCCCACCGAGCTAATTCTCCGCAGAATCAATTCATACCGTGAGTCCTCATCACGTTCATCGCCCCATCTCTGGAGAGAGTACAGCCAAGCTCAAAAAGCCACCCTTTGAATTCACAAATTGAACATGAAAGTGTTGTAGGAATTGAAAGCGAGAGGACGAGCTAGTCCGATGATCACATACCTGAAGATGAACTAATGGAGAAGAATGGCGATGGTGCATCCGGAGAGGGGATTCGCCATTTTTTAGTTACAGTACACGTACAGCAGCAGCCATACAACGGCGATCGTTGAAGAGCGATGGCTGCTGCGGGTGCTATGAGATCGTGGTCGCAGTGAGGAACGAAACCAAATTCCTCGCAGCAAGACTTGATGGCGACGCAGAAGCATGCGGGAGTGATGCACGAGCCATGGACCATGGCCACCAGAGAAAGCTCCACCTGCTCGAGCAAGTCTGCGGGAGAGCAGCGCCGTGCACCCACGAGCGCGCCACTTGTCATTTGGCAACGGAAGGGCCCACGCCATCTCGCAACACCAACAATGCGCTTTATGCCCTTGCACCAAATGAAAAAAGTTGCTTTTTCAGTGTGGTTCTTCGATTTAGAAGTACCTTGCCATTGAACCCTAGCCTAAGCTAAACATTGTTTAAATTTCCATGTTACTCTACAAAAATATAGGTATATGAAAACTTCCTTAACCCTGAAAGGACTGAGCGACCATTGTACATACTATGTATAGTGCTGTATAAGTGGTATTTGGAATGTATCCATACATTTATTACATTTGATATCAACAGAAGAGTTAGAATATAGACAAATGCGGTTCTAGTGAGTTAATTAAGATCCCAAATTAAAACTTTTGTTGGTAGCAAATGCTAGTTATACCATAGTGTACATCTACGTAGAATGGTTGCTTGGTCCTTTAGGGTTTAACCCTAAAAAAATCCCTACAATATTAACCCTCAAACGTTCCTACACTAGAAGAAAACTTTGTTGAAGTCAACATAAACTACATGATGTATTTTTTGCTTCCAACGCATAAATTTGCACTGTTCAACACAAACTTTTGCATTAGAAGCAAAAAGACATTGTGTAGTTTATGTTGACTTTAACAAAGTTTTCTTCTTGTGCTAGTTCATAGTTGATAGGACATAGTTGATAGATATGTTGTTGTATAATTGGCATTTAGGACCATCAAGAAGTTTTGGGATCTCAAATAGCTCACTAAAATTGCAGTGCTCTATTCTCCAACTTTTTTGTTGATTTGAAATGTAACAAAGGTGTGAATACATTCCAAATACTAGAAAAATACTTTCTATTGTATTGGTCACAGTGGCACTTTAATGTTTAAGGGTTAACTCTTAAATGTCACATGGGAATAGTAGATAGGTTGTCATATAATTGGCATTTGCTACCAACAAAAAGTTTTGATTTGGAATCTCAAATAGTTGAATAGAATTACATTAATCTAAATTCCAACTTCTTTATTAATCTCAAATGTAATAAAGGTGTGAATCATCTTAAAAATAAGAAAGTTATCTTGTATTGTACAAGTTGCAAAGGATCTTTCAAATGTTTGAGGATTAAGTGTGTTTTTAGATGAGAGTTTAGACAATAAGGTAAATTTCAAAAAGTCAACGCAATGGAGTGAGTCAAATTTGAAATTGAATTCAGCTTTTTTCATTTTAAAAGTTTCAAAAAAATTTCACGCAAACGAATTTATAAAATATTTGAATTTAAACTTTCAAAGATTATGTGTATTGATAGACACTATTTTACTGATATAACCTAAATTTCAAAACACATAATTTTAATTCCTACATAAGCTCAAAAACACATTATCTTAATTCATACATAAGCTCAAATTTACTCCTTTATGTAACATTTGAAAACATATTTTTATAGGTCTTCATAACCAGAGAAACCTTGTGATATTTAGTGCATCTACAAGGTGGCACACTAGGCTAGGCCAAAATTGAATTATTTTTAGCTTCAACACTACACCACCATACATTTAAAATAAAATTGCATTCTTTAATGGTAGCCTTCACAAGAGGTACAATTTTATATTTACACAGATTCAAAAGAATGAACAAAAAAACAAAGGTATAGGTAAACATAAATGAATAGACATTTTTGGGATTTATGGACAAATGAAAAAATGTCCTAATGATAAAAATAAATAAAAAATATTATGTATGACAAGAAGTCCTATAATCATGTATGATTCTTTGGACCATTGAGGGTATTAACCCTTAAAAGTCGAATGGTCACCGTGCCTACCCCTTGTATAGTGTTTAGAGTGAACAATAAAATCAACAATGGTGCCCACACATTAAAATATTATTTTTAAAAGTTGCAAAAGTCAATACTGCATGATGTCCTTGTGAAAATTATAGTAAGGGCAGCTTGTTGGGACCTAGCATTGTGACTCTGAAATTTCTCACAAATTGAGTTACCTAAAATTATGAGTGTAGTTATTGAGGGAAATTTTGCCTTCTATGATGAACCATGTGTTTATGATCACTTCTGAAAAAAATCAAACTAGTATCTGCTTATTTCTACCCGCATAGTGTTTTTCTTAATGCCCAAGAGAAAAAAATTGTCCCTTTTTGCGCTTAAGAGTTAAAGAGACTAACTAGGTCAATTAGATATTTAGGGATAAAACAAACAATTACCACAAGGTTCATTGGTTATATTCTTAGATTACATTAGTTTTAGTAGTTTCATTACTACTTTGCTAGTGTTTAGAGGAAAAAAGTTTCATAGTGCAAACACAAAGTAACATATTTAAGTAGATCTCAACTCCTTGTAATTCAAAAATAATGATTTATATGCAAAACATCACAAGGTTTTTTGATGTTTTGCATACTATGTATGCAACATATCAGAGAGATCTATGCAACATATTAGAGAGATCTATGCAACATATCAGAGAGATCTATGCAACATATCAGAGAGATCTACCCAACATATCAGAGAGATCTACCCAACATATCAGAGAGATCTATGTAAAATATCAAGAAATCTATGTAAAACATTGGGAGACCTACATCTCGCAATATCAAGAAATCTCTATATTTTACATACAAAGGCCTTAGGTTTACTTGAATAGTCCATTCTAAATTAAATATGGCATGACTCACATGAGAGTCTTAAAAATAATTCTCTTTGTTTGCATAGTTAAAAGTAGCTAGGAGAATGGTTATCTAGAAATCAAAAGCTAAATGGAAAGATGTTGAGGATATGAATCCATTAACCATAATCAAGAAAGAAGTATGAAATTGAAATAACCTAGACTAATGTGTGTGATGGTTTTCAACAAGTTGCTCAATATAGTGAAAAAAATGGTGTAGCCTTGATTTGCATATATGAAATTTTCACTAAAACAAAAATTTGTTATTTATAAAAAATGAATCAAGTCTTTTGTTTTTTTCAACAGCTTTTTAGGATAAAAAGTACATGGTGTATATGCAATAAGTTTTTTTTATAGCCAACTTCTCAAAACAATACCTTGATATTGGTACTCAAGATTTAATTATAAGGTTTGAGTAATCTTTTTGTAAATTCAAAGGTGCAAATATTTTTTTTTTAATTCTTTTACATGTGATATTTCACTATGTACTTTTACTAATCTCCTTGCCATTTATCACATATATGAATGGATCTTAGGGCCAACTTTCATGTTGCCCAAAGATTGATCATTGTGATTAGTATTTATTAAATTTTTGGAATACTTAAATACTCAAAATTCTTGTGCTTCTTGCAAGAAAATTGTTGAAATCATTTCCAATTTTTGATTTGTTACTATCCATCACACTTCCATGCATGGCTCTCTAACTTGTTTGTTGTTTCCTTTTTTTTTGATTGTGGACCACCATGGAAGTCAACCCCTAAAAGATGGAAAAAACAAAGTTAGAAAAACATATTCTACATAAGCAAGCAACATTTAAGGTAGCAGCATCCATAAGCGGTGCGTCCCTAAGGCCGTCACCTGACAATGGCAGGGCTAATTAATAAAATAACAAATGGTTGTGGGTGGCTGAGTGATGGTTATGGGTGATCAAGTAATGGTTGTGGGTGACTGGCATGAGGTTTTGAATACCCATCTCACTATTTAAGAACCAACAAGCCTTGTGATTAGCATCTCTTACACATAGTTTGTACAATTTCTGTGATTTTGGACTTTGAAATTTTTTTGTGAAAAAATGCTTGCAGTCCAAACCTTGAAATTGATGCCAATATTTTTGGTTTCCATTTCCTAACTTACATTATTTTTTTCAAAATTAGGCAATTGTTTTACTGACTCCAAAACCCTTATTTCCATGCTTATGGGTGCACCTACCTTACATCAAAGGCAAGTCACATTTACAAGCCAATATAAAGCAAAATACAATGAAAGTGAACTCTGGAAAGCATGTTGTAGATGATTTAATTTGGAAACTTTGTTACTTCAAAGCTTTTTCTAAGTGAAACATAAAAACTTCCATGAAGCCATTATGTTAATTTATTTGTGAAATGAGTTTTGTGGATTAGTCTTCAACTAATGCACAATACATTTAGAATCATTTTACTGGAAATTATATATACATGTTTGTATATATATATATATATATTCTAATTAATTTACATTATGTTATGTTCACTAGAAGAAAAACATGCCATAAATGACTACCACAAATTTTCATGACTAGGCCACAATAACTGCACAAACAATTGCACAATAACTGCACAACTACAATCTAGTTGTGTAATTGTTGTATAGTTGTTATGCAGTTGTTTGTGTAATTGTAAGGCCGTTATTGTGACCTAGTCATGAAAATTTATGGTAGTCGTTTATGGCATGTTTTTCTTCTAGTGGTTACATTATAAATATTCACTAGAACCTCTCTAAATTAAACATGTTAATATTAGGAGGATGGGTTAAAATTAGAAATGATAACAAAGATATAATTTAGAATGTAGTATTATTCAACTAAGAGGGGTTTTATTTAATTTCTACATGTATTACCACATGTTTATATATTTATATAGGTATACACACATATTCACATGTAGATATGAGTAATTTATAATAGTCGTTTAAGGAATTTCAACATAATCTTCCTCTACTGATGCTAATAGAATTTAAAATTGGGGATTGAGATGTCTACCACACCCTTTCAGCCATTCTACCACCCCTAGGTAAATTTTAGATTTCTATTGTCAAATAGTTTAATATGAGAATTTGGAATTTTGAATTAGACTTAGAGATTGTGATTTAGTCTAGACAAAAAAAAAGGGTCTAGTTGAACAACACCCAATGAAAAAGTTGATCATTTTTATAAACAAAAGTAAAAGTAATGCTTTTCCCTCAAGCTAAGCTTTTTCATTTGGTGTTGTTCAATTACAACCTTTTTTTTATGGTTCTAGACAAAATCAAGGCCTCTAAGTCCAAATTTGAATTCCAAATTCTCAAATTAAACTATCTGATGATAGAAATCTAAAATTTACCTTGGGCTATGATAGAATAGCTGAAATTGTATGGTAGACATATCAATCCCTTTAAAATTTATACTATGATGAACTTAAGTAAAGAAAGGCCTCATTATGGACCAAGTTGTTATATCCATTTCTAACTAAGTGCCTATGACATCTTGTAGATGGATTTTTACTTTCTAAGAAGAATAATAAAATCTATAGCTAGAGTTTGTTTGCGGGGAGGAAAGACTACTATGGTAATTTTTAGGTTCTTTTGGGTAACCTCAAGAGTGCACAATAGAAAGCCTTAAAAAAGTTCTCAACCCTAACCCTTTTCAATAGATGACTTATAATCTATCATAGTTAAAGGTCAAGGAAGAACTTATATGCAATTGTCTACTTTTGTTCCTTTAGCTTTAGTTGAATTCCTTCACCAATCCAGCTTGCTCCATGGATTTCATTTTAGTCTTCAATTGTAAATTCCAAGAAGATTCTATTTAATCAACTTTTCCTTCTCTATCGATTCTCTGTTGAACTCGCAAATTCTCTTGGGAATTCTAAAACTGTAGAGCTTTTCTTGTTAGATCACACAGGATTCTCTTCCATAGAAATCCATATTCAAATAGTCTATTGATTATAAAATCAGCCCAAGTGGCCTCATTAATCACTCCCTACAGATACAGTCATATCCTAATCATAGGAGGCTATTGATATTCTCACAATCTCACTCGGGATTCTATAGAATTTAGACTTAAGCTCTCACTATAGAAAACATTCACTTTTTAATCAACACTCTCATTCTATTGATCTTTTCTTTCAATTAGCCATTTTGGCTTCCAATCGAGACACTATAATTCACTCCAGATTAATTCCCAAACCATAGACATAAACATTCATTTAATTCCAAATAATCTCAATTATACATTCACTTATCAAATACCATGGATATGCACATTAAACAATTCAACTGATTCTCAACTTACTCTCCATAACTCACAACATACAATTGTCACTAGTAGAAAGTTTCGTCCAAAACAACAAAAAACCAATAGTTTCTTGTTGTTTTGAGCACTTGCCCACCCTAATTGACTAATTTAACAGAATTTTGTAAAAAACTAAATACGTTCTATTCATTTGGACACCATTATTTAAATCAACAAAAATTTTGGAATCTTTGAGAATCTTTTGGGAATCTTTAAAAATCTTTAAAAATCTTTTGGGAATCATTGAGAATTTCTTCAGGATTTTTAAGAATATATAAGAATATTTTTAAGATTTTAGAATCTTTGAGAATATTTGAGAACATTTGAGAATCTTTGAGAATCTTCTTGGAATCTCTGAGAATCTTTTAGGAATATTTGAGAATTCTTGAGAATCTTTTAGGAATCTTTGAGAATTCTTGAGAATCTTTGAGAATAGTTTGGAATATTCGAGAATCTTCGGAAATGTTTTAGGGATTTTGAAATTTTTTGAGAATTTTTGAAAATCTTTAAGAAACTTCTTGGAATCTTCTTGGAAGTTTTGAGAAGCTTTGAGAATCTTTTGAGAATCTTTGAGAATTTTTAAAAACCTTTGGAATATTTGAGAATCTTTTTAAAATCTTTATGAAATTTGTTAAAATACATCAAAATATTTATAGAAATAGAATCTCTTAGACTGAATTAGAGTCCTTTAAGAATCTTTTTGTAATTCATCAAAATACTTTAAAATATTTTTAATAAAAAACTATTACAATAGTTTAGGTTTGTTTTTGAAATCTTTCTAAAATCTTTTTGGACCTCATTAAAATGTTTTGAAGTTTTAAAAAATAAAAGAAGTTTTCAAAAAAAATAGAATCTTTTAGAAGTTTGAGTGTACATTGATTGGTTTTATTTTCTTTACTTTTCACAATTTGGTAAGATTTAAAATTAGCAACCTTTAAAGTCAAGTAAAAACATGATCATAATAATAGAAAAATTAATAGTTTTCTATTGATTTGAACACTTTTGGACACAACTTCATTAATTCAACAAAACTTTATATAAAAAGTACAACATTTTGTTGTTTTAAATATCAAAATTTCTTTACAAACAAATATAAAAGATGCTTCTCAATTCTTTGAAAAAATCATATATGTTCCTCAAGGATTAAAAGTACCAAAAATATCTTTCCTTTTTGTATAAATATCAACAATGCTTTTAATATATTGGGAAAATATTATAAATGCTCCTCAACTATTTTAAACTATTTATATCTTTGTGTTATATGATAACCAAGTGTATAGTTAAATGCAACTTCTTACAAGAAACCAAAGGTGATTTTTACACTTCAAATAACACAAGGATATATCTAACATTTCAAAATAGAAGAGATTTTTTTATTAATTTTTCAAAATAATAGGAATATAATTGATATTCCTACAAAAAATAAGGACTATTTTTTATGTTTCACATATTTTCAGCGTAAACTTGATATTTTGAAAGACTTAAAGGATATTTTTAGTATTTCCCTTCTATTACTAACCAAATGAATTAAAAATAAACAATCTTATAAAATATTTTTATAAGCTTTAAAAGATGGGAATTGATATGTGTACCACACCCTTCCAATTACTATACCACACCACAAGGTAAATTTTAGATTTCTACCATCAGAAAGATGAGTTTGAAAATTTTGAATTTAGATTTGGACTTAGAGACCATGGTATTGTTTAGAACCATAAAAAAAGTTGCAGTTCAACAACACCCAATGAAAAAGTTTAGTTAGGGAGAAAATTGTTAATTTTACTTTTGTTTGTAAAAAAAGATAAGCTTTTTCATTGGGTGTTGTTGAATTGCAACCTTTTTTTATGGTCCTAGACAATACCATGGTCTCTAAGTCCAAATTTGAATTCAAAATTTTCAAACTCAAATTTTTGATGGTAGAAATCTAAAATTTACCCCGGGGGTGTGGTACAGTAGTTCAAAGGGTGTGGTACAATAGTTCAAAGGGTATGGTTCACATATTAATACCCTTAAAAAATATTCAAAACTATTCAAAAGTCTATAGAATTTTGATTATATAATTGCAAGGTTTTAATTCCGTAACTTTTCACAATTTCATGTTATTTAAAGCTATCAAACTATGGAGGCTATTTTAACAAAATAAGGTTCTTTTTACAAAAAACTAGCACTAAATAATAATTATTAATGAATACAATCTTTGCGTGCAGCAATCTTTTTGAGATTTGTGAATTCCAATAAAAACTTATAAACAAAATCAAAAGGATGGAAATAAACAATTTTTGTTTAAATTTCTAAACACCTTCTCTGATTTTAGCTCATAACTTTTGATAAAAAGATTGAAATTCAAAAAAAATTGTTGGAGGTGAAAGTGAAATATATTTACCAACTTTTTGTGGTTCTAAGTTTTTTGAAAAAGAGTCTTTTAATGGGCCAAAATAGCCTCCAAGGTCTATTGGCTTATTAAAAGCATGAACATTTAATATACAAATACAATTATGACACTATTGTGCGCATGTGTGAGTACATGCGCGCTAGTGGTTGTAAATGATGTGGTAGTTTTGTGGTTTGTGAACCTGGTGGTGGAGGGTTCAAACCTCACTGTCGGCAGCTTTGCCCAACGTTGTGGGTAGCTGCCTGGCGCCGTGGGCAGCTGTCCGGCCTTTAAAAAAATTCAATTTTTTATTAAAAAAAGAAAAGTCTATGAAAAAAAATAACATTTAAATTTAAAAAAAATAGAATTGAACAACATAAAATAAGTGAAAATTAACATAAAATCAATAGAAAACAGCAAATAATTAACAAAAAATCAACATACTCTTGTTGAAAAGTACCCAAATCAACTTGACCAAATCAACAAAAAAAATCAACAAATTTTGGTTGAAATTCTATTGATTTTGTGCTAAATTTTCTACTAGTGTGTGGCAAACACAACATTCATACAATCTCAATTGATCAATCATTCAAACACATACACACACAAGCAATAGTAAAATCTGAATTCAAATTTCATACAATTGCTTCACAGAAATATAGAAAGATTAATCGCTCTCGTTCTTCTCCTCTCACATCGGCAGGAGCTCTCCTCTCCAACTGCAATTGTTTTTTTCCATAGATTTTTCTTTTCTACTCTCTCCATAGCAGTTAATAATTGAATTAACTATTGATTACTAGTACTAATACTATAGACATACTAATAGCCCTTCTATATCTCTAAAACTTTGTAATAGACATTCAAACCTTGGTAATACTATAGAAGATTAGAAAATTGACAAAAAGTTTAGCATTCAAAAAATCTAATCATACACTAGTAGAAAACTCCTTTCAAAACAACAGAAAACCAACAGTTTCTTGTTGATTTGAGCACTTGCCTACGCTAATTGACTAATTTAACAGAATTCTGTAAAAAACTAAATACGTTCTGTTGATTTGGACACCATTATCTAAATCAACAAAAATTTTGGAATCTTTTGAAGATCTTTTGGAAATTTTTGTAAATCTTTAAGAATCTTCAAGAATCTTTTGGGAATCATTGAAAATCTTTTCAGGATTTTTAAGAATATTTAAGAATCTTTTCAAGATTTTAAAATCTTTGAGAATCTTTTAGGAATCTTCATGAATCTTTGGAAATCTTTCAAAATCTTTTCAAGTTTTTTTGGAACCTTTGAGAATGTTTGAGAAAAATTAAGAATCTTTGAGAATCTTTGAGAATATTTGAGAACAATTGAGAATCTTTGATAATCTTTTAGGAATCTTTGAGAATCATTTAGTAAGATTTGAGAATTCTTGAGAATCTTTGAGAATAGTTTGGAATATTTGAAAATCTTTGGAAATGTTTTAGGAATTTTGAATTTTTTTGAGAATTTTTGAAAATCTTTGTGACTAATCTTGGAATCTTTTTGGAAGCTTTGAGAAGCTTTGGGAATATTTTGAGAATAATTTTTGAAATTCAAAAAATCTTTGAAAATCTTTGAGAACTTTTAAAAACCTTTTTGGAATCTTTGAGAATCTTTTTAAAATCTTTATGAAATTTGTTAAAATACTTCAAAATATTTATAGAAATAGAATCTTTTAGACTGAATTAGAATCCTTTAGGAATCTTTTTGTAATTCATCAAAATACTTTAAAATATTTTTAACAAAAAAACTATCACAATAGTTTAGGTTTGTTTTTGAAATCTTTCTAAAATCTTTTTGGACCTCATTAAAATGTTTTGAAGTTTTAAAAAATAAAAGAAGTTTTCAAAAAAAATAGAATCTTTTAGAAGTTTGAGTGTACATTGATTGGTTTTATTTTCTTTACTTTTCACAATTTGGTAAGATTTAAAATTAGCAACCTTTAAAGTCAAGTAAAAACATGATCATAATAATAGAAAAATTAATAGTTTTCTATTGATTTGAACACTTTTGGACACAACTTCATTAATTCAACAAAACTTTATATAAAAAGTACAACATTTTGTTGTTTTAAATATCAAAATTTCTTTACAAACAAATATAAAAGATGCTTCTCAATTCTTTGAAAAAATCATATATGTTCCTTAAGGATTAAAAGTACCAAAAATATCTTTGTGTTACATGATAACCAAGTGTATAGTTTGATGCAAATTCTTACAAGAAATCAAAGGTGATTTTTACACTTCAAATAACACAAGGATATATCTAACATTTCAAAATAGAAGAGATTTTTTTATTAATTTTTCAAAATAATAGGAATATAATTGATATTCCTACAAAAAATAAGGACTATTTTTTATGTTTCACATATTTTCGGCGTAAACTTGATATTTTAAAAGACTTAAAGGATATTTTTAGTATTTCCCTTCTATTACTAACCAAATGAATTAAAAATAAACAATCTTATAAAATATTTTTATAAGCTTTAAAAGATGGGAATTGATATGTGTACCACACCCTTCCAATTACTATACCACACCATGAGGTAAATTTTAGATTTCTACCATCAAAAAGCTAAATTTGAAAATTTTGAATTTAGATTTGGACTTAGAGACCATGGTTTTGTCTAAAACCATAAAAAAAGTTGCAGTTCAACAACACCCAATGAAAAAGTTTAGTTAGGGAGAAAATTGTTAATTTTACTTTTGTTTGTAAAAAAAGATAAGCTTTTTCATTGGGTGTTGTTGAATTGCAACCTTTTTTTATGGTCCTAGACGATACCATGGTCTCTAAGTCCAAATTTGAATTCAAAATTTTCAAACTCAAATTTTTGATGGTAGAAATCTAAAATTTACCCCGGGGGTGTGGTACAGTAGTTTAAAAGGTGTGGTTCACATATTAATGCCCTTAAAAAATATTCAAAACTATTCAAAAGTCTATAGAATTTTGATTATATAATTGCAAGGTTTTAATTCCGTAACTTTTCACGACTTCATGTTATTTGAAGCTATCAAACTATGGAGGCTATTTTAACAAAATAAGGTTCTTTTTACAAAAAAACTAGCACTAAATAATAATTATTAATGAATACAACCTTTGCGTGCAACAATCCTTATGAGATTTGTGAATTCCAATAAAAATTTATAAACAAACTCAAAAGGATGGAAATAAACAATTTATTTAAAATTTCTAGACACCTTCTCTGATTTTAGCTCATAACTTTTGATAAAAAGATTGAAATCCAAAAAAATTGTTGGAGGTGAAAGTAAAATACATTTACCAATTTTTCTTAGTTCTAAGTTTTTTGAAAAAGAGTCCTTTAATGGGCAGAAATAGCCTCCAAAGTCTACTGGATTACTAAAGATATTAACATTTAATGTACAAATAGAATCAAGATACCATTGTGTGCATGTGTATTTGCACATTCTCTAGTGGTTTTTGAGAATGTACTAAAGTTGTGGAGTGTGAGAGGAGAGGTGGAGGGTTCAAACCCCACTACCAGCAGCTGCCCGTCTCCTAAAAAGTTCACATTTTTGTAAAATAAAAACAAATTCTATGAAAAAAAATTTAAAATTGAAAAGAAATAGAATTGAACAACTTAAAATACGTAACAGAAATCAACAACAAATTAACAGAAAACTTTAAATAATCAACAGAAAATCAACAGAAAAGTACCCAAATCAACTTGACCAAATTCACAGAAAAAATTAACAATTTTTGGTTGAAATTCTGTTGATTTTGTGCTGAATTTTCTACTAGTGATAGAATCTATGACTACACATCTTCATGATAAACATGGGTGATGGAACTTACTTGCTACTCTCTTTGTCCCATTATAAAGCTTCAAAATGTTCTCCATGAGGGATTAACTATATTCTTAGTCATTATGCTAGTAACATATGCATTCTAGAATCAATATACCACCTACCAAATATTTGCAAAATCTCAAGTTTTTATGTTGCCGTTTAGACGCCCAAAATTTGGTGCTTTGATTAAAAAGTTGGATGAAAATGAGTGGGTGGGGCCTAGGGTGGGGCCTGTGGGGTGGGGGTCTCTACCTCTTGGGTGGGCCATGTGGTGGATCTAGCAAAAAACCGTGGTGAATTTAGCAATTCCCTAGATTTAGGGTTTATTAACACTTATCTACAATCATACCATGCCCTACTAATAGTGCAAAGTTCAAAAATTAAACAAATGGTCAAATTAGATCAATTAGGCTGTGTAGCACAAGTGAGTGCTGATATTAGAAACACTTTCTCTTTTTGTTGATATCAAATATGTGTTGCATGTGTAGTATTAGGAAGTTGTGGCCTTTGGTGGACTAACCCCTAAATGCCCAATTTGTTTTATTTTGTTTTTGTTTTGCTTTTGGCAAAATAGCTACTTTGGAAAGTACCTATGATTGGAGATTTTTGTGTTTTAGGCTGAAAATTTAAGAGAAGGTGGGAACAAGGAATATCTTTCATATGCACTAAATATGCATTAAACTTTGTGACATTTGGAATATTTAGTAAAGAATTATGGCCTAGAATGTTGCTTTTTTCCAAATGCCCACAATCTAGGTAGCTTTAAAATTTTCATTTTTTTAAGAACCAAAAATTTGAAATTGGTTTAGGAGATTTATTTATATGTGGAATGCTTTAATCATTCTATTTTTATCAATGAGATGAAAGTTATGAGAAGTGTTTGTTTGCTAGTAGTCATGGATTCTCTACTCTAAAATAAACTTTGAAGTCCATTATTTTACTTAATTTTCAATATTTTGGATAAAAAATAAAATCAAAGGATGTAAATTGTATATATCAACTATACAACTATTGGGATTGACGTTTTTCATTTTTCTAATTAATTTTTTGATAAATTAGTGTTTTGATTCATTATCTATTTCTATTTACTTACTATTTGTTTCCTATGTGTTGTACATATCCAGATGATTTTAAATTTGTCAAGTATGTATCCAATTTGCCTTAAAGAATGAACCCATAAAGTCACAACCATTCCGGAAAAACATTCTTACATATGTGGCCTTGTGAAGTGGAGTTGCTTGGATTTCCGCAAGAACAAAAAATGGCTTTTTGTCAATTCAAACTCAAATATCTTACAATCTACATGATAGAAATTCCTGAATTTTTTTAATCTTTTAAAACTAATTTAATACAAGTTCTTATGGTAATTTGTATCCAATTTTTTTTAATGGCAATTTTGGAGCAGTTTGGTAAAAACTTAGCTTGGTCCTTTAGGGGTTAAGAATTGGAACTACTTGAAATTTTTTAGCAAGCTTGAGAAGAGGGAAGGGGCTAGGAACTTGACACATGTATAGTGGGACAAGCTTTTTACAAGACACTTAGAATTTCATGAAAGAATGCAAGATTTATTGAAAATCCTTATAGAGATTCAATACAACATTGGCAAGTTGCCTATATGCAAAGTATATGATCAATTTCTGTATAGGGTGAATAATTTAACCTCTAAGCGTCCCATGGAGATAGAAGATGCATCGTTGTTGTATAATTGATATTTGTTACAAATCATAGATTTTGATTTGGGATTTCAAATAGCTTACTAGAATTTCATTGGTTTATATTCCAACTTTTTTGTTGTTTTTAAATGTAATAAATATGTTGATTCTTACCAAATATAAGAAAAATATCTTATGTTGTACTATCAACAAAGGCATTTTCTAATATTTAGGGGTTAAATTTTGGTTAACCCCGAAATTCCCAAGCCCTTTTTTCTATGAAAATCATTGAAAACTGCCACTTTTGGGGGAATGAGCAGAATGGTAGGAAATTTTTTTTTTCAAAAATCCAACCGTAAGATCTTGCCCTAGACTATGGGAGGTACTTGTATAAAAAAATCAGCTCATTCTAGATATAGAGTAGTGAGATAATCACATCTGAAGTGCAAAAAAAAAATTCTTTCCTTGATGCCCAAAAATTTCAGAAGCCTTTGGCTGCTCCTACATCAAAAAAATTGCTCTAAGCAAAGTTGAGGTTTATTTTGTCCATACAGAAGACCAAGTTAAGTATGTGTGAGAGAATTTTCAAATGAACTAGAGGTGTGAATCATACATTGTAAAATCCTACAATGCCGTAAGGCCATGAAGTTTGCATATACACTAGGCAAAATTGGAGGATCTTTGTAAAATTCAGAAATTTGTATTTCTTTGATCCAAATGGTAAAAACAAAGGAATCTTAGTCTATTACAACTTGGAAAAAAAAGTCAAAAAACAAATATACAAGGAGCTCAAAAAAGTAAAGCACCAAATTTTACAAGGGGTAAAAGGGATGGAGGTTTGGGAGTCCCATACCTACTAGCAAACTAGAACTCCTCATAACTTTCATCTCATCAATCAAAGTTGAATGATTTAAAAGCTTCTCACGTGTATAAAAATCTAGAAAACCAATTTCAAATTTTTTGTTTAAAAAATGCAATTTTTTATTTTTTTTGAGGTTGCCCACCTCTCCTCTTTTTTTTGGAAATTCATACATAAAATCTTCAATAAATGTCAAAATGAAGGAAAAATTAGATGCTCACACATACCTTTGAATTTCCCATCTTGCATAAAGTTTCAGAAAATCACACAAAGTAGTGTAGTTGTAAGTACATGCCTGAAACCCCACTTGGCCCTCAAGGGGCCACTTGAGCCTTTTGGAGTTAATTAATATGTTCCTTTGTCACTGACTTGTGCATTTTCATAAACTTAAGTGTTTCCTTGGACTAAAATAAGTCATTGTTTGGGAGGAACAATTGAAAGGGCCTTTCCCACTAAGGTAGGAGGTTCTAAAAGCGTTTGGCTCTAGGAACCTCTTACATTTTGTAGAAAATATGTACACTTGTCATTGATGAGTTACGTAGGATAACAAGTATGCTAATCCTACCTAACTCATCAATGACAGTTGTACATATTTTCTGCAAAATGTAAGAGGTTCCTAGAGCCAAACACTTTTAAGAACCCAAACACTTTTAGACCCTCTTACCTTAACTTACATTCCACGTCCAGGGAGGAGATTCCAATTGGTCAAGAGCCAAAAGTTGAGGAATTTAAACTATGTTTGAAGTTCCACAGTTAATGTATTTTGTAACACTTTCTGGAAAATTTTGGTGCCAAGAACGTGGGGCTTTATGACTAGTATAAAAATGTTTCCTTACTAAGTAATTCACAACAATTGCAAATGTCCATGTTGACCACAAATATTTTTAGAAATTTTGAACTTATCATTTAGGATATGTTCTTCAATTAGTGTCACTCAATGTTTGGTTAGACCATTATATATGCTCTAACCCAACATTGAGCCCAAGTCTTACTAATTTTGGGCAGAAAACATTCATGGATTTTATTACTCCTTCTTTGCCTTTCATAACCCAATAAAGTTGGGATCTTGGGGTGGGAATTGTATAAATGGACATGGCTTGTGGAACACAACATAAACCGCCCCTTGGTGTATCATTAGCATGTAAAAATAGAAAAAAAAAATCTTGATTTTGGAACAATAGACTAAAACTCGGCAACGCCAACTTTCATTAAATAAAAATATACTATTATTTAGGTTGCACAACCTAAATCCAAAAGCTATATTCATCCTAGTTTCTAATTTGAAATTGAAATTTGACCTATGTGAAGATATATGTCCCTATTTTGGCTCAATATTGCCAATTCAATGAATTTTTTGTTCAAAACACCATATTCATTAAAGTGGGAAAAACGGTACATTTTGGGACTTATGAAGGTTATAGGTGATCGCCTAAAACCAAGCTCGCAACGTTTTTTTGGTACACATGCCCTCACATGAGAGGATGAATTTGCGAGAGAAAATATCTTAGTGGCTCATGCTGAATTAGATACCTTCAAATCTGGTTTAAGGCAACTTTTTGAGTTTAACTCCTAAAGTCCTAGCTGTCCCCTCAAGGGACAAATGGATTTCAAGCATGTACCTGTAGCTAACCTAGTTTTTGTGATTTTTCAAACTTTTATTGATGGTGGGAAATTCCAAGACCTACGCAGACATTTAATTTTTTCTTCATTTTGACATTTGACAAAGAAGTTATGCGAGACTTTCTGCTACCTGAGGGGAGGAGGGCAATCTAGGCAACCCAAAAAAATTTCAAAAATTTACATTTTCTAAAAATAGAAATCTAAAATTGGTTCTTTAGATTTTTTCATATGTTGGAAGCTTTGAATTATTCAACTTCAATTGATGAGACAAAAGTTATGAGATGTTTTAGTTTGTAGGCAGTTATGGATTCTCTACTCTAAAATAAACTTTGAAGTCCTTTATTTTCCACAATTTTCAATATTTTGGAAAAAAAACTAAACCTAAGGAAGTAGATTGTTTATTACAACATTATAACCATTGGGATTTGCATTTTTCATTTTAATAATTAAATTCTTGACAATTTAGTGATTTGATTCATTCTCTACTTCTATTTATTTTCCATTTTTCCCTATGTATTGTATAGTTCCAATTGATTTGAAAATTCTCTCACACATACCTAACTTGGTCTTCTACATGGAAAAAATAAACCTCAACTTTGTGTAGAGTAATTTTTTTCATGTAAGAGTGGTCAAAGGCTTATGAAATTTACTAGCAACAAGGAAAAAAACCTTTTCCCTTCACCTCAAAGATAAATATCTCTCCCCTCTCCATCTAGAATGACTTAATTTTTTCCCACAAGTACCTCTTCTAGTCTAAGACAAGATCCTACGGTTGGATTTGCAAAACAAACTTTATTTCCTACTTTTCTACTCATTCCTCCCAAAGTGATAGTTAACAGCAATTTTCTCTGGAAAAAAAAGCTTGAGCCTTTAGGGATTAAGGTGGAGTACAAAATGGTACCTCTGTTTTTCCCAATTTAACAAATATGATGTTTCTATGCTATAAATTTATAATAGAGGTAGGCACGGCACTTTCAAGAATGGAGAGAGAATGGAGATTGAGAAGTTGTGGAGAGAAAGGAGGAGCTAATAAGAGCTTGTTCTTCGTGAAGATGCCGTGACACCCCCATTTGTGTGTTTTGGAGAATGAGAATGGAGAATGAAGAATAATCTACTTAAAGAAAGGTAGCACAGTCAACGATTGGAGGAGCATAAATAGCTAGCATGAAAAGCAATTCACGAACAGGAAAACACGTAGATCATGGTAAGAAGTTCACACGTTAACTCATTCTTCACTCCATTCTTCACCTCATGAGGAGAATAATGAAATTCTGAGAAGTTTAGCACACTAATCAAAAGATACCCTGCGACAGCCATCAGCGACTTGGCACGTATGCATTCTCACTCTTCGGACTCGGCCGAGGAAGTGCCGTGACTACCCCTAATGTATACAGTTAATAACCGGCATAGGCACCTGAAAATTTGTTTACAAACGGAAAACAAAGGATAATATGATAGCAAGTGAATTTCAAAAACCGCCCTCGTTCGAGTAAAAGCAATTATGCTAATGGCTGAGTGCTAAGGCCATTGACCTGGGTAACCGACGTTGACCTCCAGAAGCTACTGACGGCCGAGCGTCTGATTCGAAAATCGAAAGCGGAGGGGCCGAGGGCGGCATTGCATTTAGGCGACCAACGATAATTGTGCTTCACAAGTGGCAACTGGCGCTGTGCCTCCGTATAGGGCTCGGTTAACTGCACATACGTCGATGTGGGGTCAGGGTGTGGAAAAGCTCTGATTTTTCACCCGCCGAAAAAATGCAAAACTTTAGATACTTATCACGAGTAGATCAAAAGGGGTAATTTTGTATACACAGTTAGATCATAACATTGTTTACCTTCGCTGGGAAGGACCCTTTTGCTCCCTCAAAATCAGGAGGATCCCAACGAATGGCATGCGATTGCTCTGCCGTCACCAACCAGTGACGTATCTTTAACCAAATTCTCTAACCAGGTATCCGGGGAATATACTGGGGAGGTAGGACGCCTGGTTAACAATGTTATGGATTCATTCAGATACCTGTTTTGATCCGGAACCCTGGCGGAGGATACAATCAAGCAGCGTCGAAATAGGGAGCAGATTGTTACTTTTATCCTTGTTCGTACAAAAAGCTGAGATAATCCATTCGGGCCCCACTGAACCCTCCGAATTAGATGCGAATTGCGAGCATTCCGACTTTCTGACATGCAGCTTTTAAAGCTCCCTTATTCTTCGTTATTCTTCCGTTAGTTCGATGCGACGACTCTCTCTATTAGACACCCCATGTGCCCCATGTGCAGGTCTAGTTGAGTTCGAAACTTGAATGCTTGCAAATGGGGGGAAAACTATTCCATCCCGCAGTCTCTGTCTACGTTTCTATTAAAAGTGGATGAGACCATTACAAAGGGAAGGTCATAACATTGTTAACCGGCTGTATTCCTCCCCAGCTAGTGGAAGGATATTTTCTCCCGGATACCTGAGTTTAGTTAAAGATCTTGAGAGCCGATTGGTGAGGGCGAGAGCCAGCTCATGCCATTCGCTGGGATCCTCTTATTGTGGAGAGCAAAAGGGTGGTACCGCGGTGAAGGTTACCAATGTTATGGTAAAGCTCGATCAGTGCACCAGCTTCCGTGGCGCTCAACTCTATAGCGAGCCTTTTTGTGGGCCATACTTCCACGCGAGGGGAGTGCCCACGGAGAATCAGCGGGCATCTCCTGAAATCACGACGGTTACGCTCCAAGCATCAACCCGATCGGAGCTCCGATGCTCACTTTACGTTCAATGGCAATTTATAGTTCAGTACTTGGTAATTGAACTCTCCTCTTGTATAAATTGCTTCCCGAGCTGGCATTGTATACAGTATCAACACCAGCAGTCGAATTGAATCCAACAATTCTAGTACCAGGATTCAATTCATGATTATGACTGCTGGGAAGTTATAGCACAGATTCAACCTGTCTAGCTTTAGCTTCAGTCGAGCTCACCGTGATAGAAATATTCATGACTGCTGCTCGATTATTCTAGAGTCTACGTGGAGCTTAGCGTTTGAGCGTCTAAGTTTGATTTTCTTGTACTTTGGTAGGGCGAGATGGCGGGGTCGACAATCCTGGTTCTAGGGTTGCTGTTTGTATGTGTGCTGGTTCAGTTTCAGGACGCATTATCTGTGGACAATACGTATGGTTCTACTGATCCTTCTGTCTTCAAATACTCTGACTTTACGACAACAGACAGCTTCTCGGCGGAGCCTGCTCCTGTTGTGGATCAGTCCGAAAGTTTGAACGAGGACTCGTTTGCGGAGTACAATGCAGAGCCTGCTGCTGTCACAGCTGATGAATACGCTACTACGTCTACTTTGGTCGGCAAAGACGGGTTTGACATGGTTGAGAGCGCTTCCACTACAGAGTGAGCATCTTTAATCCGTTTACAATTGAAGTTTCTGATAATTTTTTTGGAGGTTATGACTGCTGCGTTGGTAGAGCTTTTAATACAAGTTTGCTTACAAGATTGATGATTTATCTGGTTACAGGGAGTCTTCGGATGATGGTGACGTGTCCATCGAGTCGAGTGGTTGTGGGTCCGGAAATCCTGTGGATGATTGCTGGAGATGCGACTCGAACTGGGCCTCCCACCGCCAAAACCTCGCCAACTGCGCCATTGGGTTCGGCCACAGCGCCATAGGCGGGAAGAACGGCAAGATCTACGTCGTCACCTCCGCTGGTGATGCCAACCCCGCCAACCCTGCACCGGGAACACTCCGCTACGCTGTCACCAGACTCGAGCCGCTGTGGATCATCTTTGCTTACAGCATGACCATCAAGCTGAAGAACGAACTCATGATCACCAGCTTTAAGACCATCGATGGGCGAGGTGCCAACGTCCGCATCACCGGAGCGGGCCTGACCATCCAGTTCGTTAGCAACATCATAGTGCACGGCATTACCATCAGCGATATCAAGCCGACGGGTCCAGCGAGGATCATGACGTCCACCGCTCACGTCGGGAAGCGCGGCAAGTGCGACGGCGACGCCATCTCCATTTTCACGTCGAAGAACTTGTGGATCGACCATTGCTACTTGGCCAGAGCCGCGGACGGGCTGGTGGACGTGATCAGGGGGTCGACGGCAGTGTCGATCACGAACAACTACTTCACGCAGCACGACAAGGTGATGCTGCTGGGAGCTCACAACACCGACACCATGGACAAGGACATGTACGTGACGGTGGCGTACAACATCTTCGGGCCGGGGCTGGTGCAGAGGATGCCGCGAGTGCGGTTCGGGAACGTGCACGTGGTGAACAACGACTACACGTCGGGGTGGTCGAACTACGCGATCGGAGGAAGCGAGGCGCCGACGATTCTGTCGCAAGGGAATGTTTTCAATCCTTTGAAGGGGAAGAAGCAAGTGACGCAGCGGATTGATGATGGAGGGCCGACGTATGGAGGCCCGAAGAACTGGGACTGGAAGTCTGAGGGCGATCAGTTCCTGGCGGGGTCTTTCTTCAGTAGCGTGGACATGGGATGGTCCAGCCAGAGCTACGCGAAGACTGCGAGTGCTACAGCTCGCCCGGCGTCCATGGTGGCCGCGATGGTGAAAGGTGCGGGTCCGCTTGGTTGCCGCTCAGGATCGAGCTGTTGATCCTGTGTTGATAATCAACTTGGAAGTGTTTGATGTAGACTAGCGAGATGCCATTTCGATGTACCAGTGTGGCTGCGCAGAATCAGTAGCCCACCGGCGAACCCCTTTCAAAGAATGGCGAGTTCGGATGTTTTGGATTTTTGCCCTCTGGATTATTTAGTATAAGCAGTGATTGGATTTGATATTCAAATAAGAATGTCCTTGTAACAGTAGTGGCTGCGCCGCTTGCGGCTCCTTAGTGTTAGAAGTAGTGGAGGCATGTTTTGGTCACCCTCATTGTCACAGTAGACTTTTTGAAAATAATAAAGATTGAACATTTTGATACAACTTGGCCATGGACGACTGTCCTTTAAAACTTCTTTTTATTCAAAATGTGTAAATCGAAGTCTTGTACTTCAGAACATGATTTAGTACCCATCCCTGATTGTTGATTGTATCTCGTAAACTAGATGTATGGCCAGTTAGTACAAGTTCAGAGTTTCCTGATATTATTGTGTACATGACGACGTTACATGGTAAAGTAACGGTTTTTCTAAAAAGAATGGATGCAGTTTGTGGTAATTTCATGAAGAGCACGCTTATTCTAAACTCAATCCATCCATTGAGATAAACAACGAAATCTTCTGTATATTAATTACTAAATGAACCTTCTACATGGTAGATCGTCAAATGTAGAGATGACTTTACCAAGATGTCACATCCAAATGTTGTTTTAATATGATTGTCCTTTTCCAAAAGATTAGAACAAATATGCCAATAATTCAACCACCCAAGAACAAGTGGAGTTCAAAAACTTGCAAAAGAAATATCTCTTCCTAAAAGTGTAGCCATAAAGCCATGAAGGCAGTGAGTTCCAAAAAAAATGTCGTTTTATATGCGATGTACAATGACGTTCCACCCCTAAGCACCAATACATAATAAAATACAATCACCAACTTAAATGGGCATTCAACCTTACCTCACCAAATTCTAGGGCGTGACTTTGGAGGTATATTTCGATGCAAGGTGTTGAAATATCCTTTCTGAAGTGCACAGGCTCTCCTAGTATAAGAGATCGTATTTTCTCTTACAATTTGGTGTTAAAATGAGAAGCTAGGGCAAACTATAATGGCATTATGTGAGGGTCAAATTAAAGTAAGTGCCACCTTCAGATTCATGGCAAAATCGAAACTAAGACCGTGAAAGTTAGAGGTGCAAACACGACTTGAAACCCCGTTACACCTTCAATATTAAAACTTGTTTTGAGGACAACCTTCATCTTCACATTGATTCACCGTGTTTCCAAAACCAAGTCCTCTAATTTGGTATGACAAAAGTAATGGCCAATTACGTTGGCGATTGTCCAAGGCTCCAAGCTCCTTTCATTTAGTACATGGTGCTTACAGGTGGAATATCATAATTATACGGAGTAATTCTTTGTACCAAAAAAACGACATTTGTTTTAGACCTCACTGCCATTTTGGCTCTACTCTTTGGAAAAAGTGTATCTGCAAATTATCAAAGTTATTCTTGCTCTTGGGCTTTTCGAAATTGCCATTTTTCTACCAGTCCTTTGTAAAAGGACAAATTGTAACCATCATATAGGTGAAATATCACATTTGACTGTGACATTTGGGTAAGGTCAATTAAATTCAACCGTATGTAGACGGTTAGTTAGGTAGATTAACTGCAGAATTTCAATGCTTATGTCCAGGAATAGACAATTCCGGAGTAAACATGCTTTACCCTAATCCGTATTTCATGTCATATTTATCACTAATTGTAATCAAGCTTTCATAAACCATGCGTCATACACTATTCATGTAATTATGGACTATGCAAAGCATGGGAAGATCTCAGGGTAATATGTTGGGAAATCTTTAGATGTTTAAACAAAGCATTAATCCCTAAAGGACCAATTGTCCCCTCGGGGGACAGTTGGGATTTCGGGCATGTACTTACAACTAAATTACTTTGTATGATTTTTTGAAACTTTTATGGAAGATTAGGAATTCAAAAACCTATGTGGGCATCTAATTTTTTCTTCATTCCAACATTTATTGAAGAAGTTATGCATGAATTTCTGAAAAAAGGTGGAGATCGGGCAGCCAAAAACTTTTCTAAAAATAACGTTTTTTCAAAATGAAAATCTGAAATTGGTTCTTTAGATTTATACATATGTGGGGAGCTTTGAATCATCCAATTCCAATTTATGATTGAAAAGTTTTAGTTTGCGGGCAGGTATGGAACTCCCATACTTCCATTCCTTTTGCCTTTGGTGCTATACTTTTTGTGCTCTTTGTGAATTTGTTTTTTGACTTTTTTTTTTTCCTTGTTGTAGTAGACTAAGATCCTTGGTTTTCATCATTTGGATCAAAGTAATTCACATTTCACAATTTTACATAAATCCTCCAATTTTGCCTAGTGTATATGCAAATTTGATGGCCTTACGGCATTGCAGGATTTTACAAAATATGATTCACACCTCCAATTCATTTGAAAATTCTCCCACACTTACCTAACTTGGTCTTCTACATGGGAAAAATAAACCTCACATTTGCGTAGAGTGTTTTTTTTTAAATTTAGAGGTAATCAAAGGCTTCTGAAATATTTGGGGAGCATGGAAAAAAACTTTTTTTTCACTTCAAAAGTCAATATCTCACTCCTCTACATTTAGAATGAGCTAATTTTTTTTTCACAATTACCTCCCATAGTCTAGGACAAGATCTTATGGTTGGATATCCAAAAATAATTGTTTTTCCTACCTTTGTATTCATTCCCCTAAAAGTGGCAGTTTTCAGTAACTTTCACTAAAAAAAGGGCTTGATCCTTTAGGGGTTAAGGAATCTCATAATGTTTTGCATATGTTCATCCACACCTCTTTATTTGAGTATTTATTTATGAACTTTGCAAAGTCCATATTTCGTTTAGTTGAATAGGACACAACTTCATTTTTGATGAGTTACTAAATTCACACAAACCTTTCATCAACATGTGGGCTATGTATCAAATATGGCTTTACAAAAATACATCTTCCAATTCATGGCATCACGCGAAGGTTAGCAACTAGAAAGGAATCCAATCTATAATCAAAATCCACATTTAACGCCAAACTTGATGGTTTTGTGCTTGAGCTTATACGTCGTTGTAAGAAAGTTTATTTTCCAGCCAAAACTGCAATTACGTGCAACTATTTTAAGTTCTTCTGGTCGCGTGGCATTGTGGCAAAGAATGCAGTGGACGCTGTTGGTTTTAGAACTTGACTTGAATTTGATTTGGCCATAGTTGAGCTTATCTGGATGTTGAGTTCCTGTGTCGACATGTAACAATGCAGAGCATGGAAAACTTACAGACGTGGCAACATCCCTCAAGCAGCTGCGCAGTGGAGTCTTCAATTTGCTTGAACCCTTGTACTAAAACTTGATGTCAAATTTTATCCATCCATGTATAAATTCTTATCTAAAAAAATTTCTTGGTGCAACGTTGCATACAAATAGAGTACTAGAACCTTGGCGGTAGAGTGTGTCCAATAATGTAAATGTATTGTACTCAAAGATTATTGAACTGAATTTCAATTTTTGTTAAACCGGCGGTATGCTAATTTTTTTGGTGAGGTTCATGCCACACGGCCTATTTCCAAAATGTATATTGTCCTAGTTTGTGTTTGGAGTATGCTAAAAGTGAGCGGGGATCTATGAGTTGTGAGTCTAGATTTTTTGTCAAAATTCTCAATTTCACCTATAACCGTATACATAGGGCCTTATATTTGTGCATCTTAAACTTTTATCTTTTGAAAAACTTTGTTTCTTTTTTAATTTTATCACTGATTTTGAGCTCAAAATTGGTTCCCACATGCCAAATTGCAACTTATCACTAGCAAGCTCACCATTTTATGCTCATGAAATAGCGTTGTCCATTTGTGTCTTGGTAAACTAAAACTAAATCTTTTGAAAGTATCTAAATCTTTTTGAAAGTATATGACACTACAAGAAACCATGGTCAAATTTACAAAAAAGTTGACAAAAATTACGACTTAATCTAGGTAACAATTTTTGTCAACTCTTTTGTATATTTGACCATGATTCCCTAGTAGTATATTGACCCATTAGAATGGCCAATTAAAGAAGATTTACCTTATTATTAAGAACTTGGAGTACAATGAGAGTCATGAGACACAAAAACTGACATCAATTATATAAAAGACATTTGAGGTAAGTTTTAGTTGAAAAGAAAGGTAGTCCTTGTAAGAGTTAAAATCAATGGTTTGGCCAGCAATTTTGGTGAAATGGCTACTTTCCATTAAAATTGCGCAGGGAATTGAAAGAGAGCAAACAAAAAAGCAGTAAGATTTCGGAAGCTAAAAGGAATGTTCAAATGGAAGTAGTGATTATGGTGGCACGATGCATGTTTGCTAAAATAGCTTACATATCTTGCACAAGATTATTGAAACCCCCCCTTTTCAAATTACCTCCGTACAAATGTGAAAAGGGCCCTAGAATATTGCCATTTTAACAAACTCAACGTTTTTAGCATCACAATCACCAGGTTGAAGTGGTTTTACCCCTCTTTTTTTATTAATGTTAATTCAAATTGACAATTGTAACAAAAATCTCTATTAGTTTCAAATTAGAGTGCCTCAAAGCTTTTTTCTTTGAAAAAAGATTGGACTACGCCAATCCAAGAGCAAATATACGGAAAAATTCATTAATTAATGCAAGCATGTAAAGTGGATGTGTGACATGCGTCTTGGAATACTAGCCCCACCAAACCAATCTTGATTGAAGGAACTTCATTTTCCATTGTTGAACAAATTCAATTCAATTTTTTTTGGAGCTATGGCCTAAATGAATCAATTTGGTCATCAACCAAGTTTTTGAATAAAGTGATTTCATTTAGAACAATTTTCTATTTGGTAGAGACGAGAGACTACAGTAGAAACATTAAGTGTCCCTCCAAACTTTTTGTGGAGCAAAAATATGATATTTGATTTGTTATATTGGGAATTTAGGATTGTGTTGATTAACCTTCTATGGATCAATAATAATTGACACACATTCTTAAATTTGACAGCAAATCTTAGGCAGCTCTTGCACATTGTATTGATACAAGAGTTTGATATGTTTTTTCTCTTTATGTTAGATGTTAGTAGTGTTAACAAACTGAATTTAGTCCAAACATATACCGATGTAACCCTAAGACCTTGCTAGCACTACTCTCCACATCAAGCAAACTTACACATGTTCATCATCAAAGTTACTTGTGGAAATACACAACCCTCCACAAACGGTGACCAAAATTAACAAACGTCTACAAAATCTTTTTGTATCAATTCAAAAAGTGAATTATAGCACAGTTCTAAATCTGAATTTTCCCTTGGACAATTGGACTACTTTTAAACACCTCATTTAGAATCAACAGCTTCCATATATTCTGAGCAAAACATCTTCTCTATTTCAAAAAAAAAAAAACCAAATTTTAAATAGTCTCCATGAATTTTAACTCAATACCTCAATACCACGTACATACCAACAAAGCCTCAAACACCATATTCAATAAATTGGGAAAAAGAGATATCCCAGCTTGTACTCCCCCTCAAACCCAAAAAGTTAGATTTAAAGGTATCAAATTTAGTCTGAGCCACTAAGATTTTTTCCCTTGCTAATCCCTCCTTTCAGATGAGATCATCTCAAACTTTTGAGAGCAGGTCTGAAAGTCCCAAATTATACCCTTTTTCCCAATTTACCTAATATGGTGATCTCACCAATAATACAAAAAAACACAAACCAATGACTGCAATTCTAACCATAACTCTTTATTTCTTCACCACCTGGACGCTTGATCCATAAATGAACCAGTCTGTGTCTCTGAAAAACAAAAGACGATACAAAAAAGCTTTCTTCGGCAGCAGCTCACAAACCAGATATTTGAAGAAATCGGCACAATTACAACGAAGTTCCAAACAAACTAAAGTGATCAGAATCAAGATCAATAATCAATTAGAGCAAATCAATTGAACAATTGTGTTCATCAATGAGGGTGACCAATTCAAGCTACACCGCTAACACTTCCTAAACTAGTGGGCTGCAAACAGCGCAGTCGCAACACAATAAAGTACAAAAAAACTAAAACATCCAGTCCCAATCCATCTCGCCATCAATATGCTGGCCATTCCATCTTGGAAGAGAGTCGCATATAATGCGAAGTTGTTAATTAGCTTCATCAGGAAACATAGTTCCAGTACAAGTTTGCGTGTATTGTTGAATGAACTACTGTGATGTCGATTAGCAGCGTGATCCTGAGCGGCAACCAAGCGGACCGGCGACTTGCACCATCTTCGCCACCATGGACGCCGGTCGAGCTGTAGCACTCGCAGTCTTCGAGTAGCTCTGGCTGGACCACCGCATGGCCGTGCTGCTGAAGAAAGCGCCAGAGAGGAACTGATCGCCGTCCGACCTCCAGTTCCAGTTCTTCGGACCACCATACGTCGGCCCTCCGTCGTCGATCCGCTGCGTCACTTGCTTCTTCCCCTTCAAAGGATTGAAAACATTCCCTTGCGACAGAATCGTCGGCGCCTCGCTTCCTCCGATCGCGTAGTTCGACCACCCCGACGTGTAGTCGTTGTTCACCACGTGCACGTTCCCGAACCGCACTCGCGGCATCCTCTGCACCAGCCCCGGCCCGAAGATGTTGTACGCCACCGTCACGTACATGTCCTTGTCCATGGTGTCGGTGTTGTGAGCTCCCAGCAGCATTACCTTGTCGTGCTGCGTGAAGTAGTTGTTCGTGATCGACACCGCCGTCGACCCCCTGATCACGTCCACCAACCCGTCCGCGGCTCTGGCCAGGTAACAATGGTCGATCCACACATTCGTCGACGTGAAAATGGAGATGGCGTCGCCGTCGCACTTGCCGCGCTTCCCGACGTGGGCGGTGGACGTCATGATCCTCGCTGGACCCGTCGGCTTGATATCGCTGATGGTAATGCCGTGCACTATGACATTGCTGACGAACTGGATGGTCAGGCCCGCTTCGGTGATGCGGACGTTGGCCCCTCGGCCGTCGATGGTCTTGAAGCTGGTGATCATGAGCTCGTTCTTCAGCTTGATGGTCATGCTGTGCGCGAAGATGATCCACAGCGGGCCGGATCGGGTGACGGCGTAACGGAGCGTTCCGGGCGCTGGAGCGGCGGGGTTGTCGTCACGAGCGGAGGTGACGACGTAGATCTTGCCGTTCTTGCCGCCAGTTGCACCGAGGCCAAACCCAATGGCGCAGTTGGCGAGGTTTTGGCGATGTGTGGCCCAGTTTGGATCGCATCTCCAGCAATCATCAATTGGGTTTCCGGATCCACAGCCAGTCGATGCAAGCGACAAGTCATCATCTTCCGACAACTCCCTGAACCAGAAAAAAATTCCCCAAAGATTTCATCATTCTTCTGATTGTTAAGCAAAGGCAGCAATCATCAGCGGCGTCATGAGGCTACCCTTTAGGCCTCTACCAATTGACAGATTCACATCGTGATCCTAATGAAAAACAAAGTAAATACCACTCACTCTGCACTGGAAGAGCCTTCGACCTCGTCGAACCCGTTCTCGCCAACCAAAGTGGCATTCGATCCATCCTCATCTGCAGTGAAAACGACAGCCTCTGCATCGTCTTCCCCGACGGTTTCTTCAGATTCTGCAAACGAGTCTTGATTCAGAGTGTTGTCGACATCAGGAGCCGATGTGGAGTCATCAAAAGTCGTCACTTTGTTCGAGTTTCCGGCTGCGAGCGTCTCGTCGGTGATCTTGAAGGCAATGGGATCAGTAGAGGCGTAAACACCGTCGGTGCCTGACTGGGTTACCGCTACTACGTCCTGAGACCGCACCAGTGCCCACGCAAATAGCAGCTCCAGACCCAACACTGTCGACCTCGCCATCTCGCTGCCCTAATCACCAAACAGCCGAAGCAAGTGCACACGAGCAAGCTAAAATGGAAACTCTAGAGTATTCTAGATACAGTTATGCTGAAGAACTCAGTTCGCATGAATGCCGATACATCGGACGTAAACTGTGGCAATGTATTGTACAGAACCGAGCTCTAGGATCAACTTGCATGCACCTGGCGGGCATCTTAAGGTAGAAGCACCCAAATGTAACACCAGCAGTTTAGCAACATCTAGAATTAAACCTAAAAGTAAGCACTCCTGCACCCAAACAAGACACTAATGTATCCATATTATCCAAATTAGACACGCAAGTTAACATAAAGGAATAGAAATTGTGTAAGTGATGGTTTGTGATTGAGTGTGACATGGTCTTTTTGTTGTCATGACATGATTGTTGTCATTTTTTCAGAGACCTAGTGTACACAATAGGTCAGTCTAGAGAGTTAACTTCAACAAATTATAATTTATTCATACAATCTCGAAAATTCTGAATTTTTCTTAAATCTGTACCCATTTCCTAACAAGCACGTGCGTTTACATTCTCAAAATTCTCAAAAGACCCTCCAAATTACCACATGAGGTAAGTGTCGCAATTGGGTGCTTCTGGTAAGTGTCGCAACAATTGGGTGCTTCTAGTAAGTGTCGCAATTGGGTGCTTCTACCTTTGTTGGTTATTCACAGCAATGTTTTTCCAGCGCAGTAGAACTTGATGAAGTTGATCTCGAGGGTTATGGTAGCGGATTCGTCGTCTTTCACAGGGAAGAGTGAAAGATCCCCTTGCTTCTCGGCTAGAAGAGGGAGCATGCAGCCTGTGAGACCTCCAAAATAGACGTGCTTGTTCATTCTGCGGAACTGCCATTGCCAGGTGATGAGAGCACAAATCTTGAAGGGAATCGTTTGCCCAACTGTCGTCACTCACGAAGAGCAATATTCAGGACCTGCGAGCATTTCTCGCCCTGTTTTGCGATGTGGGCCAGGGTGAATGAGCTCCGCTTTTGCACATTTCAAAAATTCTCAAATTTCAGAAATGTAGAGACTGAATTTGGGAGTTTTTAACCCCTAAAAGTTCAAGCAGTTTTTTCTAGTGAAAGTCATTGTTAATTGTCACTTTAGGGGGAATGAGTAGAAAAGTAGGAAATAAAGTTTGTTTTGCAAATCCAACCGTAGGATTTTGCCTTACATTAGAAGAGGTACTTGTGGGAAAAAATCACATCATTCTAAATGAAGAGGAGGGAGATATTTACATCTAAAGTGAAAATTAAGGTTTCTTTTTGTGCTGTCCAAAATATTTCAAAAGCCTTTGTCCACACTTACATGAAAAAAATTACTCTACACAAAGTTGAGGTTTATTTTTTACGTGTAGCACACCAAGTTAGGTATGTGTGAGAGAATTTTCAAATCAATTGGAACTATACAACACATGGGAGAAAATAGTAAGTAAAAAGAAGTAGAGAAAGAGTCAAATCACTAAATTGTCAAGAATTTAATTATTAAAATGAAAAAATGAAAATCCCAACGGTTATAATGTTGTGATAAACAATCTACTTCCTTAGGTTGATTTTTTTCCAAAATATCAAAAATTGTGGAAAATAAAGGACTTCAAAGTTTATTTTAGAGTAGAGAATCTATAACTGCCCACAAACTAAAACATCTCATAACTTTCATCTCATCAATTGAAGTTGAATGATTCAAAGCTTCCAACATATGAAAAAATCTAAAGAACCAATTTCAGATTTCTATTTTTAGAAAATATATTTTTTTAAGAAGTTTTTGGACTGCCCGGATTGCCCTCCCTTCCCCGAGCAGCAGAAAGTCTTGCATAACTTCTTCATCAAATGTCAGAATGACAAAAAAGTTAGATTCCCGGGTAGGTCTTAGAATTCCCCACCTACAATAAAAGTTTAAAAAAATCACAAAAACTAGATTAGCTATAGGTACATGCCCAAAATCTCAACTGTCCCCCCGGGGGACAACTAGGCCTTTGGGGGTTAATTAAGGTTTGGATCCAAAGACCCTACCTTCATATAGAGATCCTAGAGGTGAATACAAATGAACAACAAAAGAACAGGGGCAAATTATTACGATTGCTGTTGTTTGGATACCCCATTGGATACTTAGGGCATCATCAATAGAGCACAAGCATTTGAGCGGGCCCTGGGACGGCAAAAAAACTACTATTTTTTGACTAGTGTATAATTAGAAAATGAGATTACTATCATTGAAAGCGTATACAAAAACTTATCAAACAAATAGAATGACATATGGTATTGGAAATTGAACTAACAAACTAGAGCCCATTGAAAAAATAGCTAAAGGACAAACAACACGGCAAACCATGCCTAATAAAGAAAAATTAGATAGTAGCACTCCAAATTCTGAAAATTTGGAATGCCACTATCTAATTTTTCTTTATTAGGCATGGTTTTCTGTGTTGTTTGTCCTTTAGCTATTTTTTCAATGGGCTCTAGTTTGTTAGTCCAATTTCCAATACCATATGTCATTTTATTTGTTTGACAAGTTTTTGTATACGCTTCCTATGATAATAATCTCATTTTCTAATTATACACTAGTCAAAAAATAGCAATGTTTTTGCCGTCCTAGGGCCCGCTCAAATGCCCGTGTTCTATTGATCATGCCCCTACCTGTCGCGTAAAATAGAGCAAGAAATGCTCGCAAGTTTAAAATATTGCTCTTTGTGGGTGTCGTTTGGTGAATTGCCTTGTCTCCAACAAGATCAAGTGCCGCCATCCGTAAAACTCTCCTTGACTCAACTTTCACCTTTATTGTTTGTTTTTCCCTTCATAATGTTCTCCTCTTAGTAAAGTAGCGTCGTTACCCAATTCCTAAACGCAAAAGGAGACATTTTCCCCTAGTCACCAAAAAAAAAATCTGTAATACCAAAAAAAAATCATTTTCCTTCTGATTTTTTTAGAGGTGATCATAGATACATGGTGCATCATAGCAGGCAATAAACAATTGCACCAAATGCACTCATATTTTTAGGTAACCTAAATTGTGAGATGATTTAGAGACACAATGTTAGATCACATGTTGTCCTTGTAGTTTTCACAAAGATCAACATGCATTGTTGACTTTTGCAATTTTTAGAAACAATATTATAATGAATGTGCACTTGCCATAACACTATAAAGCACCCTAGAGCTACTATAAAGTGGCAATTATAGTAACCTTCATGGTAGGCTAAACACCATGCATAGGTCCTCTTTACACTAGAAGAGAGAAGCCATGAGCAAAATCTCTTACGGGTGATGGCTTGTTCTTGGAAGGCTGGCTTTTTGATGCAACAATATTTGGTTGTAATGCAAAGTGAGAAAGTCAAAAAATTGTGTTTCATTTTCTTAACATGTTTCTTAAAATTTCAAAAATAAATTAACTTGATTGCCTATAAAAAGAGTTTTGGCCAAATAGTCCCCTAAATTATAATCAAGCCTACCTCTTTTGATGCCCCTAAAGCAAATTTAGGGACCCAAAAATTGTGCATTTTCATTACTATAGAGGACAAAAATGTTGTTTACTTCATTTTTTCCTTTCTCAAATTCTTTAGAAAGAAATTTTCAATATGAAGTGACATTGCTTAGTCTTCTCAATTTTTGTAATTTTCATTGGCTAAATTTTTTCTCTCCATAGCTTCTTACCTCCCGTGTAAAGAGGGCCTTAGAGCATTGGCCGTAGTTTTGTACATTAAAATGGTTGGATTTAATTCTTCCAATATTATTATTTTTTTAAATATGCTTGTTGGTCAATCGGGATTCCATTTCACTGAATTTGGAGGTTAAAGATTGTATTCTTTGCACATTATATGCAAAAGTTTCCAAGTTTTTAAGATTTATTGGTAGATTGTTTATGATTCAACACTAGATTGATATCTTGAAAGCCAGTCTTTTTTCCAAGTGGGATTTTGATTTCCATGGGGGTAATATGGTTTATACTTGCTACCCACGCTCATAGCAAGTAAGATTTTATAGGATAAATTAAATAAAAATTAGTATAAAATGCAACATTTTTTGTATTTGGAAATTTGACAATTCAATCTTGTTAATAGTTTAAATACTTTCACTATTTTAAAGGGGCATTTAGCTAAAAATGAAGATCCTCTATAATAGAGTGTCCTAGAGGGTTAGAAATTTAAGCTTCATTAACAATCTAAAGCACAATTTTTGTGCATGCAACACCTAATGGCTAATATGTCCACGTAGGATTGTGCATCTTCTATGACTATTGATAATGAGATCTGTGATTGATACTATTGACCACTAAAAGCTTATGGATGCATTGATGTATTACTTGGACTTAGGAAACAAAGGACACAATATCAATGAGGAGTACTTAGCCCTAACTTATAAAAACAAATACAAATTTTGGTATTTAAGATTAATCATTTTTCACAAATCACAAGAAAAAAATCCTTTTATTTTTAGTTGTTAAAAAATGTACATGGTAACACAAGTAAATTTTGCAATGCATTTAAAATGTATGATATACATTTCCATTAGAAATTATTAAAACATTACCAAAGCATGACCTCCCAAGTTCAAATCTAAAACAAGGTTTAATAAACATGGATATCCAATAGTACATGACTACATGTGACCTCAGATATATGTGATTGTGGCAAATCAATGTTTCACACCTAAATTACTATTTTAAATCTAAAAAAGGATACACAATTAGTATCCATTATGTGCACATTCACTACGAATTTTAGCTACAACGCATCATTTCTCCAAAAGTTGTGCTCAAATTCCATTTTTATCTTTCAAGTATAACACGACATAGTACAATTGTGTTTTGTAATTGCCCAGTAAAAAAACCCCAGTAAAATACATATCTGCCATTGTTCTTGTCTCAGTGTTACTCTTTAATATCAATAATAAATTTTTGTCATGATTTTGAACACCGAAATTGTGACATTGCATTGCGCATTACTTGGTGAACTAAGGTGCCCTTCTTGAAAGTTACCATATGATAAATTTCTATCAACATGAGGATCGTCGTTCATGACATTCTTGAATAGAGTACCTCATCATCCTTCTAAATCATACCTTTCTAACTCCTACAACCCACACATTCTTCATTTTCTCCTGGTCATTAAATTTTTGGGAAAATTTCATGAATACCCCTAAAGTTTGCCATATTTGTATAAGGTAGGAGCACCCATAAACGTCAAACTAAGAGTTTTGATCATGATAATTATTAATAAACAACTAGCAAATTATAGGATCCTATTAGGAACAGAAAAAAATGAGTTTGTGCTTTCAAATGTATTATTTGGATACTGTGAGAATAAGTTGTGAATTTTTAAGGAGCAAATTGCCATTGCACCCATAACCACTTTCAAGATTTCATGTTCACATGTTGTATATCCTTGTAATTACATCTATTCATTTCCACAAATTTTCCAAGATCTCAGAGGTGACGGTTATGGGGACACGCTTATGGGTGCTCCTACCTTAGATATATTTGATTTTTCAAAAATTGCACAATTATCCTTGGACCATAATTTTTTGTTGTTTGTTCTATTGTGCATGTCACTTCTTTCTCCCTTGTGAGCATGCTGCTTTTTTGCAGTTCTATTGCACTCCTTGCTTTAACATTGGTCATGAAAAAAGTAACATGCACAATAAAACAAATGTCTTAAAGTTATGGTCCAATGGAATTTGCGCAATTTCTGAAAAATCGTGGGTATCTATACGAATATGGCAAACTTCAGGGGTTTCCATAAAATTCTCCCTTGATTTTTCATCATCTTCTCTATTTTCCCCACATTATTCCCAAATTAGTAAATCCAGTAGTCTTTCCAAAAAGACATTGTTTCTATTTTCCGGTAGTTCAAAAATGTGCTCATCCGTATTTTTCTGATCAAGCAACACTCGCCTTTAGCAAGCATGTTTGCATACAGGTAAGGAAACTTGGATAGAGTCATCCGTGAATGTTGCTTCATCCACAAAATTAGCTTATTGATAACCTCCATCCAAATAACAGCAAACGTAATATTTTTTGAGAAGACAGTTGGTAGTTTCATCAAAATTTTCACCCGATTTTACTATAGGGTTGACCACTGAGAGAGTCAGTGGCATCCATCAGGTGGACGACGGACAATGAATACTTTGAAACGCTTATAAGGTAGTACGCTCAAAAACCGTTCGCTCATTTTGAACTATCTAGTAATTTGTTGTGAAATGGTGCACTGGTGGTTCTTACATTAGCCTCTTATAATTCATTAAATGCATGAAAGAAAATTTGCTTTTAATTGCAAGAGTCTATCATTCTACTTGCTTTTTCAAATTTGTTCACAACTTGCAAGTGCACGGTTCTTGGAAGATCTAAGGCTAATAATAGGGACCTATGACACATGCACTTTGAGAATTCATAAATAACTCAAAACTGCTTCAAAAAATATGAAACGACTTGTGTTGCATTCAACATCTATTTCTCTTTGTCTGAAAAATGAACTAAAAATCCTTCCATCCACGGAAGACCATGAAAAAGAGGAATGAGCCCTTAGATGGGCGGTTTTTGAGCGTACTATCTTAGTGGGAGTACCTACTATAGTATAACAAATGAAGTACATCCAAGTATACGTGGAAAGTATTTTTGTCTATTCAACCACCATGTGATTGGTTCGATCATTGCATGTTTAGTGATTTTGGTGTAAGGCTCTCAATCATCCAATGTAGGTAGAAGAGGAGAAAAACAATTACAAACTTAATATAACGATCTTATGTTTGGAATCTTCTATTTAGGCCATAATTTTTTATTTTACTTTTTGCTTCAAGCCTCTATGTTTTCAAGCCTTATTCTCCAAGGCACGCTTACTCTTAGGGCATTTTCAATGCATCCAATACATTATGTTAACTTTTATTTTTTATTTTTCTTGTTATCATATGTTGTCTATTAAAATATCATAAATAGCATAGTGAGCCTATTTATTGGATCCATTGAGGATGCCCTTAAAGCATCTCCATAAGGATTTGACAACCTTCAAGCATGGAATGAGTTATTTGTTAAATTGGGAAAAATGGAGGTACCATTTTGTACTCCACCTTAAACCCAAAAAGTCACCTTAAACCAAATTCAAAGGTATCAAATTTAGTCTAAGCCACTAAGATTTTTTCCCTCGCAAATTCTTCCTCTCATGTGAGGGGATGTGGGCACGTGCACCAAAAAAAGCGCTATGAGCTCAATTTCAAGTGATCACCTAAAACCTTCAAAAGTCCCAAAATGTACTATTTTTCCCAATTTAACAAATAACGCGTTATGGATGGTAGGTGCTCTTAGCCCTTTAAAAATTTCTCATGGCACTCAACATCATAGTGTGTCAAGCAATGGCCTTTCAAAACATTATTCAATAATCCTAAGTTTAGTGAGCTTTACCCTATATTCCCTGTGGTGAATGGTCAAATGACTATTTTGGGGCATGCTTGAAGTGTTAGGGCATCCTCAATCTAGACTGTGCATCAAGGCTCAGCAATGACAATTACAAAGCTTTGTTGCGTGGCCTCAATCAATGCGTGCAACACACTAGCTCCTTCAACCCAATGCATAATAGCAAAGAGGAATGTAAACTTTGTTTTTGTCAAGCTTTTCTAACCACATCTCTATTTATGACTTGCAAAGTAGTCATTATTTCTCTAACACAATATACAAAGCAATTTGAAGGACTCTTGAGGGCCGCTAAAACTACTGGGTGTAGCGTAGTAGCCTAGGTTTAGATGTCCCCTCTAAGATCATGTCACACATATAGGATGCATTGGACTAAGTTTGCAAGTTTCAAACTAGGGCCCACCATGAGAAAGCCGTTACATAGTCAATATACTTCCTAGATTGAGGATGCTCTAAGAGTGAAGAACAAGAATTTTGAGGGCTCTTCAAAAATAGATGTAATTTCATGAAATGTCAAGTTCGGAGTGCAACGCTAGAGATGCTCTTACGTAACTAGTGTTAAAATGAGGTGAGGGTATGGAGAATCTACACCCAAAGAAAATACCATGAATCTATTGCCAGACACAAATGACACTCTTTTTTGGCGTACGCCAGCACCTAGCAAGGTGGCAAGGTTTACACTGACGGACTTGAGCTCCGACAAGCTCCGCCAACATTTGCCATGTTTAAGTCACACATGCCCCGCCACTTGACCCGGTAGATGATAGGTGGCGGAGCTCATTTCTGTTATGTGCCTTGGCCACATGACTCTATGAGGCATGAATCTGGCTGCTGCGCCATGCTGCCGTCAAACGGTCATCGGAGTATCAAACGTGCTCCAAAACACAAGCCCAAATGGCTTGGTACAGTACTGTACACGGGATTGTACAATACACTGCACATCCATATTTGTGGAGCTAGCCAAGGCGGAAAAGCTAAGCCAGATCTTCACCTTGCAGAAAACATTGGGAATTTGGAATTCATATCTAGATTCAGATTTTAGAAACTAGTCCAAAAATGGACCTAAACTTGACCAACTACATGATATTGGAAGGGCTGATTATTTTACCTTTGTTTTTAACAAAATTATTGAGCTTTTCTGCCATGACCCCGCAAGCTCACAATACATGCAGCATACCAAGCCAAAATCAAAGTGCACAGAGATTAGAGCCAACTGTGAAATGGAGCGTGGTAAGGGCATCTTCATTGGCGACTCCAACATGCTCAAAGTGGATGAAGAGTGTTGAGGCCTCTCTCAAAACTCTCTCCAAAACTTTGTTCTACCGTGTCTAGCAAGGGCCTTCATCACTTTTTTCTTTTGCGCCCAAGGTTCAGATCCGCTTTTTACAGAGCCGGAGGATTCCAAAACTTTTTGAATTTTTAGAATGCGTGTTTGATGAGATTTTGAGGCAGAAGCAACTGCAAGAAGATCCTTTGGCAGTGGCAATAGTGATCAAAACTACTATAGAAAACTCCGCTAGGAACGACCGGAACACAAGTCTCAAATTCAATTTTGCAGAATAGTTGGGGGAGAACTTGGAGAGCAGGGCGAGACTAGGTGGTCCACTGCATCTTTGATCAGTGAAAAGGAGTCACTTTGAGAGGGAAAGCTCAATCAAAGATTACAATTAGAAATCATTGCTAGATTAGTTTTCTTCTCAAATACTTGTATTTGACCTAGATCTAGAAATCTTTTTTCCAAATCGCCGTCACACGCAAGGAAGGTAGCATGGTGACTGAAGATGTAAACATGGAGGAAGGAAACTACGTGGAGGAGGTGCCGATACAGGCAAGGAGCACAAATCCAATCTCAAAGACAAATGAGGAGGGTACAGCGGAGAGAAGGCTCCTGTATTTCTATGAATCAAAAAGACTGAAGGAGGAGGTAGAGCATTACCATGAGGTTAGAAGCTAGCTGGCACACAAGAAAAGAGTGAGAGCCGCGGCCCGAGCAGACAACCCGCACAACGCTTGAGATGCACCACGGACAAGCCCCGTCAAAATGTTGACATATAAGGAGGCGGTGGAGTGGTACCTGGAACTCACACTAGACGATGAGATCCAAGGTGAAGGAGGTGCCGTGACGCGCGCCGCCAAGCAAAGCAGCCCAGCTCAAGGATGGCTAGAAGGCGTGTAAAGGGCGTAGGCAGAAGACAAATCGAGACGCAACAAAAAAGGACTAGAGGACGGGGCCGTGAAGGAAAGGCCCGCGACAGAGGACAAAGACGTCAGCAACAAGGGGTGGACTATAGTGGCGCGGCACGGGAGCGTCAAACATATGGGGACCACAAAGAAGGCAGGACCCGCACCATCAGCAAAGCCAAGTAATAGTGGAGGTAGCGCAGTAAGCAGAGGCGCCGATGACTTGACCAATGGAGCCAGAACAGCCACAAGCAGAGCTGCGATGAACAAAGATAAAGCGATTGTGACCCAAGAGAGCAAGCAGAATCGACAGAGCGGGAAGGGGAGTCCAAGGAAGAAAGGGGAACCTCAACCCATCATAGACCAAAACTAGAAACTTACTATGGCTATCAAAATTCCAGTTCTATAAGCACTTTGGAAGAAGAGAGAAGCATTGACGAGGAGATCAATACTAGGGCAAATGTTGGGGACGTTGCCAGGGTTCAACTCTCTTTGCGCATTCCTGGCGCAGAAAAAGAACCAAGGTACATATTTTTCCATCCAACTTCTAGCAAAAGGCTTCTTTAGACTAGAGTGTGAATCTAAAAAAAAAGCCGAGATCTGGGTAAACATAGGACACCTACAATAGGGACCTCGAAACTTGCAGTTTTGCATGTGGCCATAAGACTTCTCGCCAGACTTGCCCCTAGCACTAGAAAAGAGAGAAGGCTTTGAAATCCGTATCTAATTTCTGAATGCAAACCTTTTGGTGCAGGATGTATTCTGGACACGGAAGATGGCTAGAATGCTAGGAGAGGTACAGTCCATCAAATCCCAAGTATCAGCGTCAAAGAGGACAATAGGTCCCATCACCAACGTGTGGGTGAAAGACATCAGCAAGTTATCCGGCATGTTACGGATACCGGTTATCAAAAAGGAGACAGAAGGAGTGAAATACATTGAGCAATTGGTGTATTACTCTAGACTTCCTAACCAATGCAATAGATGTAGACAGTACGGGCACGCAACTACAAAGTGCCCCCTATTGACACCTAGCAAAGGAAGTCTAGAAGTAAGAAGAAAGAAGGGAATAGCGCGCCATAAGGCGCAGTGGAAGGCACCAACCATGAAGGAGGTCTGGAAGAAAAAGGTCGCAAGTCCAAGCACCAGCAAGGACAACCTCATGGCAAAAGGAAACTCGGAAGAAGAACTCGAGATACTCCATTTGACCAAGGGCAAATCTATGGTGCAAGATGGGGCAGCTTTAGAGAGACTCAGCCACGCCACGGAAGGGCCCAAGTCACCCTTGCAATGGAGAGAGCTGCAAGAATGAGGGCTAATCCAACTCATGGCAACCGATAGACCAGAAAGAGCTAGACAAGGTTGTCCTCCCCTACTCGGGAATAAGAAAGCGCCGGAAGGGGGGTGAATGACAAAGGTGAAAAAGAGTAAGGAAGAATGTGAAAAGCCCACACAAGCTTTATATAGAAAGGGCAACTTGGGTGGGAAATCAAACACCTGAACCCATTTGAGAAGGAGGGGTACCGGGTTTCTGACCTAGAATACTGCGTAGGGAAACCGTATTTCAAACATAAGCAACTTCAACAATTGAGAGGGCCAAACTCCGAGGCTAGCGCAGTAGCTGCAAGGGAAGCGGGGATACTATTGAGCCTCGAAAGAGGGACGAAGAAGGAAGCAAGTGAACCGGAAGCAACACTAGGACGGCCGTGGACAGAAGACCAGTGTCAAAAGGGGGACAACGCGCATGTAACATTTGTCCCTCTGCCGTTCATATTCCCACCAGATTCCAAAACCCATCACTCCAACGGCACCTGCACAAGCACAGAGAATGCAACCTTCGGTCAGCAGTACACCAAGGACTAGACCGGTAAAAATACTACCGAATAGGACACCTCAGGAGATTGAGGAAAGCAGAGAAAGCAAGGAGCTCAAACGCATGAAGGCTCAGGCAAGCGGGCAAGACAGGAGCCGAGAGGGGCCACCACTGGAATCTTAGCCGCTTGATCTAGATGAGCAGCAATTTGAGTATCTCAAATCCATCAACTAGAGTTTTGGGGGCATTAGCATCAAAGAGCTACATTCAAAGAAGTGGAGACAAAGAGGATCTCCGGAGCCAAACAAACAAGCCAAGGGAGGGGCAACAGGAAGAGATGGGACAAGAAGAGCACTGCTCCATTAGAACAACAAAAAAAGGAGAAGACGAGACACCTCAAAGCTTTCAGCTAGAAGAAGAGATGCCATGCGAGAGGAGAGGCGGCGGAAAAGAGGACGGGTCCAGCAGAGCCCAAGCGTTAACTTCTCAAGAGGACAAACAAATGCAAGAAGGCGACAAGGGAAGAGCAGGAGAGGTAGCGGCAGAGGAGCTAGCAGATGAAGAGCTCAAAAATGAACCAGAACCCCACGACCAGCTGGAGGGGAAATTCTGGTCCAAAAAGAAAGCTAGAGGAATGATACGCCAACTCAATAAGCGCGTGTGGAAAAGCATGAGTGCAGCAGACATCCAAGCGACATTCAACACACCAAAAGCAAGCAAACCATCAGGTGAAAATTTCTTGACGGTTTGGCCTTTGTTGTACAAAGAATTGGATGAAAAACTACACTTACTGTTGGAGCAGACAGCTGAGGCCTCAGCAATACCAAAAATTCTTTCTCTTGTCTTTGATGAACTAGAAAAAGACTTAAATGCTATCAAAGATAACATTCTAAATAGAGTAAGAGAGTATATGAAAAAAACCCTGAGAAAGCCTCAGCAGCTATACCATTGGGACTCCGTGACATGGACAGGTAGATGGGGTACCATAGGGATCAGACACAAGTTAACCGTGTTAGCAGCAGTGAAAGTCACGCCCAAAGCATGCTGCTTGAAAGGAATCACGAGCCAATGGCTCATGGGAGCAGACATCACCAAACTAGCAGAAAGTCCAAGAAAAGACATGGCAAACTAGCTAGTGGCCAATTGGGCAGGTCTGCATGGGATCACCGTGCACCTCGGAGAGTGGCAATCCGGGATGCACTCATTCCTAGTTCCAAAGGAGAAACAATAGAGAATGCTGAAGCCAGATGAGGAACAAAGCACTGCAACTGACCGAAAGAGCCACCAACAAGCATTACCCCCTCAATGAGTGACAGCCTCAACATAGCGTCCCTCAACATCCGCGGTGCAGGTGCGGGTACTAAAGGGTCCAAAAAGATGCTGCACATAAGAAGATTCTTCAACATGATGGAATGCATGCCAGACGTAATTCTCTTATAAAAACACTAGCTGGATGAGGACAAATGCAATCTTGAAACTAGAAGTATGCATCATGTCAAAGGAAAGCGCATGTGTAATCCAGCAATTCAACACACCAGGCCAAATGGGAAATGGAGGGCCAAAATTAGAGTTTTGCTGTCAGAAGTGTTCACTAGAAAGCTTACAGAAGAAGGGGTGATACAACTCGGACGCTTGCAATACGTTACCTTCAAGCTCAGCAGCACGAGTAATGTCACCGTCATAAACATCTACAAGCCCAAGACATCAAAAGAGAGGACAACAATGTGGGGCAAACTAGTGATAGCAGACGTTCCTAGATCCAAGTTCATAATAGTGGGGGGCCTAAACATGGTAGAAGAGAGCTCGGATAGGTGCAAGATGACCAGAGTCTACTCTACCAGCTTGAGAAGGGAAATGCTCTCGTGGACGCGGCTAACGAACCACTATGGCGTAGAAGATGCAGCTCTACACAAAGGCATTTGGAAAAAGAAAGGAGATCTCAGAGCGATGTGGAATAATGGAAGAGATGGAGAGGCGTAGCAAAGTGCACGGATAGACTGCTGCTATGCCTCAAGCGACCTGTGTGAGCAGGGGGGTAACTTTGCAACACACCCTCAGATTTCCATTTTGAATCATTTGGCCATAAGCTTGAGAATAATTCCATCCTCACCACTTGGAAAAGCAAAGCAGTGACTTCAGGTGGACATCCTAATGAAATAAAAGAATTGCCTTAGACACTGCGAGGCCTGGAGAGCACAACCAAGGCTGGCAAAGGACAGTGGCTAGTACCAGACGTGGGTATCGAGAGCACAAGAAAGGGTGATAATCAAAGGTGGGAAAATCAACAAAGAGAGGCAGCTGCAGAAGCACCGCGTGGAAAACAGGGCAGCAAAGGTAATAAGAGAAGCGGAACTCACACTCATGAGCTGCCCAGGGGATGCGGCAACAGCAGCACGCCTTCACAAGGCAAAATCCATGCTGCATGACATCACCATGGAAGTGCTAGACAGCCAATATCAAGCTGTTTCAGTGAGGTGGATGAGTAAGGGAGACTGATGTTCCAAAGAGTTCTTTGAGGTCTTCAGAGACGTCCGCAAGAGATCCCACATTTTGTAGCTCAAAGTGGGAGGGCAAATGATACTAGAGCAAAGGGAGAAAGAAGTGGCTCTCACAGAGTTTTACAAGAAACTCTACACATCAGACCCGGTGACTGAGGAGATCACACAATCTAGAGCTGAAGTAGAAGGTTGCGTACCAGTAGTCATCACTAAGACACACAACGCAACCTTAATGCGCAAGCTCACATTGGAGAAATTGAAGGAAGCGGCTAAGGATCTCTCGCTAGAAAGGGCGGCAGGAGAAGATGGTGTGCCAACGGATTTCTTCCATGGATGCGTGGAGGAGATAGACAAGGAATTGCTTAGTGTCGTCAAAGAGACATTAGCGTCAAGTGAGCTCTCAAGTGCACACAATAGAGGGCTTATCACATTATTGCCAAAAGGAGGGGATGCTACACTAATAACTAACTTTAGACCTATCACCCTCCTTAGTTCATACTATAAGCTAGTTGCCGAGGTTTTGGCAAGGAGATTACAACCCCTCCTACTAGAAATAATAAGACCTAACCAAACGGACTTCATTAAGGGGAGGTGTATCATAAATAATATCTTTCTTGAACAAGAATCAATGCATTATGCAGAAGAATCTAAGCAAGACTTGATCCTCCTACTCCTAGGTTTTCAAAAGGCCTATTATAGGATAGATTGGGACTTCATGCACCTTATCTTGACAAAACAAGGGTTTCACCCTAGTTTTATCAAAGGCATCTTTTCCCTCTATAGAAACGCCACCTCCTCTATCATAGTGAATGGGGAGGTTGGGCCATCTTTTTCCTTGACAAGATTAGTAAGGCAAGGTTGTTCACTTGTCCCTTTTCTTTTCATAGTAGTGCTTGATGCACTAAGACACATGCTTGGAAATTCCAAATATGGGATTGAAGGGCTCATCCTACCTGACAACACTACCTTGCTAGATGCATCCTACGCAAATGATACGACACTCTACCTAAAAGGAACAAGTCAAAATCTACGAAGGGCATATGATGTGCTCCACACCTATTGTCTTGCCTCAGGGTCCAAGGTCAACTGGCATAAAACCTATGCAATTTGGATGCCACCTATACCCAAAACTTTTTCATGGGGGGGGGAGAAATAGGGCTACAATGGGCAGAAGAAGGAAGAAGAGTGAGATACCTAAGCCCATTGGTAGGTTTCCACCTCTCCAAAGAAACTAACACGAAGCCCCTGATACTAACACTAAAGAAAAAGCTAAAATCTTGGGCAGCAAAAACTCTTTCACTAGCTAGAAGAGTGGTGGTATGTAACCATGTACTATTGGCCACTTGTTGGTATACTGCCGCATGTTGTGGGATATCCCCCAAAACATGTGATAAAATGAGAAGCCTAATAAGAACATACCTATGGACAGGAAGGGATGAGGGATCATGTGCGGCTAGGGTTAGATGGGACTCCTACATACTTCCTAGAAGCAAGGGAGGACTAAAATTAATTGACCCATTACTTCAAACCCAAGCCCTGTTAGCTAAATTGGTGGTACAAGGTCTCTCACTTGGAAATGAACCATGGGAGAAGCTAATTAAACAAAAAAAATTAGTGGAAAACCTCTTGGGGATGCCAAATGGCACCCATCCTCCTCTTGGTTTTTTTTAGTAAGGGGCTCAAACAAAACAACCATTCTAATCTTTTAGATTCCTATCTCAAAGCTTTTGCTAGTGTCAATACTTGCCTCAAGCAACAAAAACCCCTTAACTCAAACTAGATCCTTAGACAGCCGCTGTTCGGCAACCCCCTCCTGCAAGAAAAAGAAAAAACCATGTTAGGCTTGGGAGAAAATAAAGGGTTACATCTATGGGGAAGGGTTGGTATAACAAGGGTGGTAGACATATGGAACGCAAGGAAACAAGATTGGATATCAACAGCTGATATTCAAGACATACTACCAAATAAAGGAGCCGTCACGGAGAAACGAAACAAGAGAAGACTCAAACTCATCTCCCACATTTTGTGGGATCCAAGAACAAGGGAAAACAAGAAATCTTTTAAAACGGGAGATTGGTATGTGCAGCTAACCTCACGCACTTTCTTCTTATTGCTTGGGGAAGAGGGAAAGGCGAGCAGCACAACATTAAGCTTCATGAATGATGGAGACTTGGGGCTGCTCACAGCAGCTGCTCAAGTCGACATTCATGCATGGAGAGATTTACAAGCAGCATGAATTGTTGGGTGGAGCACCAAACTACGCTCATTCGGAGAATGCAACCTCGAACAGCCACCAACAGTGCCAGACTCTGTATGGGTAGGGAAAAAGATTGTAGAAAGAGGATAGGTTTGGGATCTAGGAGAATGGAGATGGGAACTTGAGGAGAAAGGGAACAAGATCAGACCTCCTTTCTTTGCATATAAAGCCAAATATGGATATGCTCAAAATTTGAAGGAGAAGAGCAAGCCAACCACTTGCACCTTGGACTTAAAGAAACAAAGGTTCAATAATCGGCAAATAGAGGCAATACAAGGCCTTCTATGGCATACTTCAAGACCTCCGAAGCAATCCACATTCATATGGCAAATCCTTAACAAAGGGATTGTCACTGGAGTTTGGCTCAAGCTGCAGGTACCAGGGGCGGAAGAAAGCTGCCCACTATATGAACAACATCCAAAGACACTCACGCACATGTTCTACAATTGCCCAGTCACCCGGGAGTTGTGGACACGGATGAATAAGCTAGTTGCTATCTCACACTCCAAATACTCCATCAACTCAACCGGCCAGGCAGTCTTGGGAGTGTTAGACAAAGAAGCAGCCTTGAATTCATCACCAAAACACGTGAGAAAGTATGTACAACCCTGCCAACCTTGGGGTCTCTGCGTTCTTTCATTTTATGATATTTATGGGTCGATCGTTGCAACCGCCCGCTACGGGGAGGTACAAGTCAGCTCAAAAAGAATACTAGGGTCCATGTGGGTAGCAACGCTTCACAGTGGAGCTGCAATAAAGAAGAACCTAAAAAACATAATAAAAAAAAGATAAGTTAGTAGCGGCACAAGCATTGTTTGATAGCAAATGGGTAGACCCATTTTACAGTACACACACTGGGACATGGACCTTCACTCCGCCCCCTTTGTTCTCTATGTAATTTAAACCTCAATAAAAAGGGCTAACAACCCACAAAACCACAACCTTGATGATTGTTTCACAAGCAAGGACCTTCAAGCCATTATTCATTCATTGTTCACCCTAAGTTTAGTGAACTTTATCCTATATTTTATTTGATAAGTGGTCAACTGATTATTTATGGACATATTGGAGTGTGAAACTACCTGAAGAGCATGGGTGAAGATTGAGGGGCTTGAGGGCCAGCCAAAACAGATGGAAAACTTTGAAAGAAGCCGGACGGTGGAGATGCTCTAAGAACGTTCTGAGATTTTCTGGAAAGAAACGGAAGGAGACAAAAGGGCCTCGTGAGCAATTATACAGGGGCGGCAACCCGCTGCGGAGGAGCAACGCAAGGCGGGCCCCTGGATCGAGCGTGATGCCATGCCATGTCATTCTCGGACTAATTTAGTGGGCATGTCCTGCGGATCCGCATCTGCTCTTCCTTTTGAGCAGGCTCCAATCCAGGACTTTTATTATGCCCAGTTCCGCTCGGAGCTCAACTTTTTTCACTACGCAGGAAATCGTTACATTTCAGAATTCCACCACCAGGATATCGAATCTGGGAAGTTCAAATTTATGTTTGGATTTACATATAGTGGTGTTTGATTAGTGTCAATCTTTGTAAGAGCAATAATTGGATAAGATCACAGCCCCACTCCCCTTTTGCTCAAAAGCATGTATCATGAGCTTGGTTAAGGTCAAGTGCATGCATATGGTCAACGTTTTCTTTTCATCTATTCCATTTTGACTCTTTATTTAGAAAGGCGTTTGGTTAGTGTCCCAAAAACATGGGTGGGAAAGCACCTCCAAAATTGCAATCCTTAAAACTAGGGAAAGTAACACAAAAGGAGGGTTTGTTTATGATCAATGCTTGGATAAGGTCAACACTTTCTACAAGCCCAAAGTGTTGACGCTAACCAAGCACCACTGTACCTTGTTCCGTCCATGAACCCCAGAATGAGAAATAACTAAGTAACTCCAAAACGGGGGCAGATCTGTAGTTTTGTCATTATTGTACGTAAATAAAGTTGAGATTTATCACCCTCATAACATTCAGTAGCTTGAAGAGAGGCTGCCTTTCCCTCTCTTCAGGTATCATCCATGAACTTCATCATGACAAAAAATAAAAAATAAACAAGTTTTTTTTTTTTTTTTTTTTTTTTTCTTTCTTTCTTTCTTTCTAACATGGTTGGGCCCCACATTGATGTATGTGCACTAAATTGAGCCTCTCTTTCATAAACTCTCTGACAAATTTAGCCAAGTGTCCCCATAGCTAATGAATGGTGAGAAATATTCCACATTGTTCCCTTTGAGGGAGGGTAGCCTTTACTAGTGCTATTGAATGTTATGCTGATCCCACAAACAAGTCTATAACGCATTATTTGTAAAACTAGGAAGAGCGGAGGTACCATTTTGTACTCCACCTTAAACCCAAAAAGTGACCTTAACCCCTAAAGGACCAAGGAGCCCACTTTGGGCTTTATGAGAATTCGGGCAAGCTCTATTGACTTCATAATTTGAAAATTTTTCATGAAATTTTAAGATGGATGCTACTCATTATAATCTACATGTGAAGCTTTATTTCATGTCATGCCAATAAGTATTGCAAAAGTTATAAGGTTTTTTCAATTTCAATGTCAAACAGCAAAAAAAAAATCTTTTTTTATTTTTTATTTTTTTATAGAATTTTAAAGATTGATTCCTACTCAAAAAAAATTGAATCACTCAATTCCAAATAATGAGGTAAGAGTTACAAGGAGTTTTATTTTGCCGGCAATGAAGGTAGGAAGAAGGTAGAAAAAACATATAAAGTTATCTTTTACTCTCAATTTTGAAAATTTTCACATGAAAATTTAACCAAAAGTTACTAATTGTCTATTAGAGCATTCTCACCATTGGGATTAACAATTTTCAAATTCTTGCAACACTTATTAGCGTATTAGATATATCTTTCATTCATCAATACCTTTCACTTTACAATTTTTGTAAAAATGAATCCAAACTTTTTTTTGGTTGTATTATTTTATATATGCTTTCAACCCATTTTCCAACATATTGCAAAAATTGCACAAGAAATATAACATATGGGTTTTTCTCTAAAAAGTTTGAAAACAAAATTTCACCTTCTAGAAGGACTAGAAAAGCCTACCATTTGAAGTTTAGGCACATTGATCTTGCAATTGGTGAGGATATTCATTCCAAAATTTTAAGACAATTTACTATGCAAGTCAACCAAATGATCCTCTAGTTGGATTTGTTAAAAAGTAAGTTTCAATGAAGATTTTGACCTTGATTTGGGGACTAGTATTTTGAAGCAGTTTTGGGCCTCTAAACACAAAAGAGTTTTAGGGTTAAATTAGATTTGAAGGTATCAAATTTGGTCTGAGCCACTAAGATTTTTCCCTTGCAAATTCCTCCTCTCAGGTGAAGGCACATGTACCAAAAAAAGCACTATGAGCTTGATTTCAAATGGTCACTTGAAAAACCTTCAAAAATCCCAAAATATACTATTTTTCCTAATTTAACAAATAACGCGTTCTATGCAGTATACCAAGCGCTCAGACTTGGCTTAGTGTTTTGTATTTTTTGCTAGTAGAACGACTCGAACCCCACAATGCGGGCAGGTAAGGAAACATTGGACAGAATTATATAGAATTAACAATGTGTGCACGTTCATCCAAAAAAACTAATATTAATATTAGCAGCTTTCATCATAATCTGGTAAACCTAGTGCTTGCTTGGGGAGGAATTTGGTGACGTCATCCAATTTTTTCACCGGATTATTCTAGCGTTATGATCGCCATAATCGCCAGTCAAAATTGAAGCAAGAGTTAGGCAAATTTTTGCAAAGAAAAATTTGCCTGCTCCTAAGCTTAGTACCTTACCTGCAATTTATCGATGCCACTGGTGAATGAGTTACTGCGAGACGTCTGCGACACTACTTCTGAAGTAATCCGGATTGTGATGTGCAGTAACCCCGTTGCTATGTCCCCACGGTAGTCTTGCAGGAATCTTACAGAAATCTCACGGAAATCTCACGGAAATCTCACGGTACCTCGTGAGAGCCGTGCTGTCAGATGTTATCCCTGTGAAACTGCACGACAACTGCAAATCTGCAATACTGAATGGAACTATATTTGAAAATAAGTGCACCAATTTTATCTCTTTGTGGCCGTTCACATCAGGGCTTGGGGAGTTTTTTTGAGCTTCACTGGCAACTATACCTCATTTCCCATGTACAGTACCCCTCAGTATATTTACGTTCAAGCTCATTTTGCTGTTCAAAAAACTTTACACAAACTAAAGTATAATTGTGTTTTCTTGCCTTGTATCAAGGTTTTGTGATTCTTATGTAATGTCAATCAAGCATACCAAATTTTAATCCCAAAAAATCAAAACCCTATTTTTGGTAAATTGTTTTGTATTAAAATTCATAGTTTATATGAAAATTGATTGAAGAAAATTGGTGATGAATTTTTGAGATTTGATTTCATGGATGTGTAGAAAACATGCATATGCACATCTTCCATGCTAAAGAAAACCTCCTTAAGTAACAAAAATTTGGTCTACAAAAGATTCACTAAAACTTGTGATAGGCCCAAATTTTGTAAAATACATATTTCTAAATTTTAACTAGCCTTTCATGAAGTAAAAGATATATCATGTGTAGAGATACAAACCTAGTTACAACATTTGAGTCTAACAACAAAGTTTGATTTTCATAGAATAATATGTATTTTACAAAATATGGGCCTATCACAAGTTTTAGTGAATCTTTTGTAGACCAAATTTTTGTTACTTAAGGGGGTTTTCTTTAGCATGGAAGATGGGCATATGCATGTTTTCTACATATTCATGAAATCAAATCTCAAAAATTCATTACCAATTTTCTTCAATCAATTTTCATATAAACTATGAATTTTAATACAAAACAATTTACCAAAAATAGGGTTTTGATTTTTTAGAACTAAAATTTGGTATGCTTGATTGACATTGCATAAGAATCACAAAACCTTGATACAAGGCAAGAAAACACAATTATACTCTATTTTATGCAAAGTTTTTTGAATGGCAAAGTGAGCCCAAACGTAAACATACTTAGGGGAGGGGTACTATACAGTACCCAGACACCATGAATCGTCACCTCTTTTGCTGGAATTCAAAAAGCTTTGCATAGTAAAATTGGGTTTTTGTTGTTTTGGTTGATAGATATTGATTCTTATGCAATCCCAACCAAGCATACTAAATTTTGATTCCTGAAAATCAAAACCCTATTTTTGGTGATTTGTTTTGTATTAAATTCACGATTTTACATGAAAATTGATTGAAGAAAATTGGTGATGAATTTTTGAGATTTGATTGCATGGATGTGTAGGAAACATCTATATGCACCTTTTTCATGTTAAAAAAAAATACCTCTAAGTAAAAAAATTATGATTGACAATGAGTTCAATGTGGGTTGTAGTAGGACCAAAATTTGTAAAATATATATTTTTGTTTATAAACTAGCTTTTGGCTAAGTAAACATCTTTTCATGTTCAAAGGTACAAATTTAGTCATAGAGTATGAATCAAATAACAAAATTTGATTGTCATAAAGAAAAATTTACTTTACAAAATTTGAACATGTTCATCTCAACAATGAAATCATTAAAGAAGAAATTTAGGAGCATTTTTTGGAAGTGCTTGTTAGAAGGAAAGATGTGTGTATGGATACCTACACATCCATGCAATCAAATCTCAAAAATTCATCACCAATTTTCTTCAATCAATTTTCATGTAAAATGATGAATTTAATACAAAACAATTCACCAAAAATAGGGTTTTGGTTTTCAAGAATCAAAATTTAGTATACTTGGTTGGGATTGCATAAGAATCAATATCCATCATCCAAAACAACAAAAACCCAATTTTGCTATGTGGTATGCAAAGTTCTTTAAATTTCAGCAAGGGAGGAAACGATTCATGGTTGCCAGGTACTGTACATTACTACTTAACAAGGATAGGTAGAATTTGTTTTGGCATTTTAAAGAAGTATGTATAACAAAATGTAAAGGTCATTTTAATCTCATATTTTTGGGATATGATTCTCATGCAATCCCAATTGACCATACCAAATCCTAATTATTAAAAATCAAAATCCTATTTTTGATATGTTGTTTTGTGTCAAAATCATGGTTTTACAAGAATGTTGATAAAATCACAATGGTGATGAATTTTTGAGGTTTGATTGCATGAATAAGTAGGAGACATCCGACCACACATCTTTTCTTTTAACAAACATCTTCAAAAAGTTTCAAATTCCTGTAATAGAGGTTTAAATGTTGGAGTGATCATGACCAAATTTAATAAAATAGATCTTTCTTTATGGTAATTAAATTGTGCTCTTTGACTCATACATTATGATTATATCTATACCTTTGAACATGGTGATATGTTTATTTCGCCAAAAGTTAATTAAAAAATGGAAATATTTATTTTACTAAATTTGGTCATGATCACTCCAACATTTAAACCTCTATTGCAGGAATTTGAAACTTTTTGAAGATGTTTTTTAAAAGAAAAGATGTGTGTTTGGATGTCTCCTACCTATCCATGCAATCAAATCTCAAAAATTCATCACCATTGTGTATTTATCAACATTCTTGTAAAACCATGATTTTGACACAAAAAATGTACAAAAAATAGGATTTTGATTTTTAATAACCAAGATTTGGTATGGTCGATTGGAATTGCATGAGAGTCATATCCAAAAAATATGAGATTAAAATGACCTTTACATTTTTTGTTATACAAACTTCTTTGGAATGCCAAAACAAGTTCTACCTATCATTGTTAACCCTTAAAGGATGGATGGATCAGTGTTGCTTGCCTTGCCTGTAGCATTCTATGGTGTTTTGCACATGGGCACCAATAGTATTGCTTCAAAAAGTTGGAAAAGTCAACAGTGCATGGTGCCCTCATGAAAATTGCAAGAAGGGTAGCTTGGGAGCTAACACCTTGTTTTTGAATCTTATCACAATTTGGGTTACAAAAAAATATGAATGCATCTCAAGAGGTAATTTTTTGTCTTTCATGATGGATCATGTGTTTATGGTCACTTCCGGAAAAAAATCAAATGAAAAACAACTTCTTTCAGAATCACAAAATCTTTTTTCAAAGCTGGAGGACATTTTTTGTCCTCCTCGATGTTTAGGGGTTAAGTGGTAGTGTGGTACTATACATTACCGAAAAGAAAGAGTACATAACACCCTTTTATGGTATTCAAAGAAGTATGTATAATGAGATGTATAACAAAGAATATAATTGATATTTCATTCTCACATTTTTAATATGTGATCCTCATGCAATCTTGATCAAGCATATCAAATGTCAGTTTCTAAAACCCAAAATCCTATTTTTGTTAAATGGTTTTGTGTCAAAATCATGGTTTTACAAGAAAGTTGATTAATAAATAGTGGTGATGAACTTTTGAGATTTGATTGCATAAATATGTAGGAGACATCCATACGCACATCTTCCTTTCAAACAAACATTTCCAAAAAAATTTAATATTCCTTCTGTAGAGATTTTAATGTCAAAGTGATTATGACCAAATTTAGTGAAATACATATTTCTTCATGGAAACTAGTTTTTGTTATTTGACTCATACATTGTGATTAAGTTTGTACCTTTAAACATGATGATATGTTTTTTTTGCCAAAAACTAATTTGCATGAAGAAATATGTATTTCACTAAATTTGGTCATAATCACTCTAACATTAAGATCTCTACAGAAGGAATATTAAATTTTTTTGGAAATGTTTGTTTGAAAGGAAGATGTGCGTATGGATGTCTCCTACATATTTATGCAATCAAATCTCAAAAGTTCATCACCACTATTTATTAATCAACTTTCTTGTAAAACCATGATTTTGACACAAAACCATTTAACAAAAATAGGATTTTGGGTTTTAGAAACTGACATTTGATATGCTTGATCAAGATTGCATGAGGATCACATATTAAAAATGTGAGAATGAAATATCAATTATATTCTTTGTTATACATCTCATTATACATACTTCTTTGAATACCATAAAAGGGTGTTATGTACTCTTTCTTTTGGGTACTGTACAACCGGTTTTCCACATACGCACTCACTCTGGCTATTGCGTCTACTTATACTGTAATCATTTTTTTTGAAAATTTAACTAATTTTTATCCAAAATTTCAAATTTCAACAAAAAAGAATTGGCCTTTTCACTTCCTAACATTACACTAACGGAACAATAGATTGCTTCTCCCCAAACATGGGTTCACATTTCACGCTACTTCTCAAAATCTAAGTTTTGTTATATTTTGAGCGGCGGTTTTTCCCGCCTACATCTCACTTCCAATGAAACCTCAAAGTTTGGTGGAGTTTGGAGTGTTGAAAGGCCGGGTTCAGACTAGCGACCGGCAGAGACATGGAAATCGGCACCTTGTTTGGTGTTTCATTTGACAGAAATTTTTCTGTGTAATTGCGTGTCATCCAAGAGTGTGCCTTTGTCAGACAAGTTTGGTACCACCCTTGGAGTAGGCCTCATATCTTCACTATCTTGACTGCTGACGTGGCTATATACGATGGTCCCCACGGTGGTAAAGATGGATGTATAAATACCAGATATACCAGCAATTTGAACCCAACAGCAAAGAAAAGCCAAATTTCAACCAATCACGTTTGAAAAAATTTCAGCAAGACGCTAGTCTGAACCGGGCCTAAGTGACTGATAACTGTCAATGTTTACGTCCGACTAACTTAGTATAGCCTGGTAATCCTAATTACAACGTTGATTGTGTTGATGTGAAATTAGAAATTTGAACTTTCAGGTTGAAGATACAAGAGGGTTAACCTCCCTTCATCATCAAGGTCTATTTCTCAACGAAAATTAACGTCAACTAAACATTCCAACATCATGATTTCAGCCAAGATTCTAACATCAATGAATGTATAAACATTTGATGCTCGGAGGTCAATGCCTTGGGGCAAGACAAAAACGTTAATCATATTTAACCCCTGCCCTTGGGCTCTGGAGTTACGGTACCAAATACGGTTGCAACTAATATTCAGAAGTTTGAATTAATTGAAAATTAAGTGTTAAAACCATACATATTGAACGGTTGTATGATGACAGGTACATAATTTTTTTTGAAAAGCCCTCAAAGCAGCTCAAATATGTTTGTACATACGGTCATACATATGACCGCAAAGGATATTTGGGCCCTTTAGGGGTTAAGCATTGACTGTAAACAAACACTCCATTTAATCAAGCCCAAAACACAAAAACACAAAAAAAGTGGGACTTTGATACTATCCAAATTTCTCTTTTACAAAAATTGACTTTATTCATATATCATTGTATTGGTTTTACTATTTGTGTTGGAAATGTCTTGGGTACTCTTATAGAACACTCTAAAAGAATGATGGATTAGTAAAACTCTTACAAGTAGGGTGGATTGTTTGATAAAGGCTAGGCAACTGCTTCATGGATTCAAGACTCTTAGGCAACAGTGACAGCTTCTCCAATTTCGAGGAAGACAGTGGTGAAAACAACTTTGGTGGAAAGAGCTCTAGAGGCAATCGTTTCTTTATTTGTATGCAAGTGTAGATGGCTTGACTTGGCAATAACTTACCGAAAACAAACAATCAAGCCATGGCTGTTGTGAGAAGCAAGTTTTCAAGTTATTTAGGGGACAATCAGTTTTGGAGATCTCAAAAGATTACCTGTATTCTCAATCTCAATTGCCAATTGTTCTTGACCTATACAACATCTGCTAATGATCCAAGGACCAAAAGTGCCAATTTCAATAGCAACAAATACAAAAACATTGATTAGTAACCTTTGCCAATATTTGTGACCTTGTGATGTTTGTCAAAACTAAATCTACTGTTCGTTTTGTTAAATAGGCCTTACTCATGCGTCAGAAATAGTGGTATATATTTTCACAAAGGTTCAATTTCTTAGAATCAATATAGGATTTGGGTCATGTAGCTTGAATTGCTCCAAAATAAGGCATATTGCCATTTGAATGAAATTGGCATTATTTATATACAAAGGGTCAAAACCATATCTTCTAAATTGAATGTCAACAATGAAAAAGGCAAAGGTTTTGGTGGCTACACCAAAGGTGAGGGCGGCAAATACAAAACAGGTTTTAAAGATTGAGTGCAAACTAAGAAATTTGAAATTACTATAGTTCTAAGTTGTTTTGTTTGGCTGCCTTAAAACTAAAATGATTTGCAAAACAATTGATGAAATGTAAAATCCTTCACAGAAATCAGGTTGGTATTTGCCTTGGTTTAAAAAAAAGAATTATGCATTGTTTAATAATAAGAATTGCCTTTTTCTTTTCATGTTGTTAGAGGAAAGATAATAATGAACATGCTTTTGAAACTTACATGCATAAATTCATGTACGTGAACAAGATTATGAAGTATGAACACATATATATTTTTAAATAAATACGCATTTATAAATATGGATGTAAAGTGACTTGCGAATATGTTCAATAGAGATAAGCAAGGGTAACAAGCAAGATTTGGCTACATTCATATATATATATATATATATATATATATATATGTATATGGGCACGCGCTTTGCAAGAGTTGGACATGTATAAGTAATGTAACATTCAAATTTATAAAAAATTGATATCTCACAATTAATTGATCTAGAATCTAATCTTGATGTACTTTACAAAAAACTAATATCTTATAATTGGTTCAAAACAAAGTACACTCATTTTGGTCCTTTTTTGAAACCAAAGATAGTAATTACCTTCATCACAATGCTACTCTTTAATACTTTGCTAAGGGGCGCTTGGTATTATGTTGGGTAATTAGCACATGGTTGGAGGGCACTTGGTGTGTTATATTTAGGCTTCCTTTATTGCTTCAACTTACACTTAAAAGTTCTAGAAGGTTTTAGAAAAGGACACCAAGTTGAAATCCTCCCACTTAGTTATATAAATAGATGTTATAAAATAAAATAAAGTAGCCTTGTATTGGCTAAGTAAGCATGATTGTATAATTTTACATCAACAACACATTGTAAATCATGAGCATGTCAGCAAGATGGAATTGAATAGCTTACTTTAGTGGAATTGATGAATGAGGATGTTTTCCATCTAATATAGGAGCTTTGAGCAACTTACCGCAGCATTATTTCTTCAAATGTGTGTATAGCAAAGTACTAACCTAACTAGCTCTCATTTAGTGCAAGTACTTTTACAAGTACCTTTTAACAGCCTACTAATTTAAATGGTAGCATATTAACTTGACTAACTCATGTTGTGCAAAAATGCAAGCATACTTACATGTTTTATGTCTAATTCTTTTTTACTAGCATCATAATACATTGAATATTTTTGATTATGCAACACACATGTGTAAGTGTGTTTGTTGGCAATTATATTACCTTGACATCTTGACTACATCTTTCATGATTAGCAGCATATGAACTTGATTAATTCCATTTTGTTGTTACAATTGTGCATGTTAGCTTGATTGATGATGTATTGACTTGACTAACTTGACTAACCAAGGAGATTATGAGTGTATGTGCATACTAACTTTGTTAAGCATCTTGTGCTATACAAGTGTGCATGGTAATTTGGTTGATGGCATGCTAATTTCATTAACCCTCTTCTATCATATAGATTGTATTGGCAACTTACTAACCCAATTGATTTCCTTAACTAGCAAGATATTGACTTGCTTGACTCTTGTATAAGTTTGGTTAATTCCCATAGAAAAGCAACATTTTAATTCATCTTATTTTCTTTTGTTTTACAAGTATGCAATTTTGTGCTATACAAGTGTATGTTAGTTGCTTGCTAGGCTACTAGGGTGACTACCTCCCTTTAACTAACAACATTCAAAGTTGACTTGTTATTATTTATTGTTCAAGTTTGTGTTGTATAAGACAATTATGTATTGCTATTGCCAAAAGAATTCCACAAAAGGGGTTTAAAGAGTTTGATGCTAAAAACTCTATTGACCACAAATGATTAACCAATGGCACATTTTAGTGTGCTTTATTTCTCCATAAGAGTTAATAAGTAGAAAATTTGTTTCCAAATAATTAAATTTTGCAAGACAAAGTAGTTAGATGTGCCATTAAAGAATGTGTAATACATTTTGACATGGCATTGCATATGTGTACAAAAGTGTATGTTGTACTAGCTTGAGTAGCTCTCTTTGTTGTACTAGTTTTTTTTTTTTTATGTATACAAGTGTGTGATGGTAGTGTATTGTTTAGCTTTAAGTGAATTAGCACGTGTAATGTTGTAGCTGTTTTCAATTAGTTGTTTTCTATTGATGTATACGAGTGTGTGATGGTAGTGTATTGTCTAGCTCTTAAGTGAATTAGCACGTGTATTGTTGTGGCTATCTTTGATTATTATTATTTATTGATGTATACAAGTGTGTGATGGCAGTGTACTGTCTAGCTCTTAAGTGATTGGCACATTTGTGATGGCATTATGGCAGTGTATTGTCTAGCTCTTACGTGAATTAGCACGTTTGTGATGGCAATGTACCGTCTAGCTCTTAAGTGAATTATGGCAGTGAGTGTACTGTCTAGCTCTTAAGTGAATTAGCACATGTAGCGTTGGAGCTATCTTTGATTCATTTATACAAGTGTGTGATAGTAGCTTAATGTCTAGCTCTCAAGTGTACTAGCAACATGCAATACTAGTATACCTATCTCTTATAAATCGGTAACATACTACCTTGACCAAATCTCATCATACTTGATAATGAAATAACCACATTTTGTTGCTAGAGTGTACTAGTCAAACTCACTTTTTTCAAATTTATAAGTGTTTAGTACCTTGACTAAATCTTTTCAAGTTTGGAATTGTAATGAGTGCAATTGTGCTTAATCAGATGACTAGCTCTCTCCTAATGTGCAAGTGTGCTAAAGGGCAAAGGGTCAATGTAGCTAGATTTTTTTTTGGTTAACGTACTGTATCATGTTAATGTGCTACGAATTTGAGTATGAAATTTCCTTTTTTTTTTTTTTTTTGCTTTAGAGGACAATTTTATATTGTATGCAGTAAAGCTTCTTGTGTTTACAATATTAAATCTTTCAACGTCAAGGACGCTGGCTATTGTCACGCACGTCATAGGCTTGTAGCCATTGAATACAGATTCAACGTTATCCAACCTCATCTTTGTACCAACAATATTGCTTTATAATGCAAAGGGCGCACTGGACTGGACTGTACAGTACTGTACACAGAGAAGCAACAAAAATTGAACTGAGGCAAGTGCTGTCCCTCGAGGTGGTACATACTCGACACGATCAAGCACTAGATTTACACCAAACTCTATCCTTACAATTTACAAGCAACCTATAACCTTCAATGACTCTTACTTATCAAATTTAGATCTTTCACTCATACATTGCAACTAAGTTTGTACCTTTGAACATAATTTTATGTTTCTTTGGTAAAGAGCTAGCTAAAAAGTAAAAATATCTATTTTTACAAAATTTGGGCATATCACAAGTCACTCTAAATCCTTTATAGATCAAGGTTTTGTTACTTAAAGAGAATTTCTTTTTGATGTGAAAGATGTGCATATGGATGTTCCTTACACATCCATGCAATCAAACCTCAGAAATTCATCAATGATATTTTTTCAATCAATTATTATGTGAAACAATGGATTTTTTACAAAATAATTTACCAAAAATGGAGTTTTGACTTTTAGAAACTAAAGTCTGTTATGCTTGAGTGGGATAACATAAGAATTCATTATCAATGATGCAAGAGAAAAAAATGCCAACTGTAGCATGGTGTTGTATACTAGTTGTACCCCACTGTACAAGATAGTTTGTGTGGAGTTCCGGGGTTTTAAGTTTAGTTCCAACCGCTTGTTTGCATGTACACCTAAATATACGCATGTGATATCCAAGTAATAGACATTACAAGCAAAGTTTTACAATCACATTCTCAAACATATACATATGTGCGAATCCTGAACCTGCAAGTGTAACAGAAGAAAGGAACCACATCCGTCATTTACATTATACAGCTGCTGAACGGTACAAATAATTGTTCATTCTCCCAAAATTTTATCTATATTTGGCAATGTTCGAGATTTGCTGCAGCACCAGTAAAGAATTGGTCCAGAGGAAGAGAGAGGAGTGAGAGAGAGAGAAAGAAAGAGCTCAGGAACAAAAAACTGCCAGAAACATCCCACTAAAATCCTCCTCAAAACTAGAGCACCCATGTCGAGACCATGAAACAAAACTAAAACTTCAGAATTCTGAAACCTCACAGGATTTCAAGAAACCTAGCTAACTGGTAAATTACTACTACTACTACTCCCGTAAAACGGAGCCCCAACCAATGGTGGGAAAATTGAGTTCTTTTTTGCGTGGACTTTGGGCGTGGAGCCTCCTGCAGTGTATAATTAATTTTTGTAGTAGCGTTTGTCTGTCTTTCAGATAAAATGTCTTGAACAACTCCACCTAAAAACTGACCTTGTCCCGGAAGAGATCAGTAGTGCAAGTAATCCTTAATATGTATCTCCTGCAAGTAATACCTTCTTCGTCAGTCTCTCCCCAAAACTGGGAGTGTGCTTCTTCTATAGTGCAGCTTACACAGGAGCCTCCAGTGGCTCGGAATGTCTTTTTTTTAACAACCTCTGTACAGCAAAAGGGGTGGGTGTGGGGGGTTTGAGGGGGTGGATGATATATCTACTTTTCAGTGTTTTTCCGGTTGCCTTGCTGGAGCAGCAGCAGCAGCAGGTGGGTCTCTAAACAGTCACTGGGATTATTGGCTTCCCAAGCATACAGGTGCCTGTAAACGTCATCAAACGTATTGTTGTACAAACCGTTGACAGCTGTCACATTCAAAACCCACAAACACTTGCATAAGACACAATAAAAAAAAGAAAAAGTTCCCTTACATCAAACTGACCAACTCAGTTGCATACAAAAATTCATGTAAACTGATCTGATCAGGTTTATCTCTTGCACCGAAGTGGCCTTTATGGTAAAGCTTCATAGTGATCTCCCGTTAAAAGCACACTCCACCATGTTGGTTAAAAAGTTTAAAATGAAGCAAATAATATCCACTACGTTCTGCGTAGTTTTGTAGAAAGAAGAGAAGAAAAGGAATATGCAAAAGGTTGTTGGAAAAGGAGAAATACTACTGACCTGCTCATCATCCATCCGGCTGAAACCAAACTTATTGATCCAAATTGACTCGGTATCCTTTGATGTTGGCAGAACCAAGCGGCCCACACTCAGCACACCCAGGAGTCTCTCAATTGTCGTCATGAGTGCTTTACAGAAACCCTGTGAACCAGGAAGCAAAAACCGGATTTTAAAACCTCAGATTTTCAAGGGAGAACGAAAAATGGTGAGGTATTTAACCACTTTATTAACAATAAAAGTGGATACGAGAGATGATCATACCTGGCCCTGGTGTGGAAGACTTGTTGCCACCAAAGGGACTTCAGCAATTTCCCGACCAAAAATTTGCAATAGTGCAGCTGACACCACTTTACCACTGTAAAACCCCCAAGTCTCTCAAAATCAGAATTTAAGCACCAATCTGGAACAAAATAAGAAAAACAAAAACAAAACAAAAAAGCATCCTGGAAAATAGCAATCTCGAAATTAGAGCTTACTTGCGCTTCAGAACAACACAGAAAACACCTTCAAAATCGTACTCTTTCGACCTTCGACTGCAAATAACAACAAAAGTCACAATCAATATACATGGTTTACAGCATGATCAGTTGAAAATTTAGTCATTTTCAAACCATGAATCCCTCGGTTTAAGTAGTGAGAAAAAAGAGAAGTCAAAATCTGCAGAAAATACTCACCTGTGCACCATGAGAGGTATTAAGTTCCGTCCAGTTTTCACGTCCCGGATTGGATCCGAGCACTCCTGCAAATGAGTTAATGCTTTAGTAATGGGTAGCTACCCCCAAGGCAGGAAAAAAAATTCATCGCAAAAAGAGTGGAAAACCTTAGTAGTGCAAGCCTGCCAAAGAAGAGGGAAGGGAAAAGGCACGTACTGTAAAAATGTTGACAGCTTCACCGAGAGTCTGAACGTTGGCGTTGTCACCGCCTCGGCCGCAGAGAATTTGCCATCCAAAACTTGGGCTACTGGACTCGGCTCTCTCTTTGGCGCCGCTCTGCTGTTGCCGACTTTCCAACAACTCGCTGATGATGCTGTCCGACAGAGACTCTGGCCCATTGGCTACCAACTGTGTTAAGATTTCGTCGATGACTTTGCAGTCTTTCTGGCAGAACCACTCTCCTTCTGGTAGCTCCTGCCAATCCAACAACAACAACAACAGCAGATAAGAATATTTAGGATAATGAATGCAACAAATCCTACATAGAAAGTCCACTTTAGAAGTTAACCCAGCAGCATGTATTGAAGATGACTTTTGAACCACATATTGCAAGGAACCTTTAAAGGATTTAGGAGACGGAACTCACGTTTAAATCGTCCACGCCTTTATCTTTCAGGCAGCTAACATGATACTCTCGTCCACACTGACAAGAGTAGTATAAAAAAGTGAGAAACGCAAGCATAAAGTTTCGGAGATGAGAAGAAAGAAACACGTGAATTCTGGATCCAAAAATCAAGAATTCTAAAGCTGAGAAAAGCTAGAAATTCGTAAACTAGCCACAGACTTCAAACGTTATGTGGTTTGAGTAGCATCCTCACTTGATCACAGACTAGCATCGTCATGCCATCAACAAAACCTGACTTGCTCAAATTCCATTTTCTGCCAAATCAACAATGCAAAGTCAATTTCGAAGAGAAAATATCAAGATGAGAGTTGTTTAAATATTTTTCACGGCACAAACAAGAGAATGAAAGCCAGCCACAAAAGCTTGACATGTTTATGCATTTCAAGCCAGTAGCAGCAATAGAGATAAAAATTTAAAGCTTACTTGCAGATTGCACAGCCTCCAACTGAAACAGGAGCTTGTAAGTGACGAATGAAACGACCTCGCTCATCCTTTTCGGTCATGCCCTCTATGTGCTTGCCTGCAAGTTTCTGTCCGTTTTTGACGACCTTGAAATTGTCCAGTTGGCAAAATCGGCAGTGCCACTTGCCATCCGAGTCTTTCTCCCCTCCTGGAGACCATCAACACAGAAAAAATGAAATCATGTTGTGCACATCAAAGTAAAGCAAATCAAAGACTTTTTGCTTTGTGCAGGAAAAGAAACAGAAAAAACCATGCCCAAAAATCCTGCAGCAAAACTCGAAAGATGAACACTAGTAAATGAGTACTCTTTCTTTGTGTCTCACCTTGATGTTGAGCCTCTTTCACACAATCCCCACACCAGGTTTGATCACAGTCATTGCAATTTAACTCGCCGCTCTTGCCGCATCCAAAGCAACAGTTCACTTCGCCCTCGCGTGCAACACGCTTTGCCTTCTCACCGAGCTTGTTCTGATGCGCTAATCCCTTGCACACCTCCTTCAGAGACCGGTTGTCCGAAACCAGCAAAATGCTTCCATACCTGCCATATCCATGACTCATCAGAGAAGAGCTTAAATCTACCACTTGAAAAACCAAAAAAAAAAAAGCAAAAAATAAACATCAGACAATCGGCGTTTTGGAGAAGGAAAGCTTACGGGTTGTGGCGAGCCTCGTACCCCGCGTGTTGTTCAAACGAGGCACAACTCATCTGTAAGCAAATTCCAAAAGAGTATCAGAGCACTTTCATCCTGGATACCGGTAAAAGCCAAAGTAGCAGTTTATGCAACTTATTCAAATAATTTTCATTGATTTCTACCGTGAAAGTAAATTGTGGGAGCTCACCTCTTTGTTACAGCAATCGCAGCATATACCTTCACCTCGCTTCACACCCTTGAGCTTAATCTGCCAGGCCAAACCAAACTCTTACAAAACAAGACCAAAACTGCTCAGACAAACGGCTTAATCACAAAAGCTCTGCCACGTGGAAATTTGTACAAAAGGTGAGGTTAAGCAGTACCTGAGAATTTGAGTAGTAGCCAAGTTCGGTGCCGTCTTCAAGACCACCAGGCAGGAACAGGGCTTTGTACAAATGCTCATCTCGCGCCACTCTGGCCAACGCTGCGGAGTCTCGCTCTCTGCCAAACCCACCATTTCCAAGGCTCGGTACTGGTTCTCTCTCTACTGTGGCACTCCGTGTGGACGATTGATTGCTCAATTGTTGAGAATCATCACTAAACCCCGACATGGGATTATTACTTGGATGTATTTTCAGGATATAGCAGAAAATGCTGTACACTTCGGTGACGCTTCAGAAAGGGGCAAGCAAGGGATTTGCTTTGCTAGAATTCACTTGATGACCAATAAGAATCTAGGGAACTGGAATACCATAGGACTCAGCTAGCTAGAACACCAAAGGATTTTTACAACTCCTTTGCACTGAAGAAGCCTGTTGGTATTCTACAGAATGGAAACAGACACTTTTTAGCAGTAAATCAAAACCACTAAATGCTCCACTCTCCACGTGGATCATGAATGTACTGAAACTCGGACTTCATCCAAATGATGGTACTCTCTGCTCGTGCAATATATCAATACAAAGAAGAAGAAAGAAAGATGCTCTCAATGGCATAATTGTACTTGGGGTGTTACTATTAGTTATTGTGGATTCTCCATATTGAGGTGTCTGTTCGAAGTTCGAGTATTTAGGGTTTAATAGCTTGGAGGGTGAAGAAACGTTAGTGTTGCGTGATGAGTCATATATACTGTTGTTCTATATCATTTACCTGAATGATCTTTTAGGTTAAGAAAAAGGCTGATTCCATTGCATGTAAATTAAGGGACTTGGAAGGGATAAAACATTCCACTGCCACTGACCTTGCTCTGGCATCCTCCTTCTCCAGTCCACCGGACACAGGTCGCCTTGGTTTCACTACACCGCGAGGTTTCTTCATCTTTTCACACTTGGGACAAAACCAGTCCCCAAGCTGTGGGTTCGCAATTCCAGCACACCCTGAACATCACATCAACAGCAAAGGCCACACATTTTCATTTCAACTGCCTAAATTACCAGTTTTAAGTAAAACCAGGTTCAGCATTGTAGTAAAAGTTTATAACCATGGGAAAAAAGAAAATGTGGTGTTTGAAGAGAAAATACCGGAATGGAAAACTAACGGGCATCTGGGACCATTGCAGGGAACCAGGTCTCCCTGTTCTGCACTGCCGCACTTGGCGCATGCAATGGTCCTCTTTTCCACGCCTTGAATGTCGCCGATGGCCATTTTGAGAGCCCTCAAGATATTGTCCCCACAATCAGCTGCCTCTTGACCGGCACTCAGAATGTCCCGGAGATTCTTCCCATTTTCCAGGTATATGTTGTCGCTTGGGTGGTGAGAAGTACTCCCCGAATGTGCCTCAAATGCTGAAATGGAAACAATCTGCAAACCATCCACAAAATAAGAAACAAAAAAAATCAACAACGTCCAAAACTCCAAAAAATGTTGTCAAAAAAAGGCTTTAAAAATCTCTGAAAAAGTTCAAGGATTCATACCACCGAGCCTCGGCAATTTCGACAGTCGCATTGTACACCCATGTCTCTCAGCATTCCTGTGAGCTGTTGAAAGCAACAGAAAGTACGACCATTCAATAACGAACCCTTTCCAGAACTAGCAGGAATTTTCAAAAGGCCTCCAAGTTTTCAGATGGAATGTGTCAAAGGCTGTAGATATTCAAGTTGTAGAAATATGCTGAGTAAGTTGAAGAGGGGAAATCTGAACTGGGTGTTGTTAAAAGCCGAACCAGCACTGATTTGGCTTTTTGTTTTAGCTTTCGAGTATCCTAAAGATAAGGAAAATGTGTGAGTGTTATTGAAAGAGTCCGAGGGAGAGCTCAGGCAAAACAAGGAGCTGAATTTACGCACTTGTATGCCACGGCATTGGCAACGGACAAAGTGGCCCTCCAAGAGTCGAGTGGCCATGAGTTCCTTGGCATTTCGTGGGGCCTTGAGCAACTTGTCTCCAACTGGGACCATCGACTTCAGCTGGTTGCCGCCATTCACCACACACGCTCAACAAGTTAAGGTAATCTGATTGCTGAGAAAATCCGTAAACCAAAAAAATTGCAGTAAAAGTTGCATTTCGCAAAAGCAATGTCGGTTCAAGCCAATTGCAAAACACTTCTATGAAGGAGATGGGAGGCAAGAAGAGAGGCATTTTGCCCTAATTTGGGAAAAAAAGTGCACCTAAAGAAAAGGCACTTAACATTCCAAGCTTTCACGAAACTAAGTACAGTCATAATTTGTAGGTTTCCCAAAGAACGGCAAACGAGAGTTTATTAGAAACAAAATGTCCACCACAAAGCACAGGAACGCCGAAGATTTCGAATGATAAGAAAAAAAGGTGTCAAATTGCTCCAAGAATATGCAAAACCATAATCAAGCATCAATTGCAACATTTGTAGTTCATATTACAACGAACGGAAAAGACCGAAACGTCAACCTTAAAGGTACGGATTCCCCCAAAAAAAGCCATAAATGTTTTTATAGCGAAGCGACCCGTCTTAAAAGCAGCTCCTTGCCCTAATTTGAAAACCAAGCGCATGCATTTTTCACCGACAGGGAAAAGCCATCAACTTCCCCATGGTTCAAAGGTGTTTTCCAGTTGCAATATTTCAAGTTCCCAAATGCCTCATTTGGATCAAAAGTGCAACATTTCGAGGGACAGTTTGCAGGGTTGGAAAGGCGTGACAAAAAAAAAAAAGTTGCCAAGAATACTCGAAAACCAGATTCAAGCATCGCTACAAACCATCCAATTCTAGTAGGACAACAAAAAAGCCACAAAAGTTGCAATTTTTTTGGCAAAAGCGCTAAAGAGAGAGGCATGGGACGTTTCTCTCAGAAAGTGTTGCAAAATGGGCGCACCTTGGTAGCAGCTGCACGGGGGCCTGGAGTGGTGGCGCGCACGGGTACATCGTCGGCGTCCTCGGGGCTACCGGGGCCATCGGAGCCGTCCTCGCTGTCCACGGCAGGGACGGCGTGGGCCACCCTAGAATGGGGTACCCTAGAATTCATGTAGTGGATCGTCTTCTTCCGCTTCCTGGACGCCGCGCCATTGTTCTTCACCATCATCGTCATCAACCGCTCTCTGTCCACCTGTTGTTGCTGTTGCTGTTGTTGCTGTTGTTGCTGTTGTTGTTTTTGTTGGTGTTGTTGGTGCTGCTGTTGCGAGGGTGGCAAACCGTTGGAGACGACGCTCATTCCCCCGCCAGTGGAGTCTTTGAGCGGGCTGGACAGCGACGAGTCCGCGGGGGCCGGGACGGCCACTTCGTTCTTTAATTTGGACGCCATCGCGGCGGCGCCAGCGAAGTCGATGGTGTTGTTGTTGTTGTTGTTGTTGTTCTTGGGCGCATTCCCATTCTTGGTCACCTCCATGGTCGACTCTGTTTTCGGTTTTATCACATCCTCGACGTCCATGGCTTCGTCGTCGCCGTCGCGACGGTGCGATGAGACGATGATATCGGCGGCCACGGCGTCGACGACGTCGTCCTTGCTGCTCCCGGCCGTACCCGACGAGGAGACGCGCGGTGACGGATCGTCGACGTCGGTTTCTGGCGACATTTTGGTGTCGTGCGAAGCTCGGCTGTGTCCGGCTCCTCCTCCTGCTCCTCCTGCTTCTACTCCTGCTCCTCCTGCTTCTACTCCTGCTGCTCCTGCTGCTCCTGCTGCTCCTGCTCGGCTGATCTCCACTACGATGTCGGCGTTGTCGACTGCCTGCACACCTTGCCTACCACTCTTCTTCTGCGCCCCCATAATCCACCTTCCCCCACCACCCCTCCCCCTCACAAGCTCCACGCCGACGCCATCACTCCCGACAACGACCTCACCCAAAATTTACTAAATTTAAACATCGCCGGCGACTAATTGCAGCAGCAGCAGCCATGAGGGGACGTCCCACACACCCCGCCATCACCTCTACACTGGCACCAAAACTAACACCTTGGCCCCTGGAAACGCCCCGAAGCTCCTCGCCATAACCAACCGTGACTCGCACCCATGGACGATCAAAAAACCGGGAGCCCCGACCGAGGCAACAGGGGCGACGTTAAGAACGCACACGGCGAGTTGGTTGGGGCGAGAGAGAGAACGAGAGACAGAGAGAACGAGAGAGAGAGAAGAGGGGGCGCCGGGGGAAGAGACGTAGAGAGAGGCCGAGGGAGAGAGAGAGAGAGCCGGGCTGTTGCCGCACAGGCTGCCGAGGGAGGGGGAGGGGGAGGGGGAAGGGGGGGGGGAGTCCGTCCCGCACATCCGTTGCGATCTACCCACGACACCCCCTCACACGTTACGCACCAGCATTGGGCCAATGAGACACTCACTACACTACAGCGCGGCCGCTGGCCCTGGCCCGGCACCCGCAATTCGTACCCCAGACTCCCGGGTGAGCTGCAGCACCAGCAGGCAGGCAGGCAAAGAAAGAAAGACTCCCTCGCAGCAGCAGCAGCATGGCTGTCTGGCCTACAGTAGTGCGGAGTAGTACCCGGTCAGGCAGTAGTTGCAAGCTGAGTAGTCGTCCCGCCTGTCGCCCTCACTCACTCACTCGGTGGACCGTCCGGCCACCCACTGCCCCTGCCCCTCGCATCGTCACGCAAGAGCCGCTGCTCCTGCTGCTCTGCCCCTGCCCAGTTGCCCTGCTGCCCTGCCCCACCGCACCCCTGTGATCTCGCGCGGGCCCCGAAACGCCACCATCATGATGATCAGCACCGCCACCGGCCCGGCCAGTCCCCACGCGGCCGCGGAGCTGCTCTGACTGGCACCCACTTACTAGTCTTACTTACTTCCATACTTTACTTACTTACTTCCCGCAGTTCCGCCTCGGCATGGTCCAGTGGCAGAAGCCGAGAGCAGCGCCACTAACTTAGTTGTCCTCACTCGTGCGTCATGTTTTACAGGGCTCCTCCTCGCCGGCGCATCGTTCAACGCCGCCTGGCCATCGCGGTTGCGTAACGTAACGCCCCTGCCATCGCTGCTGCGCTCCCGCACTACCTGGCTGCCTGCCTGCCTGCCGTCCGTCCGGCCGGCCTACTCTGCGGCTGGCTGCCCTGCTGCCATCCCTGGCGAGACCAGTCAAACTGTACAGCCCACGACGACGACGGCTACGACGACGACGACGACGCCCTGCTAACCACCACCCCTTACCCACGGCAGATCGTATCCCACACCCAACTACCGATTCCTCCACGCCAAACCACAGAAATCCCGCATATTCGCACAATCGCAGTTGCTCAACACCAATCCATATTGCTCAATACTTCTTCGTTTGTTTCGTTCCGACAACCTTGAAAAATCTGGAATTACGTACGCACAAGAAAGAGTGAGTAACGTGAAAAGGCGTGCAAATTACTGCAGTATGTATGACAACGTGAGAGTACGAGAATATTCCGGTGTTTCCCGCCGTACCGGAGTGCCTGGCATCCCGGTGAATCCCGGTGAATCCTGGTGAACCGCAACGGGTGGCAATAATTCTGCCTTTGCCGCAGGAGCGCTGCATCAGAATTCAATGCGGGCTGGAGTCGTAGCCTGGTTAGCTAGGCGGTGGGCGATGAGCGTTGCTTGCTGATCCAGTCGCCCTGCGCGTGGGGATGCGTGCGAAGGCGGTCGTCGCCACCGTCGTCGTCACCGTCGTGTTCCTGGTTTCCTTCGAATTCGATACGTGGTTTCTGATCCCCATGGATCCCTGCATCGATCTGCGCGTCGATCTGATCGTCGGAAGTGGACCTGCTGCTGCTGCAGCGCTGCTCTGGAAAAGTGCCGCACTGCCGCAAACCTGCGTCTAATAAAATATTATTATTTAACAATCCATTTAATAAGTCTGGGGGGTGAAATCCAAGATATCTGGAGCCGTTCCCACTGGGCAGGGCAGTCCTGTAAAAATTACTCCTGCCAAAATCAAAATCTGGAGTTTTGGGAAAATCTCGTTTCACATTTTCCAAAACCACCAATATAAGGTTGGAGGCTCGTAAACCGACCTAGCCCATCTAAGGTAGGAGCACACATAAGCGTCAATCTAAGGGTTTTGAACATGATGAGTATTAACTCCTAAAATTTCTTTGTGTTTAGAGGCCCAAAGCTGCTTCAAAATACTAGTCCCCAAACCAAGGTCAAAATCTTCATTGAAACTTACTTTTTAACAAATCCAACCATAGGATCCTTTGGTTGACTTGCACAAGTACATTGTCCCATAATTTCAAATTGAACATCCCCACCAATTGCAAGATCAATGTGCCCAAATTTCAAAATGTAAGCTTTTCTAATCCTTCTAAAAGGTGAAATTTTGTTTTTTAAAAAAATTAGAGAAAAACACGTATGTTGTATTTCTTGTGCAATTTTTGCAATATGTTGGAAAATGGGTTGAAAGCATATGTAAAAAAATTAACCAGAAAAAACTTTGGATTCATTTTTACAAAAATTGTAAAGTGAAAGGTATTGATGAATGAAAGATATATCTAATACGCTAATAAGTGTTGCAAGAATTTGAAAATTGTTAATCCCAATGGTGAGAATGCTCTAACAGACAATTAGTAACTTTTGGTTAAATTTTCATATGAAAATTTTCAAAATTGAGAGTAAAAGATAACTTTATATGTTTTTCTACCTTCTTCCTACCTTCATTGCCCGCAAAATAAAACTCCTTGTAACTCTTACCTCATTATTTGAAATTGAGTGATTCAATTTTTTTTGAGTAGGTATCAATCTTTAAAATTCTATAAAAAAATCTAAAAAAAATTAGAATACATTTTTTGCTGCCTGGTTTGAAATTGAAATTGAAAAAACCTTATAACTTTTGCAATACTTATCGGAATGACATGAAATAAAGCTTCACCTGTAGGTTATGATGAGTAGCATCCATCCTAAAAAATTCATGAAAAGTTTCCAAATGATGAAGTCAATAGAGCCTACCTGAGTTCTCATAAAGCCCAAAGTGGGCTCTTGGGGCCTTTAGGGGTTAATAAACAGCTTGCAAATTATAGGACCCTATTAGGAACAAAAAAATTATGAGTTTGCAATTTTGAATGTATTATTTGGACACTGTGTGAATAAATTGTGAATTTTTAAATAGCAAACTACCATTGTACCCATAACTACTATCAAGATTTCATGTTTACATGTTGTACATCCTTGTCATTACATCTATTTATTTCCAAAGATTTTTCAAGATTTCAGAGCTGGCGGTTATGGGGATAGCATTGCTTATGGGTGCTCCTACCTTAAGGGCTGAAACTGAATTTTGGGGAGGTGAAACTTCTTGAAGTATTTTTTAGTAAATTTTCCTTGAAAGATAAAGAAGAATTGGCATCTAACCCAAGTTATTTCATATTTTTGGAGTTTTGTGGAATTAGTTATGAAATTTTGAAGCTGGAATGGCATAGGGCTCTAAAACCTCTCACCTCCTCAAATGCATCTTACTTGTATATCTTGGAAACCTATGAAAAAAAGCATGTACAAAAAGAGTACAATTCAGAGGGTGCGGGTGAACGGTTTTAGAGCCTAGACGATTTTCAAGCCTCCTACCTTAATCACAGTGACCTCTATAAATATCACATCTTGACCTTTGTAATATCACATCCCAACCTTTGTGATATCACATCTTCACTCTCTATATTATCACATTGAGTACAATTTAAAGACTTACTGAACTTTTTACTTTATATTCTATGTAACATATCAAAATCTTAATAAAATTGTAATGGTGAATGCGTAGCATAGCATGTGCCAACTCCTAATACTCCAAAAAAATTCAACTTAAGAACACAAGTGAACACAATAAAAAAACCTTTGGAAATAATTCCTAACAATTTATATGCAAAAGAATTTCCAAAGTTCAAACTATCAATTCTAAGTGTTGCAAGGAATAAACCATCAAGATGGACAGACCCCGCAAGTATTTATGAATGAGCCCTTTACAGTAGTGCCTCAATATGATGAAGGTATCCGGACAACATATTCATTTCATGTAAGGAAAACATTTATTGTAACTAAAAAATCTTTTGTAGCTCCCCAACTGCTAGGGATAGTCATCTACTTCATCTTGGTTGAGCATTTTTTCTTATAAAGGTTCATCTTAACAAGGCACTACTATATTAGTGTTTGAATGAGACCTATAGGAATAAGCACTTTGGAAAGTTTATTGATTGTTTTGGTCAATTTATTGTAGAGAGGTATATAAGAGAAGTTTGAATGTTGGTTGGTTTGTTTTAATTTTAAATATTTCTCAAAGAAACACTTTGAACAAATCTTCTTTGCAAAATTCTTGTCTATTGAACTAATATTAACTCAAGCCTCAATAGAGCCCTTTTTAAATTGATATTCCCTTCATAAATTTGAATGCCAATCAAATTTTATGCTTCTTGTTGTTTATAATCTCCACATGGTTGTCAAACCAATTTTTGGTAGATATCAACTTGCTTTTATTACAATAGATATTTATTTTCACAATAAATACCAATCATTTTGGACGTCAATCCCAATGCTTGTTTCATCAGCTAAATAATGGTATTAACATTCATAATTAGCTCAAGCGACTAGAAACACTACTAAATGTGCTATAAGTATAGCTAAAATTAATGAACTACATAGATTTTGTACATTTTGTTGGGTTGTTATAACACAGAATAGTATAAATTTTATCAAATTTGCCACACTTGCAAACAATGCACCTAAAAGCAAAATCTTGATTCGAAGTTTGGCATTGAAAATAGGTTTTAAACTCTATATTCACAAATAAAAGTAAAAAAATCCCAACATAAAAATGAGATGTATATATCTTGGAAGAAACCATTAAAGCAACTACTATACACATACTCTTCTTAACGTGATATTTGTTAATTTGAGAAAAATGGTACATTTCGGGACTTTTAGGAAGTGAGTCAGGAAGTGAGTCAGGAAGTTTGAGGTGATCATCTCAAACCAACACATGCTCTCACCTGAGAGGAGGGATTTGCAAAAGGAAAAAGCTTAGTGGCTCAAATTGAATCTGATACCTTCAAATCTGGTTATAAAGTAACTTTTTGGGTTTGAGGGAAAACAAAGTGGGACCCTTGCTTTTCCCAAATTAACGAATATTGCATTTCTTTCACGTGTATTACTTTTCCCATTCTTCACAACCAAATACTTCCTAAATGCTAACTATGTGTCATTTGTTGTTAATTGCTAAGTGTTGCCAAACCTCTTGGCATACTCATCATTGCTATATGTTAACTGACCAACTATTTGGCACATTTCAGTAAATCCACTCATTGCTAACCATTTGACACGGCATACTAATTGTAATTTTTGGCATACATCACTTGACCCACTCATTGCTAATTTTTTTGCATTGTGCACTAAATAATTGGCATACTAACTTGGCATATTAAGTGCTAATTGTTTAGAGTACATCACTTGACCCATTTATTGCTAATTGTTCATCATGACTCTTGGCATAAAAATTTGATCCATTCATCATTAATGACTACTTGTCACACCCATTATTGTAATTAGGAACTCAAACGTTACTTCTCTTGGGAACCAAACAACAAACATAGTGACACTTCTTTGAGCACTTTCACAATGCATTTAACCTTTAACTATATTTCTTTGGCAATATTGTTCTTGCTCCTCTAACAACAAACCTTTGTTGATTAGAGCATCTCCACCACAGTGACAAGAACTCATTCTAGGGAAACACTGCAATTTTCCTTTTCTCTTATTAGATTGCAATTTTCCCCACTAGAGCAACTAGGCAAAATAGTGCTCAATCAATAACAAGCCTTCTTACTTGAAAAATAGATAGAATCTTCATCATTGCTTACTCAACCTTTTAACATATCAAAGAAAAACAGTGTTTAGAGCAGTTACCGTGCACTAGAAAAATACAATTTTTGCATAATAAAAAAAAACATTTTGACAGATTTAACCCCTAAAATTCCTTTGCGTTTAGAGGCCCAAAACTGCTTCAAAATACTAGTCCCCAAACCAAGGTCAAAATCTTCATTGAAACTTACTTTTTAACAAATCCAACCATAGGATCCTTTGGTTGACTTGCACAAGTACATTGTCCCATAATTTCAAATTGAACATCCCCACCAATTGCAAGATCAATGTGCCCAAATTTCAAAATGTAAGCTTTTCTAATCCTTCTAAAAGGTGAAATTTTGTTTTTTAAAAAAATTAGAGAAAAACACGTATGTTGTATTTCTTGTGCAATTTTTGCAATATGTTGGAAAATGGGTTGAAAGCATATGTAAAAAAATTAACCAGAAAAAACTTTGGATTCATTTTTACAAAAATTGTAAAGTGAAAGGTATTGATGAATGAAAGATATATCTAATACGCTAATAAGTGTTGCAAGAATTTGAAAATTGTTAATCCCAATGGTGAGAATGCTCTAACAGACAATTAGTAACTTTTGGTTAAATTTTCATATGAAAATTTTCAAAATTGAGAGTAAAAGATAACTTTATATGTTTTTTCTACCTTCTTCCTACCTTCATTGCCCGCAAAATAAAACTCCTTGTAACTCTTACCTCATTATTTGAAATTGAGTGATTCAATTTTTTTTGAGTAGGTATCAATCTTTAAAATTCTATAAAAAAATCTAAAAAAAATTAGAATACATTTTTTGCTGCCTGGTTTGACATTGAAATTGAAAAAACCTTATAACTTTTGCAATACTTATCGGAATGACATGAAATAAAGCTTCACCTGTAGATTATGATGAGTAGCATCCATCCTACAAAATTCATGAAAAGTTTCCAAATTATGGAATCAATAGAGCCTACCCGAGTTCTCATAAAGCCCAAAATGGGTTCCTTGGGCCTTTAGGGGTTAAACATTGATTGCTATCTTTTCATTAAAAAGTGTCCTTGACACAACGTTTTGCCGGAGGGGTGGAGATGCTATTAGCTAGCATACACATAATAGATAAAGAAGTGCGGTTGTGTCCCTATTTGTGATCACATTTAAATTGCACCCCTTTTTTGAAATCCTTTTGTGATTCCAAACCCTGGTTTGCACTTTGCACATGCCCCTTCAAAAAATGATGACCAGGAGTTCTGGCTTGGAGTGTTCAGAACTTCAGTTCAGATCGTTGCCGGCGTGTGTTCATGTGGATAAATGTAAATTGCAGTATTTAATTCGGAGGTGGGGCCCGAGACTGAGGCATTCTTTCTGCCGACTTGCTAATATGATTGTCAGACCACGTGGAGCATGTTCACTGGTGGATCGCTTTTTATATCGCCTTTTCGGGCCTTTCCATCTATTTTTGGATTGATTTGTTTGGGGGTGAGGTGGGTCCACTTGCCACGGTGGACGGATCCGGATCGGGGTGCCCACGGTGTCATCATTGAATGCGGTTGCTTATAGTTTAATACGTTCTGGTAAAGGAAGTGGTATCTTGCAATGCAGGATCTTTACACTTTGCATCATTGGATTTTGAGTTTTTTGGGTTTTGTTATTTGTTTTTACTAAAATTTAGGGCCTTATTGCAGCATGGGGACGGAGACCCCATTAGTTCGGCACCATGCAAATGCATGCAGATTGGGTCCTGCAGAGCTCTAGCCAGCATTTGAAGGCCGGGGCTCATGGTTCTCTTTTCTGGCAAAAAATTTACCTAAATCTTACCTCAAGTACACACTAAACTAAAATAGTGCATTTAGGTTGCCTTAACTCCTAAAGGATTGTTGTCCTTTTGGGAGACAGGTGGGAGTTTGGGCAAGTATCTTTGTTACTTTGTGTGATTTTCCGAAACTTTTTTTAAAGGTGGGGAATTCAAAAATCTATGCGGGCATCTAATTTTTTTCTCAATTTCTGCCAATTATTGAAGAAGTTATGCATGAAAATCTGAAAAAGCAAGGGAGGACTGCCCGCTCAGGCAGCCCAAAAACTTCTTTAAAAGTTAATTTTAAAAAAATAAAAAATTTGAAATTGGTTCTTTAGATTTTTTTTATAGGTGAGAAGCTTTGAATCATTCAATTTCAATCAATGACATGAAAGTTATGAGAAGTTTTTGTTTGCGGGCAGTTGTGGAATCTCTACTCTAAAATAAACTTTGAAGTCTTGTATTTTACTTAATTTTCATTGTTTTGGAAAAAAAACAAAACCAAAGGATGTAGATTGTTTATCACAACATTATGACCGTTGGGATTTGCATTTTTCATTTTAATAATTAAATTCTTAACAATTTAGTGATTTAACTCATTCTCTACTTCTTTTTATGTACTGATTTTTCCTATGTGTAGCTCCAATTGATTTGAAAATTCTCCCACACATAGCTAACTTGATCTCCTACATGGGAAAAATAAATCGCAAAGTTGCGTAGAGCAATTATTTTCATGTAAGAATGGTCAAAGGCTTCTGAAATTTTGCGGCAGAATGAAAAAAACTTTTCTTTTCACTTTAGATGTAAATATCTCACTCATGTCCATCTGGAATGACCTGTTTTTTTTCCCACAAGTACCTAATCTAGTCTAGGGCAAGATCCTACGGTTGGATTTCCCAAATTTTCAAAAAGAATTACCTTCTTACTAACCCCCCAAAAGTGGCAATTTTGAGTGATTTTCACTGAAAAATGGCTCAGTCCTTTAGAGGTTAACAATTAGGTTACTTTACTTTGGCAAAATTACCTCATGAATTACCCAGTTACCCTTGGCTACTTGTAGGGGCATACAACTTTCTTTGTGCTACAATAATTTTTGATCTTGTGAAAAGTTCCAGCTTTTATGCTCCTTAGCTTTGGCGCTTGTTGTTGCGCCCAATCTTTGCTGGCTTCCTCCATTGTTTATCATAGTAATTATTGACAAAAAGTTACTGTACTCTTGATAAATATTTAGGTAGTGTGAAGTGTCAAGAAAAATTAGTATGAGGCAACCTAAATGCACTATTCAGTGTAGGTATCATAACTCTAAAAAACTGGGTGAAAAAAATGAACAAAATCACCAAATTCTTCCCCAAGCAAACACTAAGTTCACCAAAACCTGAATGAAAGGTAATAATATTAGCAAGTTTTATGAATGAACATGTACATATTGTTGATTTTGTCCAAGACTATTCAATTTTTCCTCACTTGCTTGCGATGTTGAGTGCATATAGCTATATCAACAAAAGCAAACTATAGAAAATACCTTGATTGGGCTACACCAGAATAAAAAGCCCTTCCGAAATGCATTTGTATAAAGCAAGTGGCAGCACTTATTTCTTTGAATAAAAGGAGATCCCTTGAATTTTTACACTCAAGTTCATATTTCATTTGGAATTAGCAATTTTGAGTTTTTAGAAATCGGTGTCTCCAAACTCTTACCCATGAACATTGAAGAGGTTGTCTTTAGTAGAACCGAGCATGGAACCTTGAGCATAGAGGTTGTCCCCCAATATTCCTATTAAGGTAGGAGCACCCATAAATGTCAAACTAAGGGTTTTGAACATGATAACTATTAATAAACAACTAGCAAATCATAGGATCCTACTAGGAATAGAAAAAAAAAAGTTTGCACTTTCAAATGTATTATTTGGATACTGTGAGAATAAGTTATGAATTTTTAAAGAGCAAACTACCATTGTGCCCATAACCACTTTCAAGAATTCATGTTCACATGTTGAACATCCTTGTAATTACATCTATTCATTTCCACAAATTTTCCAAGATTTCAAAAGTGACGGTTATGGGGACACTGACGCTTATGGGTGCTCCTACCTTACACATTTTACTTGTTCATCCATTCCAAACCGATTGGTTAGGTCTACATGGCCCTTGCATGAAAAAATTTCCAAAATCTTTACGGAAGTTTTTACTTTTCATAGAAGTAAACAAATGTTTATTCTCAAATGCTTACCAGTTTCATCTTATCTCAAAAATCCTCCTACTTCTCCGTCCAATACCATTTTTGCAATGGCCAATTACCTTGAAATGGAATTTCATCAGCTAGACACTTCTAATGTTATGAAAATTGCTAATTGGAACGGGGCATTTTGTTGTTTTTGTTGCATGTATGGTAAGAAATTGAAGCAAATTAGGACATTCACCACATCATGGACGGGGATCCTCTTAACCCTCCAAGATGAAAACTGGAATTTAATGATGAGGTGTCACTACAAAATCGTATCTAACAACTATAAATTTTAGATTACAAAGTCTTGGCTTTCTTTGAGTAGTTTCTTTGTGGCCTTGCAACATATCATTTGCAATTTGTTAATGAAATACTTACATTTTTGTAACATTCTTCCACCAAAGAATATCACCTATTGATTTAAAGTCAATGGCTTTGAATGGATCTTCCATGATTAACAACATTACGCTCTCCAATATATGTTGTTTACACTATTTTGATGCTTTTGTTTGATATAACTTTCATGCAAAAGAGGCTGACTCACACAAGCGGGCAAAACCATAACAAAAAGTGCAGAAACAAGAGGCACAAGGGACAACCAACCGTGAATGAGGCAAGCCATGAGCAACATAGAACAATTGGGAACTAATAATCTCTTCATAAATCCTTAAACACCAACACCGCCCAAGGCCCAATCATATCATGTACCCACACTTGCTCAATTCTAGACTGAATTCCAAATATTTGCCAACTTTTAAATTGTTTAACCTATTTAGGATAATCTAATGCAAAATGAACCCCTAAATGTCGAGGAGGACGTTTTTCATTCTTCTGACTACAAAAAATATTTTGTACGAAGATAAAAAGTTTTTTTCATTTGATTTTTTCCCAAAAGAGTCACAAACACATGGTTTATTGTGGAAGGCAAAAATCAACTTCACCAAATGTAACCCGATATTTGTTAATTTGGGAAAAATTGAACATTTTGGGACTTTCAGATTTTGATATGAAGGTTTTAGGTGACCTTTGAAAACTTGCACAAGTCCTCATCTGAGAGGAGGAATTTGCGAGGGAAAAAATCTTATTGGCTTAAACTGAATCTGATACCTTCAAATTTAGTTTAAAGTAACTTTTTGGGTTTCAAGTGGAATACAAAGTGGGACACCTATTTTTCCCAAATTAATGAATATTGGGTTATGTACTCATATTTATTTGTCACTCAAATTATAAGAAAATTTAAAATCAAGATGTTAAATCCCAAACTATCCTTATTACAATTTTCATGAGACCAGCATGCACTATTGACTTTTACAACCTTTAGAAATAATGTTACAGATGGACACTTGTCAAAATAGTGTACAAGCTACAAAACAAGACATGCCGCTATTACTAGTTAGAAGCTTAAGAGTTAAGACATCTAAAACTCTCCTTATTCATTTCTGTTACCAGTTTTTTTTTTGTCATTTTTTCTTTCAATCTTAGATCCCAAAAGCGTTGTTCGGCGACTAAATTTTGATAGATGAAGGTACTCCTCTATCATTGGCTTCAAACATGCCTCTTCAATTATTATGCTTCTTTATTTATTAAGTGTAACTACATAATAGAATTCATACGAAATTCCAAATGATACAATTTTACAATACTTTTTATGGTTTATAAAAGAAATGACGTTACATAGTCACTCGTGATTTTGACATTTACAAGAGGAAATTTTTAACAAGATCAATTTTTTTGGTTGAAAGTATTTGATGGTTTTATAGTTAGCAATTTGAAGTGAGAAAATATCAAAAAGTATAGGCGAATAAACCTATATTCTCAAAGTGTTGATGATATGTTTTCTCTGAACTAAAATTAGCTTTAGCATTCTCATTTTACAATACCAAAAAGCTGATTAAAGCCCCTTTAAAGCCCCTTTCGCACCTAGCACTATGGAAAATGTAATACTAGACACTAGTACTAGTGGGCTTAAAAAATCCAGTTTGTATTCACACGGTTCTGTTTTTGAAACTAAATATTTTGAGAAATTTTTTGTTTCAGTTTCACATTAGAGTTTTACATAATGCAATAGCAATGTTAATAACTAACTTAACCATGTAACTCCTCCCCACCCATGGGTACAAAAACGGGTCCACAATGACTAAGTGACAATGATTGCAATGACTAAACAACAACTCAAAAATGACTATAAAATGATTGTACAATCATGATTTAGTCATTGTGGAACTGTTTTTTAACCTGTGACCTCCATAACACTCCCTCAACAATCCTAAAATCTATGTTTTTGTAAGTTGTTACAATACCGTAACACTGCTACTAACACCCAACAATTGTGAGTGTTACAAGATGCCATTGTGGACTCCTTGTCATTTTTAGTGCTTCATAGTACTTCAAGTGTGAATGCTAAGGCTCATAGCACCCCTTTTTGACTCTCTAGTTTGGTTCATAACACTAGGTAACACCATATTTGTTAATATGGGAATTTTTGGACAATTTGGGACTTTTGAAGGTTTTAATTGATCCCCTAAAACCGTGTTTGTAGTGTTTTTTTTGGGTACACGTGCCCTCACCTGAGAGGAGGAATTTGCGAGGGAAAAAATCTTAGTGATAGATTCAAATTTAATTTAAGTTAACCTTTTAGATTTAAGGTGAAGTTCAGTTTGGGAATCACAAATTCCCAATTTAATGAATATGGTGATAGGTGTGAAAGGGCCATTATCTAAGTACTCCAAATTGAGTTTTTGATCCACTAAAAAACCCAAGCCGATGCATGCTAGATTGAGGAGGTATTTAAATAGTTAATTTTTTTTGTTTTGTAGATTTTTTTGTATTAAGAATTTATTGATAATTTCAAGAACTGGCTAGCTCTTTGATATTATAGTGGTTGAGTAGAACATTTACAAAATATTTTAATGTAATATTCAGCTTCTCACTTATTGGATGGACTTTTTTACAACTATTATTATACTAGTATTTTACTAAGTTGATTGACGAAAACAAGTAGTATTTTTACTAAAGAGTGATTTTGTTTTTTATGTTTTTGATTGCAAAGCCCATGTTGTATAGATATAGTGTTTAGAGTTCCCGATTGACTTCTTCTTTTTTATATTTCTTTATTTTTCCTACTGAGCATCCAATTAGGATTTCCTCCTTGACGTTTTAAGGTTTGATGTATCTTAATCATTAATATTCATGAATATGTTCCATTTAAAAAAAAATACTGTGAGCCTCTGTTTTAGAAATTTCATCGTCAAACACAAGGTGCTATCAAGTATTAACAAATACGTTAGATTTTTTTCTATGTTTTGTGTAAACATTATTCAAGTTTTCTCGATATTTGTCTTACAATAAGGATAAAAGACAAAAAAAAAATGTAAAGAAAGTGGAGATGGTAAATAAAAAATGGGCACATATTCCATCTATTTCATCTAACCTTGCATCTAGCGCATGTAACAAAATTTTGGCAACCTATTATTTAATGTTTCAAAGGATTTGCTTAGGTATGTTAATTTAGAAATAGTTTAAAAAATATTGGTAGTCCAATTTGAGGCTTCCTTGAGTTGGTATGACTTGCAAAGATTGACCATGGGTTTGGAGAAATTTTTGCACAACTTATCATTTTGTGTTTGCAAATGCTTAAGTGCTTTTCCTCCATGCATGTGATAAATGTATGGCATTGAAATTGGATTGGATTGGTGTGAGGTCTTGAATATAAGGTGTTCATACCTACCCTTCACAATAATATAGGATTATAATTCTTTTTCTCCTTGAATTTGAGCTTTTAATAATGTTTTGAAAACTTTCTCAGACTAAATTTTGAGAGTAGATTTTGTTAAACACAACAAAAATGATATGATCTTCTTTTCATCATTTAATATTTTTGTGGTTGTAAGTATACAGGTTATTTCAATTCTTGCCCCTTGCATAAATTACACTAACTAGTCTAACTTGCACTAAATCAAAGAATTAGAAAACTTGAAGCACAATAATGAGATTGTTCACAACAATTTTGGTAACTTCAAAATATTGTGGGTTGTACTACTTCATACTATCTCAAATAGTGTGAGTGAAGTGGCCAAACTTTAAGGAGATTTGAGAGCATGTATCTCAACTAAACATTGAGTGAAAGATCTAGCATTATGGAAGTTGCCTCCAAGTTGCTTCTTGAGGGGTTACAATAAGTTGTGGCCAAACCCAAGTACATTGCTTAGCGCATTTTACAAATGACATGCGGCATAATAGAGCAAGGGTTTTATTCATTGGAAATAAAAATTATAACAGAATTACAAATAAAAATGGGAACATTTAAAGTGTTAAATCCCATATAAATATATAGCTACACAAAAAACATGGGATATTTTTTTTGTAAGTAATATAGAGTAATAAGTATTCAGGTATCCTATGCAATACTATGTATACTCATTTATTCAATAAAGGTCGAAGGTATCCTATGCAATATTACATTAGTATGGGTCTTTATTGAAGGGGTGGGTATACAATGGGCCAGTTGTACTAAATGAAAAGTCTAAGACGTGGTTGTTGATGGATGTTGGATGACTCTGGCTTTTTGGCTTAGGGTTCAAACAAGCTTAATTTGGAAATTTTGAATTTAGATTTAGATTCAAAAATCTTGATTTAATCTAGAACCACAAAGCCTAAAGGAGATTATTGAGGAGATTACAATTGAAGAATGCCCAATAGAAAAGCTTAGTTAGGGAACAAATTATTATTTTCCCCTTGTTTTTAAAAGAAGCTAAGCTTTTTCATTAGGATTTGTTCAATTGTAACCTCCTTCAAAGTTATAGACTAAAGCAAGGTTTTTGATTCCGAATCTAATTCAAACTTTCCAAATTCAACTTGTTGATGGTAAATATCTAAAATGTACCCTCCTGTGGTAAATTGCTTTGCAAGTGAACAATGTAGGACTTAGTGGTGAGATACGATAATGGATTTAGCAAGAAGCAAGGTGGATTTAGTAATTCCCTCTACTTAAGAGTTTATTTTTCCATTTTATAAAGAAAATAGCCTAGGAAAAAATGGAATCTCCAAAGCCATATAAGTAATTATACAATGCCCTAAAATAAGCCATTTTACCAAATTATATAATTATAGAGGACCTTTTATTTTTGCCTAGGAGGTAAATAGCCCCATAAATATTACCCCCTCGCCACACGTGGGGTACCCAAACATACTAAAAGTGATCTACCTGAGTGGCCAAAGCTCCCACTGGATGTAAATTACTAAGTGAGTATTGAATAATTCAAGGAAGCATGCCACCCTTCACACTAATTAGACAAAGTTCACCTAAATTAGTGTGAATTGCAAAAGACAAGGGACCTTGTACTAGTCAAAATCATGTACTAATTGAAATAACTTCTATAGTACCATAAAATATAATGTATATGCATTTACAAGTGAGATGTTTTTCATAAAAGTTTAGAAAGCAATAATTTTTTCAATTGGTGGCACAAAATAATTGCTAAACTAAAAAAAATCTTTTTGGACCATAAAGTTACTGCATTGTTTATTATTTTTTGAAAAATGCAAATTTTTTAATGTCTAACGTTTTTTAATGAAAATTTATTACTTGTAATAATATAAATTTTTTGGGTGTAAGACATTCAACCTCTAAACATTTAAGTCAAAATAAAAAGTTGGATTTGGAACTAGTAGTTACTAAAAGTTCAACTTCATAAGAATATTTTTATTGTTTCAAGATTTAGGATAAGACATTTTGTTGTTGTTATTGATGCATTTCTACCCACTTGAAATGATTTGCTTTAATTCAAAAAGATACTGAAACAATCACTTTTCATAATAGTCTTCAACTTTCTATAACAATCTTAAAATTAGTTCTTCTATATCTATTAAGGTATATTCACACTTGGTGTTAGAAAAAAGTATTAGTAGTATGAAAGTAGTCTAAAAGTGCATCCAAATACATCCAATTTTCCTCTTCTAATACCCCTCCTAACACCAAGTGTGAATGTATCTTTTAGGGGTATCAAACATCAACTTTTTTTGGTGACTCACGCTGTCGTTCACCTTGGTGGATTCACTAGTGAACAAGGAGGTGACTCACCTTTGAAGTTCACTCCTAACGTGATTCCCCTTAGGAGTTAACTCCAGAAATCCACCTTCGTGGCTCTCGTGAGCAACAGTTTGGAGATAAGCATAAATGCAGATGGAGGTTGTCACCCACCTATCTTGCTCCCACTCCTGCCCTACTCCTTGTACTTGAGCTGCTTATGCTTGTGTTGGTTTTGCTCTTGCAATGTTGTTGTTGCAAGAGCTGAACCCTAAACGCAAACTCACGAGTGTTTGAGACTTTGGACAAGTGAATGAACAAAAATAATTCATTGGTGACCTGAATTCATGTGAGGTGAGAAACTTGTAGGTCAGATTTCATGTTTGAAAAACATGGACCGCTAAGAGAAAGTTTTGTGTTCTATCAATTTATAAAATCTCATAGCATGGTGATTGTGTAGCGTACTAATTCCAACAACTAGTCATACTACTAAAATCATAGTGCCTTTGTAATGTCACACTTTGACCGTTATAATATCACATATCCAATCTTTGTGATATTACCACATAGATACAATTTAAAAGCTTATTAACATTTTACTTTTCATTTTATCTAACATATAAAAATTCTAATAAAATTCTAATGGTAGATGGGTAGCATAGCAAGCTCCAACAGTCGTTAGCTCTCATGCTGAAAATGTAATACTACCTAACTCCTTTTTGTGCTTTTCGTTTTTTTGGTTTAATAATGTGTCTTCAAAAAGATTATTGCATTTTAAAACCTTTCATTAAATCAATTCAAGAAGAGAAAATTATAAATGGATTAGGAAATAATAAATTTATTGAAGCAATTATCAGTATTGAATTTACTTGAACCCTTTGTAGAATCATAGTGTACATATTTAAATTTTGAATAATGAACGATTTTAAACAAAGCCCACACGTATGAAAACATGATGTTTATAGATTCTTGTTTTAGATCTCTAACATTTGTACAGTACAGAGCTTTCATTTTAAAATAATTAATTGTTCATTATGTTCACGTATATTCTAGGCTTGAAAACTAAAATTTAATTCAAAAAACATCCTTCAAAAAACAAGTGAAATAAAAATTCTCAGCTTAGCTTTTTTTTTACATACAAAGGTAAAAGTAATAAGTTGCCCCCATAACTAAGCTTTTTCATTGGGTGTTGTTCAATCGTATCTTTCTTTGTGGTTTCAAACTAAATTAAGATCTCTAAATCCAAATTATAAATTCAGATATTCTTCAAGTTGTTAATGGTAAATACCTAAAGTTCACTCCCTATACATATATCAAACCTTGGGTGTGCATATATCAATTCCCTATAAGAAATAGGTAAAAAAATGTGTAGCAAAATATTGAAAAGTATTGAAGCATGTGATTTCAAGTTTTTTGTAAGGAAATACACTTAGTCTAACTTGTCACATCAAATCACCACAAGGAAATTAGTATGTTGCATGCAAGGTCAACATTTTAGCTTGTTATCTCTTTTTACATAAAAAGATGTAAATAGTCCCAAAAATCCATCAACTTCTTAAACCAATGAACTTCATTGTGTACAGGACTTTGGAATGTTGTTTTTTTGAGGAGATGCACTTGATTTCTACCTCCTTACATCTTGAATCTACTATAGATTACTTAATAAACTCTTACACTAATCTTAAGTCATTCAAACCATAAGTTGACAAATACTATCATTGCATATGTGATCTTGAACAATTTGCTTAAGTAAATGAACTATCTTGGTTTTGGTAATACACCACTCACTTATTAATGAATTTGTGTATGCATAAGTCATAAATATAATGTATAACTATTGGTGCTATTTTGCTTTTAGCTAACTAAATACATTACATGATGTATTGCATGAAGCAAGATAATTTTACCTAGTACATCAACAAGACATGTGGCATTATGTTGGTGTTGTAATCCTTAAAAAATCATCCTATATATGGTTGATGTATATCTTGAAATACTAAATCATCAATTTGTTATATCTATCTAGGTAGAGCATGCAAAAATTATAATTATGCTAATCTTCATTGGAAATTTGTAATCCACCATAGGAAAATCTCCCTTTCATTTCAAAGAAAATTATTTCACATGATTAGGACTTTGGAGGGAATTAGGCAATTTGGGAATTATCAATACCTCAATGAGGATTTTACATTTTTCTTATTTTTCTAAAAAAAATGTTTTCCTTTACTTTCTTGTGATGGTTCCTTGAAGGTAATACTTAACTTATCAAAGCATCATTGAAGAAATAAATAAAATCTTTTTCCTTGTTATCCTTTATTGTTAACATTAGCTTTTTATTTTCTTCTTGTAATGCACTCTTTGTCAACCATTACTCTATGCATAGTTCATTTTTTGAAAAGAAGAAAAAAGAAAAGAAATTTTGAAAGGAAGAAAATGGATGGGTTTCACAAGGATTTTGCCCATGAGTGGGATCTCCAGGCATCCCAGGAGTGTTGCACAAAAGGAATTAAAGGGAAAGAGAAAGGTCAATCCCCTCCAGGATCTGGCCATGTGACTTTCACGGATCTCTCCCCCCCATCCCTTCTTCATCATTCTCACCCACTTTCACCCTATTTCCACCATGGCCGGGACTCAAAAAATGAAAGAAGAAGAAATGAAAAATAAAATATCAAAGAGATAAAGAAACAAATAAACTAAGAAATAAAGATAAAGAGAAATGAAGAAAGAAAGAAATAAAGAAACAAAAAAATGAAAAAATAATAATTTTGAGAGAGAGAAAGAAAGAAATTCTTGAGTTTGCTTATAAAATGAATTCCTCCTATTTCAAAAGTTTTGAAAATTTTGAAAATGAAAGAAATTTTTAAATAGCATTATTAAATGTTTTTAGAAGGGGAATTGATATGTATACCACACCCTTTCAATTATTGTACCACACCCCCAAAGTAAATTTTAGATTTTTACCATCAAAAAGCTGAATTAGAGAATTTGGAATTCAAATTTGGACTTAGAGACCATGATTTAGTCTAGAACCACAAAAAAAGTTGCAATTCAACAACACCCAATGAAAAAGCTTATCTTTTTTACAAACAAAAGTAAAAGTAATACTTTTCTCCCTAACTAAACTTTCTCATTGGGTGTTGTTGAATTGCAACTTTTTTTTTTAATGATTCTAGACTAAATCATGGTCTCTAAGTCCAAATCTGAATTCTAAATTATCAAATTTAGCTTTTTGATGGTAGAAATCTAAAATTTACTTTGGGGGTGTGGTACATTAATTGAAAGGGTGTGGTACACATATCAATTCCCCTTTAGAAAATAGGAAGTATGCAAAGTATAGGAGTAGGAGATCAAATGAAAGTCAAGTGAGAAGGTGAATATAACTCCAATTATATATGTAACTATATAAAGGTGTGTACACTTTCCACTCTACTTTTATAATTTAAGAAAGCTAGCATGTTTTAGAAGTTTTTAATAAAGATTTGGAACCAAAACAATAAAAAGCTGATTCCTTAGGAACCCACCCAAAGTGCCAATTGTTCACTTAATAGAAGTTATCTCTTTTTGGAGCTGAATAATTACATTTTGTTCATCAACATATTCTAGATCTATAAGAACATTTATATAAAACTGTCCACCAAGTAGTGATGGATATTAAAATGTTTATTTTTCATGTCATGATTGAATATAAAAAATTTCAATTAGATGCTCACAATATAAGTTAAAGCATAATTTCTTGAGAATTAATGGTAGTGAATTGACTCAACAAGGATAGGATGCATTGGTTTTAAGTACAAGAAAATGCAAATGCACTTGAGATGAGAGGCCTTATCTTAATACTTGAGTTCACAAGAAATGACATTTTGGCCCAAATTTGGATTAATAAATGTCATCAACTTAAATTTAGAAGGACATGTATTTGTAACCCTTTAATTCTCTCATAAATATAGAAGGGCAAGAAAGTAACCACCTATAGTAGCCTTTTCCAAGAGCATCTCCACCGGTCTTAGCACGCTCAAAGGTTTTCATCTATTGCTCCTTGATCTCTACACATGCTCTTGCAACTATCACGTACGGTTTTATAGGAGGGGAACGGCTTTAAACCCTGGGCCTAAGTAAGGTTCAAATAAAGCAAAAAAAAATCTTTTTTTCCCCTACCGACCCAATTCATCTTTGTTTGTTTATGCTATTAACTATCAGTCTAGTATTGCTTCTAGTTCATTTCATTACTTTAAATGGAGGACACTTAGTACCAAATGCTTGGCAATCCTTTGTTGAAATTATTTATGATTTTGTGCTTAACTTGGTAAATGAACAAATAAGCGTGAAAGGTGGCTTGGCACTTCAACACGCCCATAAATAATCATTTGACCACCTATAGAGAAAAGGATAAAGTCCACTAAACTTAGGATCAATAATGATGAATAGTGTCTTGAAGGGCTCTTGCTAGACACTATAGGACAAAATGTCTTGACTCCACCGATCTTGGCACGCTCAAAGGTTTTCATCTATTGCTCCTTGATCTCCACACATGCTTTTCAAAAAGGTGGCTTGGCACTTCAACACGCCCATAAATAATCATTTGACCACCTATTGAGAATAGGATAAAGTCCACTAAACTTTAAGATCAATAATGATGAATAGTGTCTCAAAGGACCCTTGCTAGATATGATAAGACAAAGTGTTTTGAGAGGGACCTCAACACTTTTCATCCACTTTGAGCTTGTTTGAGTCACTAGTGGAGATGCCCTAACTGCCTATATTGCTTAGATGTTTTTAGCTAATAAAGAAAACGTATTGATATTTATTTTAAATTGTAATAAATTTGATGCAGTTTGTAATGGATTAAATGAGTTTTGACCAAAATTATTTAAAAACTCACAAAATTATTAACTTTTGAAAGTTCTGAAAAATACATGATGAACAGAAGATGTATAGCTTTATTTTGAAGAAAATGTAGTATGACTGTAATTGTTTATTTATAGCAACTAAAATTATGATAGAAATTTAAGTTTGATCTCATGATTGTAGGACTGAATGTTCACAAGCTTAAAGTTACGTGGATAAAGATCAATGTTGTAGACCACTTTTGAGCCAAAACACGCTCAAAGGTGGATTTGGACATTGGAAATCACCCATGAGAGTGATTGGAGAACTCAATTCAAGGTTTGCATGGGTTTTTGTTGAATAAACATGTTTTTGTTTTTCTATTTTGGTTTTGGAACACATGTACATGGTTGTATAATGTTATGAGATTGACTGAAATGAAGGGCAAGGGTGTTAATATTTGTGTGGTTGAATTTATGACCTTAAGGTTTGCACCAAAATATTTATAGTTTTTTTCCATTTTGCAACTGGTGGTTATTGTCATGAAATCTTGAGGAATTTAATTAATCACGGAAATCTTTGATGAAAATATTTATTGAAAAGAAGATATATTTTACAACAAGTTTTGTTTCTGTAAGTCTAATTTTTTTTCTGGAATAAGGCCCACATTTTCACATATTGGTTTACCTTTTATCAATGCGAAATCTTCTTGTTTGTTCACATCTAATGAAAATATCAAAAGAATAATAAATCAAGATGATATGAAAAAACTCTGTAAGACTGATATTGAAATCATAATTTCCGGTATTTAGATTGAATCAATTGCTAATCAACTTGCATTACATACTTCAAGTTTTGAATTTTTTTATATTGAATCTACAGAAGATAGTGACGTGATTTCTTCTGCAAATAAAATCGGATTAAAAAAAGATAGTACATTTCTTTTTATTGGTGCTCTAAGCCTTGTAATTTCTAATATGATATATTATGTTTTTTAATCCAAACATATAAGTCACAACAAACATCCAATTGAGGTCAACCATGACAATTTAGTACTTAACAAGAATTCGCAAATGCCCCATACATGCACATGCATGAGAGCCTTGTCCACCATGACATCATCCTCCCATAAAGGCTACTTGTTTTCTTACAAAATAAAACTAACACCCCCAAAGACCTGTAAAGAACCCCCTCCCGGCCTCCCATGTTCCAAGAAATGCTTCAACATTCTTCTGTAAAGTTTTAGCACTTGCACAGTCCCAAAATTTTGGAATTATGTGTTATAAGTGAAAATCAAGTTTGGTTTTTTAACATCTGTTTTTAAGAGAACAATTAATAAGAAAAAAAAGAATTCAAACTCTAGATGTTCAAGTTCAAATTGAGAATCACAAGACAGAAATCATCAATATTATTTTTGAAGTTTTCACAAGGGTTGTAGAGGGGCTTATTCTTTTAGTAATCAGTTTACATTGTTGTACACACGTCACTTGAACAAAATCCTTTGCATTTTTGTTTTTACTTATACTTGTAAATGTAACAACAAAAATTGCAAAATCAAGTTGCATAATGTCACTCATGCCATTACACAAAACCACGTGACAACTCTTTCTACAAGCAACATTTACGCAAGCTAAGGATCTCACATATATGCAATCTCATGTTTACGCCATTGCTTTCTCAAGCTCCGCCCTCTTTCCCAATGGCTTAATCCTTGAAGGGTCCTTGGCTTTGGAGATACGATATCAAATACGGTCGCAACTAATATTCAAAAGTTTGAATAAGTTGGAAATTAAGTGTTACAACCATACATATTGAAGGGCTGTATGATGGTGGGTGCATAAAAAAATTTGAAAAGCCCTTAGAACAGCTCAAATATCTTTGTACATATGGCCACAAAGGGCTTTCAAGCTGTTCAGGGGTTAAACTTGAGAATGCCCTTGCGTGAGATCTTACCCTACACATTTTCATAAACTACTAAGTTTTCAAGCTCAATCTTAGAGTAGATGTTGATTTCAATTGAGTTGAGCTTGCTTCATGAAATGAAGATAGGCAAGTTTTGTAAGAGGGAAGGCTTATACTCTAACCCACTTTACAACCCTAATAATTTGAGTAACTTTTTGCAACTAAAGCTTTTGAATAGACACGCATTACAACAAGAGAAACAAATTCAAAATACAAAGAAGAGGTTGAAATATATGATTACACAAGCTAAGCCGTTTTAAGAGTTGCACAACATTTTGGAGCAGAGAAACTAGGATCCTATTCACCTAACTAAGCAAAATCATAGAACCCCATCCTATAATACTAGAGTTGAGAATACTCTACCATTGTCACAAGGACACCCAACCAATGTTTGCTTCTCACTGAAACTTGTTCCGCTTCTGCTCTAGAATTTAACCTTTAGGTATTCCATAGTGGCGTATTCTCCAAAATTCCTATTGATGAAAGGGAGGAAATTTTTCTATTTAGGAATGTTATGTAACAAGCACATACCTCTTCATTCCTCTTTAACCTTTAACCCTTAAAGGACAATAGGGCATAGTATATACGCTGCCGTATAATCGGTATTTGCTACCGATAAGAAGTTGTAATTTGGGATCTCAAGTAGCTCACTAGAACCACTTTGATCTATTCTCCAACTTCTTTGTTGATCTCAAATTTGATAAAGTTGTGAATCTATTCCAAATACAAGAAAATCACCTCGTATTCTACTGGTTGCAACAACACGCTCCGTCCTTTAGGGGTTAAACAACATTTTATGTCCTAGTAGGGGCAGCCCCAAGAATCACAAAAAAGAATAAGAATTAAATACAGAGATCAAACATGCATGCATGATCAATCACAATAAAGAATCAACCACATGAGGAGTCAATTGGAGGCGTTGAGCAAGAATTAAATGATCCTTCAAACCTCTTTAGTACAAATTACAAGCAAACAAAGAAACATTTAATGCTGCAAATAAGTGTAATGCAAGTCATGCATTGAGTTAAATTGAAAAAACCCTATCTAAGCTACCACAACCAAGTGGTACACTTGCTCCAAAAAGTTTATGAACACCATGTCTCTAGGGCTGGATATGCTGTTTAAGGGTAAAAATAAATTATTGAGAGGATCTACTCCAAGCCAGATATGCCAACATACCGAAAGTCACAAGTAGCACTCTAAATAGCACAAAATAGAAAGTCTTCAAAATCTTCGATTACCAATCACGAACACAGAAAAAGGTAGGCAAAAGAAACTAAAACACCAAGATGTTCGTATTAAAAAGGATCTTGTCCAGAGAGCCGTGATTCATGAACAAGGCTCACAACATCACGGTCTCTCAAAAACCGGGACAAGGTCAAAAGACCATCATACTGTCTCTTCCAAACCCATTAGTAATGGCCTTAAGCAAAATCAGCCGCCTTAAGAGCGATCATAAGATACGTGTGGACTCGAATGTTTCACAATGGCTACTTCACACCAGTGAACAGCAACCGACGTACTGTATCGGTAATCATGGAGATCTAGGCCTTTCAGCTCCCAATAAAACTCTAACTTGCATTCTAAGCTCATATTTTGCAAAACCACTGCTATTACTTGCTTACTTGCTTCTATAAAGTCTACAAATGAGCAGTTTATAAACTCACGTTGCAGTCTAATTGAGTCCTTGAACGTTCCATGGGCATAGTATCGATACGCTGTCGTATAATTGACATTTGCTATCAACAAGAAGTTTTAGTCTGGGATTTCAAATAGCTCCCTAGAATCACATTGATCTATATTTCAACTTTCTTGTTGATTTCAAGTTAGCAAAGGTGTAGATCCATTCCAAATACAAGAAAATCACCTTGTATTGTATTGTATTGGTCATGCAATGAGATTTTCAAAGATATAACCCCTTAAGAATGTTGTTGTTTTGTATATGCTCTCCCATGTTGTATACACATGAATCCCATTGGAGTTGTAAATTTCAAGCCAAGTCACATACATACTAATAGTCAACTAGAAATTTTTGGGGAGTTTTTGACAATTGTCATCAGATCATTTCTTCAGGTACTAAATGGTCGTTTTATAATCACAGCCCAAATTTTGGTAGGCAACATTCTTAAGGGGAACGCATTTTTTATACCAATCTTGAGACATTACAACCTTAGACTGTCAAAAGCTTTTGATATCTGTCCTCTAAGTTTTGAAATCTTCGAGTTTAGAAGCAACTGTACAGGACAACCTCTGAAACGATTAGCCCCTAGCAGCATGGTGCAAAGGCTGCTGCATAACTAACTAGGGTACAAGGTTTCGTCTCTAAGAAATGACTCTCGACAAGATATCCTCACAAGTTTTGATACTAAAGTGGAAAAATGCTTCAAAGCATGTGTTGCTGCAGAACCTGATAAGTAGAAAGCTGGAATTTGCTTACTCTTTGAATAGTGATTGCAAGAACTTGTACAGATCGTCGTCATCACGGAGGTCTCTTTCTGGTCACACTAATCACACAAAAACTTTGTAATTAATACACAGGGGGCCTCTGAGTGATCACATTGACTATAGAAAGACCTTGTGAATTGTTGAGAAGATTCCCTGTTATGATGGTGACTAAATGCTCTCGAAGTAATCTATTTTTAACTGAAAACTTTGTTCTAGAGATTGTTAAGAAGACCATAAAAAGAATGATGTTGGACATGTTCATGTTTGTTGAGTAACGTAATGGTTGTCTTTCTTTTTTCAATTGGCATGAATTTAGTGTGCAATTAAACTCAAAATCAATTGGAATTTTTTAATTGAATTTTAACAAACGCACCCTATTGAGATACCGCAAAAAGTTTCCCCATTAGTGAAAGAAGGAAGAGGAATGTATGTTGTATCACCGTCATTATCAAATGAGTCCAAAGTAATTTTAGTTTCTTTTGGCTGTTGGCAGCACAAAGAAAAATGCTTACAAATTTCATTGTAACCTATAAGAAAAAAACAAATAAGGATAAAGAAGAAGCATTCAATACAACACATATACTTTTTGATTAGCACACTAGTATTTGTTTTCAAGATAAAACCTCTTTGGGAGTTCAACAAAGAAGTCTCTGATTACCAAAAGCATTAAAACAATATTGGTAGAACATGTGGTTCAAGTTACACACAAGAATCTGATCAAATTATCATGATGTTGTAATTATGGTGATTGGGACTTTACCTCCTATGCATGCATCATGTAGGGGTAGTCCTTCATCTTCATCCAAAATTTCAATACTTGCACTAGTTGCATCATCCCAAAGATTTTCAAATGGGTGTGTGAAGTAAAGTACTCCAAAACAAATCCCAGCTAGATTGGAGCCTAAGAAGCCCTTGAAATTTCACATAATAATACAACCACTTTGATAATGATAATGATAATTTTCATTAACATTTGTTTCCAGTTCTCATCAATTTCTAAACATACCTAGTTATTTGAAATTAATTTTCAACAGACATGATTTTGCATCTTATAATTTAAAGCATAATTGATACTCCCTTTGAAGCATAAGATTGAAATTGCTCTTTTTCAATAGAGGCTCCTTTTGCTACACCCAGATTGACAAAATTATTCTTGGTAAATCAATCTAACAAATCATTGTCAAGCAATTTAACATCCAATTTATGTCAAAGTCACCAATATCACACTAACACTGATTTAACAAGAACTCAACACGAGGACTGTATGGAGTTTATACCAATCCATATTGAAGAAATTTCAATTGAATATTTGTAATCTCATGAGGATTTAAAAACAAACGAGAATTCTTCCATGATACCTGCAAAGCAAAATGACCGTAAAGACAAACAACATGAAGTGGTCTATAGTGGTCTATGGCCATCTTCACCCTCATAATTGATGCCATTTGTAAGGCGGGTTGGTAATAAAAAAAACCACAATCCTCAACGTCAACTCCAAGCTCTTGAAGCTACCAAACCATAATACCTACTTGAAAAAGAAAATCATCTTTAATATCACAAGTTACAATGATTTGTTTTCAAGATAGTGTTTGTTTTGAGACAAATTAGTTAGTTGGACAAAACTTGGAGCAAACTTCCATGTTGAATTAGAGTAGTAAATCTCAAAAACAACAAACAAATTTGCAATGCAAATTTATTTATTGTTTTAAAGCTTTTTTATTTCTTCATTTGTTGTTTCTAGGTTTTCCAACTCCAAGACACCATGGAAAAAAGTTTGTTCTTGTAACCTATGAACTTCTTACTTAATGTGAACCCTTTGATTTCCCAAATGTACAAATTTGAATGTTCAAGATGAAATACCATAACTTGATATTATGTCCAACAACATTATTTAAAACCTTTTGGCTTTGAAAAAGATAACAAGAGAGATTGGATAGTTCCACTGAGGCTAATTAGAACCCTAAAGCACTTGATTGATTTAGGGTTGCTTGAAACAGAGGATTCTAGAACTCCACAATTTTTTGAAATTTGAAGGAGCAGCAATAGGAGACCCCAATTGCATGACTAACCTAATTCCAATACCAAGAATTCTTGGACATCAAATACATGTGGAATAGAAGAATGTACAAAACCCAAAAACTACACAGGTTTTTTCAGTTACTGTGTCTTGCACTAATGACGTTAACTTGCACTACTTCAAGAAATAGGTGAATTTGCAAGGTGCACTAATAAAGTAGTTCATATTAATCTAAGCTAATTCAACATACTGTGAATTTTAAAATTATATCAAAATAGTGTGACTTATGTGGCCAAAATTCCAAGCAGATTTTGTTAGCAAGTAGCTCAATTTGAGAGAGTATGAAGGATGCCGGCCACATTACAGAAGGTTGTGACACCAAGTTGCTACTTGACAAACAAATAAATGGCAAAGAGGTTGTGGGCAAAACCCTACTTGGAAAACAAAGGCAGGAGGCATGCCAAATTTATCATACTAAGTAAGCAAAATTTCACCCAAATTAGTATGAGGAGATCTTGCACTAATTTGTAGTGTAGTATTTATATAGATGTTAGTAAAACTTTCCAAAACCTTGAGCTCTTAGAATTTTTGCATTCAATGCATTGAATTCTCCTTCTAAGGTTTGACTTCCATGGTGGTCTACAAACAAAAAAACAAGGAAATAACAAACAGGTTACAAAACCAAAAAAATAACAAAATGAAAAAACAAAAAAGTATTGCAGCAAGTTTCTACTGAGAAGCACAAGAATTGCAAGGATTTGGGTTCTCCACTAACAATTGTCAATGGACCTTGTTATGCTTGTTGAATTGCATTCCTCACATTGTTAAGGATGACATCTATGTTCTCACTCTCTACATCCATGTCAAACATAGTAACATAATTGATTTTATTATTGTACCCCACACTTTGTTCTTGTTTAAGAAGCCACCAATCAACAATTCTATGTAGTAATCCTAAAAATCATCAAAACATGATCTCCATCATTGCTTATGAGCACGCTCTTTATTACATTCTTTATCATTTTAGATGTGAGTGATTTGATTATAAAATACATCCTCTACAAATATATAGGGTAGATTTAAGTTGTATAGAATATAAAATATTAGAAAACACTATTCACCGTGGTCAATTCCAAACCACCAAGGAAGTCAACTCTAATCCCAAAAAGAATTGATTTAGTTATAGACTTAACAAAAAAAAGTGTCAATTCTAACAAAGTTCTCCTACTCATAACAACAATTTTGGCAAAATTTTTGACAAATTAAGACCAATGTGGGTTGGTCCCTCCATTTATTACCCAATGGAATGTGGACAGCGAAGATCTAGCAATTTGAAAAAAATGCTCTGGTACTCATTATTCCAGAATCATCGTGAATGGCATCGTGATCCAAGCTGTTCACAAAACCCTTGCAGCATACAAAATGCAACAAATAAAATTCCGAAAAACTAACTGCAAGTGCTACCAAGGTTTGTCAAGACTTGATGATGAGACGATGAGAGAATTGTAGGTGATGCAGAACGCATTGACAGGATTCCAAGCAGGAGCAGAGATAGGGACGAACCAAAACGAGAGCCGTGGAGATGGAGAAATCCTGAGCGTCGCCCTCTTCTGTGGCGTTCCTCCCAGCCTGCCCTGCACTGCACTGCACGTCTGTGGGCATGACGACTCGACTACGAGGATCCTGAGCTTGCACCACCGTGGCCTGCACCGATTCTGTCACAATCGTCGTCTGCCATTGTGTGACGGATGGCCATGGAAATTACGGCAGAAACATTGACAGCAGCGGAAGACAACCACCGCTTGCCACCGAGGAAGCTCCTGTGAATTGCAGATAGAGAGCTGCTCTCACCCAATTCCAATTCAGACCAGGATGTCCACAATCACCGGCAAAGCCGTAAGCAATCACATTAGTCAGTCTCAAGGTTTTGTTCAATATGACATTCACACCAAAAAGACGTCCAGTGGACGATGAGTCCATGTTATCACCTTTTCCCTCCAAAATGTGAGAGGAGCTCACTTGTGGAGTCCCCTGCAATACCAATTCCACACCCTGACTCCCTCGTTCCATTCGGTGTATCTCGTTCTCCCCTGTTGACGAGATCGTGAACGTTCATCCAAGTCTAGTCCATTTACTGCTTGGTCCATAATCAAGAGCAAACTTCCATGCTGGCCGAGGAACTCCTAAAACAACACAACAAGAAGTTTGTATTGTAAAATTGTTTGTTGTTTTTGGGTTTTCCTATTCTGAGCCAGTATGTCTTTTTTTACTTTATGTTATGGTAAACATCCGCATTTTGTGTGAGAGAATATCGTTGGTTTCCAGAGCATAAAATTCATCCCATGTTTTGGAGTTTGTGCAGGCTTTTCTTTGGCCAATAGGTAAAATTTGTTGTGTCTACAAGCACATAGAAAATACATACATTGAGGGTCGTCTCATCTCACTATATCAGTATACAGCTAAAACATTAAGGACATTATGGGTTTTTAAGGTAGGATAATCCTACAGGAGGCGCATACCTATTAGGGAGTTTTCAAGTTTGAGAAGGTCATCTCTCAAAAAAAGTTCATAAGGAAATGGATTTCAATTCACGTTACATGTAAAACACTCCAAAAAATATGCAGCTCTCAAATTTGAAGTTCTATTTTATTTTTGTGTTAATTTTGTTTTATATGACATCCAAATGGAATTTTAACCATTAAAGGACCAACTGTCCCCTTGGGGACAAATGGATTTTGGGCATGTACCTACAGCTAATCTACTTTTTGTAAAATTTTGAAACTTTTATTAAAGGTGTGGAATTCAAATATCTAAGTGGGCATTTAATTTTTTCTTCATTCTGACATTTATTGGAGAAGTTAGAAATAAATTTCTGGAAAACAAGCGAGATTGGGCAGCCCAAAAATTTCTTTAAAAATTGCATTTAAAAAATAAATAAATATGAAATAGGTTCTTTAGACTTATATAGATGTGGGGAGCTTTGAATCCTTCAATTTTGATTGATGAGATGAAAGTTATGAGAACTTTTAGTTTGTTGGTAGGCATGGTTTTGAGATTTTTCACACCTACCCGCAAACAAAAACTTCTCATAACTTTCATCTCATCAATCAAAATTGAATGATTCAAAGCTCCCTATGTATATATAAGTCTAAAGAACCTATTTCAAATTTTTATTATTATTAAATGCAATTTTTAAAGAAGTTTTTGGGCTGCCCAACCTTGCTTGTTTTCCAAAAATTCATTTCTAACGTCTTCAATAAATGTCAGAATGAAGAAAAAATTAGATACTTGCATAAATCTTTGAGTTCCCCATCATCCATAAAATTTTCAAAAAATCACGCAAAGTAGTTTGACCATAGGTACATGCCCAAAATCCCATTTGTCCCCCAAAGGGGGCTTGGTCTTTTAGGGGTTAATAATATACATAAGATTTGGTTGCAATAGGCCCATATTTGTATCATCCACATGGCATTTGTACTAGGGGTTATGAGATTCAAAATTGGGTTTAACCCCTAAAGGACCATTGTCCCTTTGGAGGACAAATGGGATTTTGGGCATGTACCTATGGCTAAACTACTTTGCATGATTTTTTGAAACTTTTATTGAAGGTGAGGAATTCAAAGATCTAAGTGAGAATGTAATTTTTTCTCCATTCTAACATTTATTGAAGAAGTTATGCATAGAAATCTGCAAAATGCTGCTCCTTGGGCAGCCAAAAACTTCTTTAAAAATTTCATTTTTTTCAAATAATAATATGAAATAGGTTCTTTAGACTTATATAGACATGGGGAGCTTTGGATCATTCAATTTTGATAGATGAGATGAAAGTTATGAGGAGTTTCTGTTTGCGAGCAGTTCTAGATTCTCTACTCTAAAATAAACTTTGAAGTCCTTTACTTTACTCAATTTTCATTATTTTGGAAAAAAAAACAAAAGAAAAGGATGTAGATTGGTTATCACAACATAATAATTGTTGGGATTTGCATTTTCCATTTTAATAATTAAATTCTTAACAATTTAGTGTTTTAACTCATTCTCTACTTCTTTTTACTTACAATTTTTTCTCATGTGTTGTATAGTTCCAATTGATTTGAAAATTCTCCCACGCATACCTAACTTGGTCTCCTACATGGGAAAAATAAACCTCAACTTTGCCTAGAGCAATTTTTTTGCTCTAAGAGTGGTCAAAGCCTTTTGAAATTTCTGGGTAGCAACAAAAAAAAACTTTTTTCTGCAATTTAGATGTAAATATCTCACTCATTTTTGTGTAGATTGAGCTGATTTTTTTACCACGTTTACCTCTTGTAATCTACTGTAAGATCTTACGATTGGATTCTCATAAAAAAAAAAACTTACCATTGTACTTGCTTCCCCAAAAGTGGCAATTTTCTATATTTTTCACAGAAAAAATGGCTTGGACCTTTAAGGGTTAAGAAAAAAATGATAAACTCAAACCTGAAGTGAAGATGCCCCTTTTTTTTTTTGCTTGCAAAAGTTCTGCCATGTACGCAAAATGCAATGAACTGGAAGGTGGGACTCGGGACGTAATATGACGCGCCCCTAAGGCCTAAGCTTGGGAACCGCGACCTCGGGACCAGGGACGCACTCCACGAAAGTCCCACACCCGGCCTCGTCTTCCACAAGAGCAAATGTGCACATGCAAGCAGCAGCTCCCTCACCTCTCTTCCCTTCACACACTTACACTTGCACTCGCACACCACATCACCGAGGTACTCTCCCTTCTCCCTTGGCCTTAAGTTACCCAATTTCTCTGCCATTGCCTGCTTTCGAAATGTCAGTCGAGAGTTGTTGGGTTCATGCAGGGTTTTGGGTTTTGGATTTCAGGACAGGGCAAGGGAAAGGGGGAAGTGTGGGAAGAGGCACATGGCTGCTCTTGGGGCACGCGCACTGTGGGCATGGCGTGTGCCAGCTGCTTGCATGTCTAAGCTTAGATGTGTGCCCTCCTCCTCCTCCTCTGCCCTCTTGCACCCTCACTCTCACGCTCAGTTGAGCGCTCTCCCAGGCTCACCCGCATTGCCAACCCCCTTGCACTTGCATTTCAGTGTATGTCGAGCAGCACTAGGGCCTACCTGCACCATCATCCTCATCATCATGCCTGTCGATTCGTAGGGTTTGGCCATGACGGCAGGGTTGCTGATTCCAGTGGGGTATGTAGGGATTTCCAGTTCTGGTGCCTAATTCTTCTTCTGGATTGGCAAATGTGTTCCAGGGACGGCGACTGAGGGTTGCAGCAGCAGCAGCAGCAGCAGCAAGCATGTCGACAGGGCCGGAGTCCTCCGCTAACAACCCCGGCTATTGCGACACTCCCGATGCCGTCACCAAAAGTTACCACGTCCAGCAAACCGTAAGCAGCCTCCCCGTCTCGTCATCTAGGTGTTCCTTGGATTCATTGCATGTATGAGTAGGGGTGGGCAAGTCCTCCGAGCTTGGGCAATTTGGGAAAACAAGCTGGTTTCACTTTTAGGTTCCACGGCTTGCTCCTCAGAGGTTGGCCAGAATTCGGCACAGGCTGCGGAATCCACGTAACCACAACTTCATTAAATCCACAGACATTTGTAAAGACACTTGGTCGATGATGAAGATTAATTTTTAGTATTTTGGATAGGACTGCCTTCTACAAAATGGCTTTGTGAAAGGTTTTACAAAAATAACACATCAAAATGTGCCCTCGCAAGATTTCAAAGTATAAGTGGTTTAATCTCGCAAGATTTCAATATAGAAGAGTTTTGTTGGATACAAAGGAACCCTTGACCAAGATCTTTACAGCATCCATACCTAATTTGCGACACCCTAAGAGCTAAGCACAGTTTCTATATCAACAGGGGTTGAATTTTTAGAAGTTGGCAAGCTTTAAAGACGGGTCTGTTTTACCCGCCAAAAATTTATATAAAATTCACATGAGTTCTAATGCAAGATTCTAGAGTGTCGCATTTAGGGTAGTAGGTATTGCTCTTTTTCTATGTTTTCCAATTGTGGCTGGTTTTGTGTGACATTGCAGATGTACAGAATCAAGGACCCTGTAGCAAGCCTGGAATTTTATTCAAAGGTTTTGGGAATGACGTAAGATGCTGAACCCTCATTCATCCCTTAAACCCTAATTCCATCCGCACGTGGATTGAGCACGTGGTGTCATGAGATTCCTTTTAGTGTCGGTAACGAAGAGTGTTGGGTTGTTTGGGCGATGCAGGCTTCTCAAGAGACTTGATTTCGAAGAGGCCAAATTCAGCTTGTACTTCCTTGGTTATGAGGTGAGTGCCTTTATGTTGGGTTTTTGCAAAGAATGTGCTGCTGCTGCTTTAAATCTACTCTTAGTCCTTTTTAGTATGACTAACTTCAATGACATCCGAGAGATTTGGGGATTTGGAAACTGTTGGGGTTTATAAACAACATAGCCTCTAAATTCTTCACAATAAAACCAACCAAAACTGCCACCAGTCACCATGTTCCCAATTTTGAGGATTAGGAAGTAGGAGTGTGTTTATTGAATTCCTCTTTGTGAGATATTTAATTTGTTCTGTAACTCAACATACGGGGTTGCATGTCAAGTGTGGAATCTCTTAAACCACCCACCGCAAAAACTGACACTTTTACTATGTTGAATTTCTCAATAATTTATTGTGTGTTTCATTTGTGAGATTTTGGAACGTTCACTTGCTTGATTTTGATGAAGATTTGTGGATGAGATCGAGGTCTAAAGATTTAGATATTTTTGAGAAAATGTCTACCTTGTAGTATATAATAGAGGTTTTGAACTAGGGATGTTTGTTCTTGAGGATTTTGCTTTTTTTTGCAAAACAGTGAGGTTCAAGCGTGTTTTTCTATTCAGCTTTGTCATTGGTTGCAGAAAGTACCTAAAACCGTTCAAAGTGATCTGATTATTGCAGAGCCCGGAGTCCATCCCTACCGACTCGGCAGAAAAATCAGCCTTCTTATTCAAATGCAAAGCTACCTTAGAGCTCACCCAGTAAGCTTCATTTGCACAATCGCCCCTGCATTGGACCGTTATTTCATCCAGGTTTTATTCATTTTTTAAAACCTTTTTGAACTTTTGTCGTTAAAAAGTTAACACTAAGTGATGGCAATTAAATTTTTTGTGGGTTTCAGTAACTGGGGGACTGAATCGGATTCAAATTTCAAGGGCTATCACAACGGGAATAGTGATCCACGAGGCTACGGTACGTGTTCATAAATGTGCTTAGTTTTCAAAACTCTCCTCAAACTTTTTTGCTTTGAAACTTCTTGTTAAGGTGCAATAAATTGAGGAAACACGTCTTGCTTTTTATTTATTTTGCACAACAAGCTCTGTTGTTTCAAGCAAATCCAGGTTGCATATCGTGGCAGAAATCAGTTTTTGAAAATAGATTCCGAAGTGTGTAGAACAGCACTTGTGAAAAAACAAGGTTGAACTCCTTATTTTTATTTTTGCCTTTTATTTGAGCAACAACAACAAAATGAGTACGAAAAGAAGGAATGGTGGAGAAGAGCTGAGGTGTTCGTTTGGTGTTGTAGGCCACATTGGAATTACTGTGGATGACGTGTACAAAGCCTGTGAACGTTTTGAGAAGCTCGGAGTTGAGTTTGCCAAGCGCCCAGATGACGGTAAAGTTGCACTCTCACCACTCAGGAACGATTTTGTTTTCTCTATTATTTCCTGTTCCTTGTTTTCTGTTTTTCTAATTTTTTTGTTGTTTATATATTTTCACTGGTCAAGCTACATGTAAAGAAAAAAATGGATATAAATATCCGTGTGTGCACGTTCATCCATAAAATTGACTAATATTAGTAAATTTTGTACAAGATTTGGCACTTTTTGAGAGGGATTTGGCGATTTCATCTATTTTTTTCACCCAATTTTTTGAGTCAAAATGGGGTAAGGTTCTGGCAAAGGTTTATGGAAATGTCTCAAGAGACTGATGCAAGAGTGGTGGGGTTCTGGTGGTGACGTGGCAGGAAGGATGAAGGGGCTTGCGTTCATCAAGGACCCGGATGGCTACTGGATCGAGATCTTCGACGTGGGTCGCATGTCCGGCCTCATCAATGGCCCCCCTCCCTCTTCCTCCTAAACCCCCGACCCCTTTCAATCCTTCTCTCAGTTGTTTTTTTCTCTTTGGAAAGAAGAGTTCTTGTTGGATTGTGAGGATAAAATATACGTGTTTTGTGAAAATAAATAAATAAATAAACAAAGATTTGAGAGGTTTGCTTGCCTTCCAGCCATACTTGGTATTTTACTTCCAATGAAATGCTCAATTCTATCTCCTCCTTCATTCACGGGTCTACGATACATACTACCTAGAGTTCTCTACATACATACTGGTGAATGTTTAGGGATTAGAAGGTGTATTGTGCAGGTAATGGTGATGTAACTTTTTGGCCTTTGAACTATCAATGTGCTGTGGTGCTCTAACTAAGGTAGTCGGTTCTAAAGCGACCGTGTTCTAAATGCGTTCCCTCTCTAGGAATGAGTGACATGTTCTTTCGTTCCCTCTCTAGGAATGAGTGACATGTTCTTTCATATGTCTGAGGTAGGCTTAATTGGTCGGGTTATGGACCTCCTACTTTACCTCAAAGTTCATAGACTTTAAGTTCATTGAGTGAATTACCATCAGACAATTTAATTCCAACATTTTGCATGCTCACCCAAGCTTTGGGTATTTTTTTTGTTCGCTTGTTCGGTGAAGGTGACCCTGAGCAACGGTGATCTTTCCACAAGCACCTCAAGGTGTTTTTTTCAAGATTCACACGTTGTGTGATGGATGGGTTTTCAATATGTCCCCCTCTTTTATGCGTTTGCCCGTACTACTTACTAGGTTCAATTTAGACTAAAAGGTGCAAAAAAGAGTTCTTAGCATTCGCGAGTGAGTGGTGTGTTACATCTGAGTTGGCCACTCTGGGTATGACCTTGCACTGCATTGCACTTGGGGTGTTGCATATGTTTTGGTACCGCATCTTTCGTGTAATGCTAAAAGCATCTTTACTTGAAAGGATGCATGGAAATGGCCATGCTGGGAGGTGTACACGAAGGGTACGTCGGGGGGAACATGTGGGCAGGATCTTTTTTGTGTGTTTTTAGGGGCAATGTGGGTGGCAGCTTCAGTAACCGAATCCAGGTTTACACTTAAGGCCTGTTTCCACTTAACCCCTAAACTACCAAGGCCAATGTTCTGGCAAAAACCACTCAAAACTGCCGCTATTGCTGCGTTCACCAAAAAAGTCAACAAAATGAACAAAATGTTCTTGAAAATTTAACCATAGGATCTTATAATGCGTTTGTAGGAGTGGTAAAATTTTTGTGACATTTGACGGTACGGATTCAAAGTTATGAGCATTTGAAGGGAAAATTTTTTTTTTTCCATTGTGCCCAAATTTTTCAGATGGCTTTGATTGACATTTGCTGATTTTTTTGCACTACAAACCTTGAAGTTGTAATTTTGTCTTATAAGTAATCCAGTTTGACCTTTGTACACCAATTTTCAAGGCAATCAAAGACATGGAACACATCTTAAAAAATATTGCAATGTCACTATATGACAAGTTTTACAAATACACTATGACATTTTTGAGTGAAGTTTCCCACCATATGTTTTTAAACATGGCAAATCCAAATGGTGTGTTTGAAGATGAACATGTTCTTCAAATGTTAAAAGAAACAAAAGAAGTTAAAAACCTCAAAAATCCAAAAATTTAGAAGCTCCCAAAGCCCAATTTGAACTCCTAATTGGAAATGCAAAGGGAATAATGGAGACCACTAGAGCAACATGTGGCAACCCCTCCTTGCTCCCCCCTTCAAAGTCAATATTTTCTCCCTTGCCCAAGCTACCCCTCGATCTACCTTTGGCCAAAAAAAGCCCATAACTTGTGACCCAAGTGACATAATCACATGATTTTTTGCATCCCACAAACCTTATACATTCCTACACACTCATAAAAACTTTCAAAAAATCATGTAAAAATTTGAAGTCACACGAGCCTACCCAAAATCCCAAAAGTTCCCCAAGGGGACTTTTGGGCTTTAGGGGTTAAGGCCTGTTTCCACTTGCTTATAGTAAAAAGTTAATACTTATTTTGTTAAGAATAATAAAGTAGGTGCACAAAGGGTTTGTAGATGTTATCTCTGTTTAGCAAGGGTGACAAGTACTTTTGGTACTTGTTATTCACACTATTGGTAAAGCTAAAGCCACTAGTATCAATTAATTCACCATCCTTACCAATTTTACATAACACCATGATTAGTACTATCAAATCTTTGTTTCTCTTAATTTTGGACTTGAAGATTTTTAGCAAAAATATATTTATGGGGTCATAGTTTACTACAATTTCTACATATTGAAACCAATGCCACTTACTATCATGAACCTTGCCAATTAGGTTTGGTTCTTAGTTACTGACTAAAGTGGGATTGATAATTAAATTGGACCATCTAATACTCACCTAACATTGCTCATAAGAGCAAGTGGAAACAATCCTTTATACTTACAAAAAAATTCTTTTTAGTAATTTGTACAAATGTTTAGCTTGACAAAAGTCCCTCATTTGTGTCATGATGATTTTGAGATACATTATTGTGATGAATATGAATCCACAATATGCAACATGTAAACTACTGAAAATAATATATTTAAAGTTGTCCTTTGATATGTAATGATTATACTATTGTCATCAAATGCTTTCTAATAACTATGGGGTAAGAGGAACAAAGGATTCCTTGTTGTTGGCATCAAAAAACCTAGCCATTTTGATAGGATGATGACAATGATGGTGTCAATTCACTTTTGTAAGGGTTGTTAACATTGTTGTAAGTGAGTTTTTGCATATGTTACTTTTAAAACATGAAACAAATGAAAAAATAGGAAAAAGTAGGTTTTAAAAAATAAAAAGAGGCACTCAATAGTGACTATAAACAACATTTGTGAGCAACAATTCAATGTTGATTTGTCAAATGGCTATCCCTATCCAATGAGATTTGGATAAAAGGATGTTACATTTTAAATGACAATTTGCTTGACAAATAACATCTCTTGGAAATTAGAGAAGTAATACTGCAACAAACTCCATTCAATAACACAAACTTGCTAGTTTGTTTTGCTCGTCAAATGCTGCTTGAATTTTGCCTTTACAAATGACCCTAAAAAGCAAGTATTTAATTTTTGGACTCAAGTATAGATTGTAACATTTTTTAATGAACGCTATTAAAAATACGCTTTTTATTGAGCCTTGTACATAGTTTTTTATTCATGAAATTTAGATACCATAATTTGGTTTGTGCTTTCCATGCATAGATTTGTTCTTTTAGATCATTACGGGTAGATTTTTTTTTGGAAATGTAATGCTGAAGTTTTTTGCAAAGAAGCCCTCATACTAATAAAAACCACTTGCAAAGCTTATTTAAGTGCCTAGGAGGTGCTAGAGAAAGTTCCTAGGTGTGAACATGTAGAAGAGTCAAGAGCAATTTTATTTTCAATCTTGGCAAGACATCTTTAGGTTTTTATTTATTTTTCTAAAGCTGGTCTTGTGCTTTTCCAAATAATGTAAAATTAGTGTACTTCTTTTCTAAAACACAATCAACTTTATTTTGAACCCAATCATAATTTCTTGCAGAAACAAATTGTTCCGTCTTACGAAGTAAAAAGGAAAGTGTTAATCATTTTAACACGATTATTTCCACTTATGCTAACATATACACATTGTTCTAAATGTTTTCATAATTAGTATAACTACTAATAATGGAATTGTTTAAAAAAATCATGTGAAGTTAAATTTTACATATAAAGAACTCAATTTGAACCCACAGGCTTTAGGACTCCTTAAGTTTCACAAGGCTTGTTGCACTAGTTGAGCTAGCCAAAACTGGGCCAAATTCAATGATAGCAAAGACGCCTCAAACTTTGCTCCAATTTCTTTGTAAGTGAATTCGAAAGTAAGTCAAAGTTGCAACCATCATCCTCTCACAATGGTCAACAAGCACTTCTGTTTTTAACTCCATCAAAAGTCTTCAATTGTCCAAATGTGATTTTCAGTTAGATAAAGTGGCTGAAATTACTGGTAACTATTCCTAAAATGCTGCTAGATGTGCTTTTTTTTAATTTAACACTAATATTCACGTGCTCTGTGGCAATTGAAATGTTGTTGTAGAAGTTTTGCTAAATTTGTACAATGGAGTACTTAGTAGAGGTGGGTCTCAGCACCAACTTAGGTACTACTCAGGCAAGGCATCCGACAATTACTGTAAAGATTTGTTGCCTAGAATAGATCAGACGTCATACTGTATATACATTTGGTAAAACCATCAACTTAACCCCTAAAGGACCAACGGTGTTTTTTGAGAATTTTTTTTAGAAACTGCCAACTTTTAGTGCATTGCCCAAAGTTGAAAATTAAAACTTTTTTCTCAATTCCAACCGTACAAAAGTGTGTCAAATAGATAAGTTAATGTGTGCTAAAAATTTCAGCCCATTTAACTGCACGGATTGTAAGATTCTAAGGATTGAAGTGAGAAAAATAACTTTCTTTCATTCCTGCACAACAAGTTTAGCAGACTTTGACCCTTCCTAAGGTAAATTTTTTGCTCTACACAAATTTGAGCTTTTTGACCATTCACAAGCATATGATGTTAGGTTCACTCATGAAAATTTTCAGATGCAAAGATAGAATTTAGTTTATTCTAAATCACCTTGCAATGCAAGAAGGTAAAGTGAATTGGCAATACATTAGTCATTATTTCATGATTTCTTGTGCAATGAGGAAGTCTTTTGTTTGAAATCCAAACAGCAAAAAGTTAGAGACAATCATTTGGAATATGTGAAAAAAAAATTCAAGAGTTTTGGATTTATAAATTGAAAGATAATAAAGCCTAAAGTTAGAGGAATTTTTTATTTCTTGAAACTACCCAAACATAGTTAACAAAGTTTGACTCCCTTCAAAATGTGATGTGAGAGCTCAATTTTTTTTTTTGACAATTGTACATTATATATTTTTGGTTATATACTTGCCAAATTTCAAATGTTGATGAGAGTTTTAGCATAAGATTCTCCAAAGATGCCCAAGCTGCCCAAGCTGCCCAAATTCTTTTGGGTAACATAACTTTTGAACCGGGCATCTAATTGGGGAAAAAATTACATCTTTGCTTATGAGATACATATTTGCACATTGTGTAACAATTTTGAGAACATCCAATAAAAATTAACTTCATATGACTCTACCTGAGTTCTCAAGTGGTTGTTGAACAGCCACTTGGTCCTATAGGGGTTAACCCCTCAATGCCCGAGGGGCAATTATTTTGCCCCTTTGAATTTTGTTCAAGAATACAGAAATTTTTTTCAATATTTTGTGTGGTTGTTACTATATCTAAATTGTTGTTGAAGTCTAGTTTCAACATCAAGAGTCTGATCTTGAAAATGAATTAACATGATTTGTTTATTCAAGATTTTGTACAAGGGTGTCCATTGCATATCTTCACTTTCTAGTGTTGAAGGCTTTTGGAAATGAGCCTCAAGTACACTAGAACTTGGAGAAAAAATTGCATTAAAATTTCATTTAAAAAAATTGTAGAATAGATTTTGAGAAGACGTAAATTGATTGGGGTCATGCATGTTATACTTTACATACTCATATTTTTTTGGTACCCTCAATTTTAGGTTTGAGATGCAAAAAGAGGATTGAAAGACTTCAAATCACTTTCACAGTTTTAACACCCTCATGATCAAACATTATAATCCTTCAATCCATAAGTGATATAGTTGTGATTTCTTTTTGTATGCAATCTATAACATGTCTACTTTGAATTTGTATAGTTACATTTCAAAAAAAATTGATAAGATTGATCAAAATGCCAGCATTTTGTTCACTTTCAAGCAAATTCTGAGATACTCCAAAATTCCAGGGGCGTTGAAGGGTTAAGCAACCAAACCCAAACTCAGAGAACGTACAACAGATAATACTCCGGCAGACAGCAGAAAACACCCCAGTTGCAGCAACATAAATAAGCTCGCTTCATGCACAATTCATGCCCACTTACATTCATGAATACTTCCAGAGATACGTGCTAGAAATCTACAACTTTTCTACAAAAAAATCTTCTCTAAATTTCCGGAAATTCAATTCCCTAAAATGAAGCCGTCTCTATCTTGGACTATAATTACAACCCCATCCAGTTGCTCTGTGAGCAGGAATCACGTGTGACATGGGCGTCTCTAAGACAAATGGTACAGCAGCACAGAAATGGTTCATCTGGATATTGGAATAGAAAGGGGAAAGAGCATGTACATAGGACTCATCAGAAATCTTCAACGAAACGTCTGATGTCACCTGATTTAATGGAGTGCACACAATTTGCCCTGCCTTCTTGACAGGAGCAAATGCACGTTCCATCATTAGAAAGTGTCGAGAAAGCCCTCCGGCATGTCTTCGTAAATGTCGTCTTCGTCAAAGAAGTTGCTCTCATTCACCCATGTAGAGGTTGTTAGAGGTTGCACATTGACTGCATACCCAGCCCCAAAAGAGTAAGTGGAAGGATAAAATGCGTTACAACATCATCAGCTCGACATTCTGTAAAGTCTGAGCTTTGAGATTCGTCAAATGCAGAATGTTAGCACCTTGCGTCTCAATCAATTAGCGCAGCACTAAACACAGTTATGTAATTAGTTTACAAAGGCTCCATAAATAGTTACGTAACAGAGATTGTACTGGTAAGTGCTTTCACACTAATGGAATGTAAACTGTAAAAATCTTTTGCATTCAGGCAGAAGGTATTACCTTTGTTCGTAATCTTCGCCTTCTTTGTAGTGTGTTGTCGATTGTCCTGTCTGAAGTCGTTCTCGACATCATCATGAAGTATCTCTACTTCAGCTGAATTACTCCTCCGGGTATTTTTCCAACCCCCATCTTCACCTTCTCTCTGACGTTTAGGTGATGTTTCTGATCGCTCTCCCGGAGAACTTAAGCTGCCGTTGTCAGAACCCGTTCCTCTCCGGCCTGATTGATGTTCATTGACAGTTTGAGCGACAGCGTCCAATATCCGGGCGCCGTACTTCTTGCATTTCACCCTGCTCCCAGTTAAAATTCAAGTTAAACTCACAGAAGATTCAAAAACATGTTATATCCAAACAGAACTAGTCGAGGAAATAGTAACATATAAGCTGTCACTCAATTCACAACGGCCCAACTATCTCATCAATTAAGTTCCGATTAATCTGAACAACAAGAAATAAGGCAAAAGGCGAAGGAGTGAGACAAAAGGGAAATGAAAGTAGTTCAGTAAGCACAGGGTTTTCATTTTTTTCCTTTACGAACAGATGCCACAGAAGCTGATACTTACTTGCCGATGCCATTTACTTCCAGAAGTTCCTCCGTTGTCTTCGGCAACTTTTTACTAATGGATTGAAGCTCTCCGTTACTGCTCACAAATGGACACAGAGGAGAAACCATCACGTGCGAAAAAAGCTCAAAATGTAAACTAGCTAAAGTGACAGCAAATCCGACTTGTACTGAAATTTGCGACTGAATGGTAACTAACGATGCATACCCCATGATGTGATATGGCATAAGATCCCCTCCGGCTTCTCCAACAAGAACCATACGAAGTTTCTGTAGTGCAGAATACACCTTGCTAGACAGAACCTGACAGCAGCCAACAAATACACGTCACGCTTCAAGTGGTATCAAAGTGGTAAAATTAAAGCCCTCGTACGAAAGTTTGGGATAGATTTCGAAACCAAAAAATACGGAAATTGCAGAAAAAATATACTTATTTTGCAAAGAATCTTCTGGATTAATTTTTCAACTGAAAACACGGATTGCCACTCACAGGATCAACGGGAGCTTGGGGAACAGAAGCTGCATCATCTTGTGCCGGAATTCTTATACCGACAGGCAAACAAGATTTCTTAGCTGGAGTTTCTGGTCTCTCTGGCCTGTCTGGTTTCTTGGCTGCTCGAAACCTGCCGCAGTAGAAGAAAACAGCCGTTCAAAATCACCACCATATGCGAATCCCACCACGTACACTTCAAGCCAATCGTGGTAAATTGGAGTTAAGAACTTCAAAATAGATCATTCTCACAAGACACATGATGAGTCGATATCTCCATCTGTGCTTAAACGTGAGCAATAGGCAAGAAGGCAGGAGCTTCATAGCTACGACGCACCTTATAGAGATATTCACTCGACCTGAAACAAGCTCCATTGCTTGCACCTCGTTTATCTGCATCACTCGAAAAGGATGAGTTCGTACAGAAAGGGTCATCTTTAATTTTTGTGCATTCGATAAACATTCAACTTGGCAGATATAATCGTCTGCAGGTTGGATTCTTCAGAATCAGAGGCTTGCAATCCACTTACCTTGATAATCGAGGATAAACCACCATACAAGTCATTTTTGTTAACGACTTCTCGCAAAATATTTCCAGTAAGTAGCCGCTGCATGATTCGCTCGACTTCAGTCTTCGTAAACTTCTTACCAGCTCCATGCAGATCCAGTCGATCATGACCCATTTTCTTAACCTAATAGTGCAGAAATAGTTAAAACGTGGACTACAAAGAAGTACTTTTTCTGCGTAAGCCAACACAATTTTAACACCAAATATCTAGGGTAATTAACTCACACGATGAGTGGAACGATCAATAATAACATGGAATCATTTCAAAACAGGCGACGATATTTGAGATCTGGGAGTCCATTTTGGCAAACTGGTACACACCTGTTGATTGAGAGAACCTCTGAATACATCTATAATAAGAGTCATTGAAGAGCGTTGGCCCATTGCCCCAACAAGCTGCACCTGTGTATAGAAACCAACGGACCAACTTGTCAATCATAGCATTTCGTTAATTAATTTTCATGAACTTTCTTGAATTGAGAGTGAGGTGAGCTTCATTCCTGTTCTACTGTAAATATAAGAAGCATGAGGGACCATATACAAGAATTAGTTTAAGCATCTGCGCACTTGCAAGAAAGATAATTTGCTGCATATTTCTATTCAGCTCCCCTTAAACCATTGTATATCCACTTGCTTCCACCCTTTGAGCAATAGTATTCAGCATGACATCCACTGCAGATTTACGAAGATGCATATTGTGCAAAAAATGAACATAGCAATTGAAACGATTCTTGTTTCAGAGCTCTTTACGGAAAGGATACCATTAGTGGCTTTCAATCTTATACTCCACAAATCTTACCAGCTGTCTAGCTGTCTCACTGACATCCTCTTCAACAGAGCCAGAATTCCCCATTCTGGCACAATTATCACAAGTACCCTTGCAGCTGGAGACGTCAAATTGCATTTCACCAAAGTGGGCAAGTTGCAATGCTCGCCGACAATCGATATCATTCTGACAATAACCGATCTACATCACGGCAAAAGTACCCAAACCGGAAGATCAATTCTCGATTCATACAATTGAAAATTGCCTAGGAATCTTGTAACGACGGAAACAATGAGCTTAGAGTAGATTACTCTTAACATAACTTAGGCCAGTTACGCATATTTAGCTTCCCAAACTCCATGTCCCACATATATAGTTACACATGTTCACAAACTGCAAGTTCCATGGTTCTCGTGAGAATCTAACTAGACCAAGAAAAACATGTCAACAGTCGGGATAAAAATCATCCACCAATGATTACCATAGTGATAAAAAATATATATAGTAGTAATAAGAGTCTGCTGGTCGAAATTAAAACAAGCAAGAAAATAAATTGGGTTTTGAAAAGGTTGCACAATTACCATGCGATTTAGATTGTCAAGGTTCGTATTAAGCATATTAGGGGTAGAAATGCTCTGGTTACGAAATGAAGACCCTGTGAAACTTTGCTCTGCACCTTGGGTGAGCATATGTTTCAAACGAATCTGAACAATCCCAACATGAGTAGTAAGACCTGGCGCTCGTTGTCACATGTTCACAAAAATCGTCTGTGGGGCTAAATAACGTATCAAGCAAAATTCACTTCAGAAACAAAAACACCTGTTGCCTCGAAGATTGCAATGGTCAGACAAGACAACACAAGAAATTTTACAAAGCAAGATTGATAGCGGAAACTATTGAACTTCCGGAAATCAAAAAGAGACTTACAGAGTCGCCATAGGTGTAATAAAGGATGCAGGATGCTGGTAGGTTATCTCTACCGGCTCGCCCCGACTCCTGTCACAACAAAACAGAAAACTGAAGTCACTATATCTATAATCTAAATGATCGAGACTCTAGATAGGAAATAGCATGCATGACTTGGCAGATTCCCGTTGCGTTGATAACCATGCTAGAAGGAAAACTTGAACTGCACGTGCTCAAGAGAAAAACGAGGAGATTGTTTATTTCAATATTACAAACTGTCCAAGGCTAGTGCTCAAGAAGAACTTCAGTCAACGAATTTTTTTGAAAGTAAGTCAAGTTTCAGAAGTATAGATAGCCGATTGATATGCAATACCTGGTGATAGCCCTCAAGTGACTTTGGAAGCGAGTGATGGATCACAAATCGCACATCGGGCTTGTTTATACCTGTGTCACCCATTCCTCATGTAAGGTTGATAATTCTTCCTTGAGACATAAAACCGAAAATATTGTCTGCTATATAAGCAGTTCATCTCAGACAAAAAACACATCATTACCAGTCATTGGCAATGTTCTCCGACGCGCAACTCTTGTGGAGGATTAAAGTCTCCTAAGTGTCCAAGCAACTTTCTCTAAGAAAAACTTTAACGTACCCATGCCAAAAGCTACCGTCGCACATATTAAGTTGACTTCGTCCTTACTCCACATACGCTGCACATAATTCCGCTCATCTGGATCCATTTGACCATGATAAAATGCAACTTTGTGACCAAATTCCTGAAGGTGAAAGACAAATAATTAGAGTGGAAGACAAAAACTTTCTTGAACTCTGATAAACTATTTTGACTTTAACAAAACCCCAAGAAGCAAAGTCATATCCAAGACAGAGAAAATGACAATATTAGTCGAACCAATAATCCACAGAAAGCAACAGCGGAGGGCGACCAACAACAAGGCACCATGTAAATATCACTAACAAGATTTCAATCCTTCACGTCTATCAAATTATAACTACGCCAGACTCTAAACTTTCAGGGATTTGTCATCAAACTTGATGGTTGTGTATAGGTAGAATTACCCGTAATTTTTCAGTGACCTTCTCACAATCAATTCGCGATAAGCAGTAAATGATTCCAGACTCGTTCGGATGTCTCTCCCTAATAAATTTGTGGATTTCTTCCAGGCATTTTTTCGTTTTCGGTAGAACTTCGTATCTGCAACAGGAAAAACAAACTGTAGAAGTTTAACCTACTTTTCAAATCAATGATTCATTCTCCAACCAAAGAAACCATCTGGCACTCTACACTCAAACTCATCAAAGTTTCAAATGCAGCAAACTAGATCGCAACCTCGCATGTATGAGCACAATAATAAAATTCATAAGATTTACCTTAAATTGGGTCGATTGAACGTCTGCCTGAAGATGATACATCGAGTTAGCTTAAGAGCTCGAACAACGTCTTCTTTGACACTCAGGGTAGCAGTAGCTGTTAAAGCCATCAATGGTACATCGGGAAATCGTTCTTTAAAAACGCCAAGGTTCTGTGCAAATAGAGCTTCGTGAGTTAACAAATCAACCAACTGATAACATTTGTAAACGCAATTGAATATAAATATATAAGTCCACTGAAGAACAAAGCCAAGACTTCGCTAATGCAGGCTCAAGCTGAGGTACCTGATAGTCAGGACGAAAATCATGGCCCCACTGGCTTACACAATGTGCTTCATCTACCACAATTCGATCAAGGATTTTTCGATCATACAAGCTTGTAAGACGCTGTGATAATCTATCGCTCCTGGAAACATAAACATCCATATAAGTAAGGCGAACATCACCAGGTGTAAAATAAGGTGTAAAATTGATGAAGATTACAAAAACACTTGAAACTAGCGGATTTCACTAATAAGAACAAAAATCAGAGCAAAAGAACACTTATAAGACCGACAGCCATCTCAGAACTTGGCTCCAAAATAGTTAACATAGCATTCCTACTCATGCAACCAACCCTAGGTCATTAGCCTATTGAGACACGTTAGGCTTGTTTCAATATTATACAGCCAGATTAAAATACTTACTTCGCAATCTTCTCTGGTGTTACGTAGAGCAGCTTGTAAGCCCCGGCTTCAACGTTCCTTAGTATTTCATTCTGCTCTTGCCACTCCATTGCGCCACTCAGATATGCAGCCGGTATATTTGCCTGAAAGGAGGATTTTCGCTTCCTTTAATAACGAACAAAGTGACTGACACTCCTTGTCAGCATATAGAGCACTAGCACAGAAGGTCATTTTGCACTTCAAGAATGTAACTGACCAGTCACTCGACATACCACCAATATAAAACGTTCTGAAAAACAAAGGTCAGTGCTCGTAGTTATACCTCTGAAAGATGCATAATTTGATCCATAATGAGAGAGACCAATGGAGAGACAACAACCGTCACACCTGGAGAACAGATGGCAGGTAGCTGCCACAAATAGAAAATGGTAAGCATGGTGGAGGTTCAGTCTTGACAACCACCTCTATGCAAGGAATTCTTCCCTTGATAACAACAATTAACTATCAAATATAATTTGCTTCTCTACCAGGAGATAAGCAAGTGCACTGCGTACCTGATATGTGAGACTCTTCCCTCCACCAGTCGGCATCAGTACAAACACATCTCTACCACTCATAGTGGCATTAATAATTTCCCTTTGATTCAACCTGAAGGACTTATTTCCAAAAGTTCTTTTGTTTTTAACCTGTCGACGAGTAAGGAAACGAGATTAGAACCACATCTCCCAACTCTTCAATAACTTCTAATATTACAATGCCACTACATTTAAACCCGTTCTTGCGAAAGTTCAATCAGCTCAACCACTTCACGAAGGAAGAAACCCATCGTTTATCGTCATAAGGACATTCACCTTAGATGGACAGCAATTCTTACCACTAACTCCTTTGACCAGGGAAAGTCATCTTTCTTGTATTGTGTCTCGGCTGAACCCTCAGTAAAATTGACGACTGAAAATTGCGGAGGTCCCCCTTGAAGTTGAAGGCCAACACGTGGGCCTAAACTGTCAAAAGAAGATGGAAATCCTCCTGGCGTTTGATATGCACCAGCATTGTTGTCGCACGGGGTAGAAGCAAACCTAGGTTGCCTAAAGTCATTTTGGCCTTCTCCCCGATTAGGTTCCATTGAGCCTGTTAACCCAGATGCTGGAAGTGAAGATGCTGGGTTGAAATACTGTGCCGCTGAACCAGTCGGAGTGCAGAACCCGCTCTGTAAAGCAGTTGTATTACCGGGACCAGGAGCATGATAGGGAGTTGCAGGGGGGTGATCAAATCGATACTGATTCGCTTGAGTCGACGTATTCTTCAGAGCTTCCTCCAAGGCTTTAATCTCTTTATTGAGTTCAGTCCTTGTAAAGCCCAACCCCAACTAAGTCAAATTAACTGTCACAGTGTTTGCTTGCTTACAAGAAAATTTCTTTCTATAAGCTAAGCCTCTGTTTGTCGAAGGGTCAATCAAAGAGACAGAAGCTCACCTTTCAAGCCGAAGCTCCTTAAAGCGATCTGGACTCAGCTCATCACCATTATCCAGAAGGTCGTTAATGATGACAATCAACCTATCCTTCATTTCTTGTAGGTGAAAACGTGCTTCAGCACAAGAATGGACCTGCATAAAGAAAAAAGATAAGTAATACTTTTCTTGCTACCAAGCATCACCAATAGAAGCTTATAATCAACGTTTCAAAAGCACGCTACTTTATACAGCCCGAACACGTAAGCTTACTGCATAGAGTACAAAACAACATAGATTTGAAACAGAGGCTGAGAAGCTTCTCTTTTTACGTTCAAAGTTCTTTTCAAGGTACAAGGACTATGATTTAGAAAAACACCATCCTTAAGAAGGATGGTAATAGCTCATTAAAACACAAGGTGATCATCTCCTTCATGTAAAACTGAGAAAAAGGAAGTGGTTTAAAGTTGCATTTCCTATCGTCAGACTGTTAAGAATAGCCCACCTGGACCCCATGTGTGCAGGTCTTAAACGTAGAAGCTGGACTTTCCGCATTGCAAGCACCCACAGGAGCTTCACGTGCTTTCGATTGAACAGAGGGTGGAGTAGCTGTCCCAGCTCTGCTCGTCAATTGAGTGCTTTGCTGAGAGCAGCTCCTCTCATAGTGTTCAGAAACAATCTGATCGAGATCAATCGCCTGCATCAGGATCACGTTCAATCACCACAAGAAGTTAGTACTCAGATTACAGCCGATAGCATTGGACCATATTGTCAAGAGAGTGTTACTTATAGTAGACCAACTCGTGAACTTTCCCAACTGACAGAGGAATTTTACAAAGAACATTTTACCTGTAATAAATCGTCATCTTCCTCTTCCAAATGTATATTTTCTTCACCATTGCTCCTATTTAGCACGTTGGCCGATCGTAGGTCATTAAAACTATGATTCGGCGTACTAAATGCAGGCATTGGTGCGCAATCTCTTTGTTGATGTCCTCTATGATGTAATCCGTTCCTGCTGAAAAGTGTATTCTTGTTGTCAACATTGAAAACTCAAGACTAGTCTTAACCTGAACGCACAGGCGCTTGGATCATCGCTTACCTTTGGCAGGCGAGTGACCCATACATTCAATACATAATTGAACGATATTAAATAGCAACAACTTAATCTAAGACCAGAGCACTGCAGACGTATTGGACCAACAGATGAATGACGAACCTGGGTGGCTGCCAAGGCGTCTGGCTCGAAGAAAAATTCGCAGCACTCACGTTCGCACTTGAGAACGAGCTTCCTCGAACAAATTGACCATCTGTGGGCAGTTGTATTATTTCTGGTGCACGTCCAGGATTTTGAGGGCCAGTAGTTTGTGAAAAATGGTTCCGCGATAAGGTATCTGCTACTTGTCCATTAAAGCTAGACGTAGTCTGACACGGGCTAGGCTGGTTGTCCATCTTCCCACTGGCATCCTTTGGGGAAATTTTGCCATTGAATTCAACTTTGACCTTAGCATAATCACCATTGTACTGCTTCGGCTGGAATGATGAGCCTTTCACGAACTTTTGAGCACCGGATTTGTCGATAGGACCTGTAACGCCGGGGCGCAGGCGGTTTTTCAGAATTCCAGGTGGTGACGATAAGCTCTTCCAAGACTGCCATCGACGACAATAGGAGCGTGGTCTTAGTCAGAGAAGCAAGGAATGCAAATACAGTGATACAGTCTCTCCACAATTACATTATAACAGTACTTTTTTTCATCGAAAATAGTAATGAACTCGAACCTGGAAAGCAGTCTGTATTAATTGCTGATCAAGAAGTTGAGGTACAAACTTGGACTGCCTGTCACCGTTTACACATATACAGGCGTTATTTCAGATATGCAACTCTCAACAAAAACACACCAAAATCATCATATACTGTGGGTGAATAGTTATCATGAGTTCATAAATGTTATGGTTCACAGTAATCTTGTCTACTGCTAAAAACGCTATGACAAGCAAAATCGCAAACCCTTGCAGCGCTAAAAAGCTTGTATGCGCTTTTTAAAGTACTAAAAATTAATAATATTCTGACGAATATTAATCCACAGTAACAACTCGCAGAAGATAAAAAATTAATAGCACCTGTCAAAAATACTGTGATCCACATCATACGGAATTTTAGTGTACTAGTAGAAATGATACAAGATCCAACACATACGCGTCTAGTTGAAGCAAATTCTGTTTAGAAAAGGCCAACCTTCTTGTAGACCCAGGCCCTCCTGCAGCATTAGGATTTTGTCCTGCCAAGGAATAATGGAATCCCGAAGTTAAGGACTTTTTCAGTTTCAGTGGATCGTGAAATTTCTGGCGAAACTCTGCAAAATTATTTTGCGGCAAACTGCTGTCATTTTGCGAGTCTTCCTTAGTTCTCCTGTATAGACAAAAGAAACCATCATCAAGAAGGAGAAAACTGCCAATAAGTATGTCTTCCTATAAAATTTTGCGATGAGCAGACAATGACATCTAGAGAACAAGTTGATCGACCACGCGGATTCTGGACTTATACCAAATCACTACTTGATAGCATGTGGAATAATCGACTCTACAAATAAGTTGGACATTATAATTCATGTACCGGGTGAGCAGGGCAGGACCTAGAATGCCACAACACATTGATGCTAAATGATGATCAGAGAATGACGCGACAAGAAAAGTATCAGACCGCATCCTATACCACGCTTGCTGGGATAGCTTTCACAAAATATATGTTCCTCGCAATTATTCTTATAGTCCCACTAGTGCTCAATTTGCATTGTGCTTGCCACTTACATTCTGTGAGAGACTTAGTCATTATACTGGAAAACTTAGATCATGATAATGCAAATTCGGATTTCATCTTGATATTACAAGGAAGAAACAGCTACAGACAAACGAGGTCACTGTACATAATCCATGCATCCTTAAATGACAGCCGATTTTAACCACATATTCTCCGTAAGGTTTCTATGACTCCACCTTCTAAAGAGCCTTGAGTAGGTCACGACAGACTCTACACGCGATATAGAACCTAAAAGGTCATCAAGGAGCCACGTTTCACGAATCAAGTTGATTTCATGAATCATATTTGTTTCAAGTGCGTATTATCGGACCTAACCAGGTAAAAAGACAAGAGAAAAAATATATAACAGCTGGCAAGTCCAAGTTCATTCCCCTCCACAGCATCATATTAACGATAATTGTAACACATGTAAATTTTAGTATTGAGCAAAAAGTTCACCATAGAAATTTTAAAAAACCGCGAATAAATTATGGAAGAGTACACCAAGAATAAATCCAAGCAGATCATCTTAATCGCTCTCTAATTTAAATCTCTTAAAACAGCAAAAGTGAGGAATCTCAAGCACACTAGGGTCTTAGGAAGAAGAACCTCTGCATTGTCAGCGCTCTGAATTTCTCGCATTAGCATTCATAGGAATTCTCTACTCAATTGTTGCACGCACTCCCGAAATCAGGCATCGGCTCGGAGCTGCAACATTGCTCGTCGAAATGAAGCCGCCGTTCACCAAATCCATCAAATATCGGTAATGTTAAACCATTAAAGCCGAGGACCTCACTGCAGGACCACTTTCACTGCACGGCGAGACCTCCTCAAAAATAAAAAACCTCCGCCGTATCAGGATACCTCCGGTTCACCTCCAAATAGACTCAAATTAAAACGGCAATGGTCTATAGTAGGAGAAATCAGCTCGGAACCTAATCCCTTCGCACTCGAAGAACGTCAAATGGCCGGGAATGTAAGAGGACGACATGAAACAACGAGAATTGTGACAATAATGGCAGGGACAACACGGCGAGCTCCGCAGAGCGAGCGAGCACGAGAAGGTTCTAGAGAGAGTGAGCAACAACGGCAGCGGTGCGAGAGGCGACGACCGGCGATTCGGCGGGTGATCGGGCAAGTATGAACGTTGAGGAGTCGAAGGAATCGGGTGCAAGAGCACGACTTTGCGGTGGAGGGTGGCCCGGAAGACCGTAGGGCAGCGGCGAGCGGGCTTGTTCGAGCGCGGGGGCTTCGTTCAAAAGCCTCATATTTGGCGGGAGAAGACGTGGCCGGGGGAACGAAGCCCATTGGTGCCTGCGGTGTGCCAGAAGATCCTTGGGAGTTGGGGCGCAGTCGTTCTCTTTTTCATTCTTCATTCTTCATTTTCAGCTGGTGTGCCTTCATGGGTTTGGTTGCCGTCAACTTTGGCAAATTTTTGTATGATATTCTTGTTATTTTTATAGATAGAGTCCACTTTCAGGCAACTTTCAACACAAAAAATGTGAAATCTAGCTACATGGTTGTACAAATTTCCTTATAATCCCCACAGTCTACAGAATAACCTGAACTCAGAATTGCACCAACTAATATCCCCTCTAAGCTAATATAAAAACTCAATACAGCCCTACCCCCTCCCCACCCCACTATATAAGCTAATTTTCTTCATAAATTAATATTGACCACCCCAAGGTCCAAGAAGAACCAGCAGCTAGTTCAAAGCTAGGTAGTTGAACTCATAAAAAACTATTTGCAATGTACAAACATCACCTAGAAAATCAAATAAAAATCTTAAAAAAATCATTTATAGTATAAAATAAAGAAAATATCTAACACAGTTCCTTGGTAAACCAATTCAATACAAGAATTGAAGGAAATCAACCCATTGATATCAAATATTTCCCAAACAATGAACCACCCGGTTCCAAGCATACACTATTAGTTTAGAAAGGTTTTATATAGTAACTTAATTGTCAAACTCCAGCAATGTTTTGTCCAAAAATGAATGGTATTTCAAAGTTCCAAAAAAGGGATTTCTAGATAGTGTGTATAGGGTTTGGAACTGGTGCCCTCGGATTGAATCATTTTTAGGTAAAGTTTTACTAGGGTCTCATTATAGAAGTCCCACTTATCAATTCTTATAATGTTGATTCAGATGATTTAACGTATTTCTTTTATTACTTCATGGGCCTTGTACAAAAAATTCATGTTCAATGTCAATATGATATTTTACATGGAATTGCACATTACATCATTATTACATGATTTGAAAGTTGGAAATTTTGGCATTGAAACAATATTCACTCTAACATTACTTTAGTGTCAAAATCTATACCAACATGTGTGTAAAAAGAGGATGTAGCTCTATAATTGATTTCAACATTGCTTTGCAATCATACAAAGCTCTTTTTAGGGCATCAACTGGTAACACATGGACAATGTTACATTTCTATAAAAAAAAATACAAAGTACATAATGCTTACTTGTTTTTATCTTTGAACAAATCAAAATGGTAGGATTTTTACCTATAGTGCATATTAAAGATAATTATATGAGATATATACCTTTCAAACCCTTACAATTCATTTTTTATACAATACTAGTGATGTATCTTTTTTACATGTATTACTTGTTATTAACGTACTATTTCCATGCATCTATCTTGTATAGACAACACAGACATTTCATCAAACTAATTCATTTTAAGCAAACACAAACTTGTTTATTAATCAAAGCATCATAATTAATAATCTGCAACCAATCATTAAGGAGCAATAGTTTTTGTGATGTTGTCACCTTAATTATTTTGGGCTACAAATTTTAACAACATCCTTTGACAACTATAACATGTTTTAGGATTTTTAATTGTACACTTTGTAACAAGTGTACAATGAAGTCCAAAAAGTATATATATGTGGACATTCATTGTTTGAAAAGCTTCATTTTACAATATAAATCAACAAATGTTAAACTTGGCACCCAAAGCCACTCTTAACAAAGTATTTAATAATTTCACTAAATTTAATAATGCAATATTGAAAAAGAATGTGAGTATCTTGAAATAATATTTTTTGAAGATTTAACATATCATATCTCTATTTTTTCTTAATCAAATCTTCTCATCTTACCTAACCAAATTTCATCTTTTGTTCATAGCTCATTGTAAATATGCATATTACATTTAAATTTTTTGTGTGATGATTTTTTTAAAATTATTTGCCTAAACTCAAAAACAATCGGAAAAACTTAAAACATCATAGTAGCAATTTAGAAAAATATGTTTGATTTTGGATAAAATCTTACATCCTAGAAGAATTTAATCTTAGAAATGAGAAACCACTCACTCTCAATAAAATATTTGTTTGACTTCATGTTCAAATATATTGTCATTAGAACTAAGCAAGGACAAATGCTTAAAGAGAAATTTCTACTATGTTAGTATTTGTTGATATTGATCAATTGTGGTTCATAAAATAACTCAAAAGTACACTTGTACCTACAAGCAAGCTCCAAAAAGTCCAAGTGATAAGTGGATAATCATTAAATAATATTCAACTTTTTTTCAAGATGTTAAATTTTTTTTGTAAAATATTCAACTTTTGAGCATGTTTTAAAAAAGTCTACCCATTGGCTTGGACCTCTTTAAACCTTTTAGAATAATTTTCAAAGAACATTTTTGAACTTCACAAAGATTTGAAGATGTTGTTTTTATTTGTGCCTAAAAGATAACAATACATTTACAAATGTTGCTAGAGCAATTCACTTACAGGTCAACCTACATTTATGAATTTTCTTTCAACTCTTTTGAACCAAAGTTGGATGCAACATTGTAAATAATGATGAAGCTTTTAATCAAATTTGATGTTAGCAAAATTTTCAATTTTGGAAGTATATTCATGCTTGTTGTCTAGTTGGAACTACAATGGTGTACATGCTAGAGTTTATTAGTGATTCTATGTGCAACAAGTTTTTGGTGAGAATCTCATTTATTTGAATTGACAATTTTGGGAGTTGAAGGCTCTTAGTTGCCAAATTAGTGGAAGTTGTGTGAGTGGAAACTCATGAGATTAAGGTTTAAGATTTTGAATTGATTGGCACCCAATGCAAGCAATATGTGCAAGTCTAGCTCCAAGTTGGGCATTTTTTTGTGGTTTTGTAGATTAATGAGAATAAAATTGCTTATATTGAATTTGTGTGTATAAATCAAGTTGGGATGTCTAGATTGTTTATAATTGTTTATACATTTGTATGTTTGTACAAGTTGTATGTATGTGTAATGACTCAAGATATTGTTGTAGAATCAAGGAAGTTTTTGGTGAATGTCCAAATTGACTACTGTATCTTGTCATGTTTGGTTGTATTATAAATGGATACTTGAGAATAAATCTTGAACTAAGAATCATGATGAATTAGGAGTGATTATAATATTAGGTTGTGAATGAGAGTATAAATTGAAAAATGTTGTAAGTTGTTTCTTATTTGGAAAAGTTGTAGAGTCACTTGAGAAAGTCATCATTGAAATGTGTAGTCAAACTAGGTTGTAATTGTGTATATATGTGCGTGTGTTGAATGAATGTAAATTTGGAATTAATTTGTTTAGAAGTGTTTTGTAGTTTTGAAAATGTAGTCAAACTAGACTAGTTAAACTAATTTTGTGAGATTTATGCATTAATAGAAGGGAGAGTTCTCTAGCTAGAATTTGAAGCTAAAAAGTAGATATCTAGATAGAATCTAATTGAACAAAGTATGAACATCCAATTGAAAATGTTATTGGATATTAATGGTCACTTCATCAAAATAAGGTGAGTAATTGCAAAAAAAAGATAAAAACCTTGAGCTAAATTGCTGAGATCAAGTTACAAGAAGGAATAATATGAGCTGAGCAGGAAAAATTGGAAGATTTCTATAAAGAAATACAAACAAGTTAACAATTGCTTATCACCTCAAGCGCTAAAACTAAAGGGCAAAGGAGAAATATGAGAGCGAAAAACAAGGTAGAGACAAGGCCGGTAGAGAAAAAAAACAAGATTTAAATTTGGGAAATACTGAGTGAAGAAAAGAATGGAAAATAATTTAAAGTAATAACTACGCATTTGTGTCTTGTAGTGAATAGGTCCATTCCTAGAAATTTTGGAGAAAACATTTCTTTATTTGTAGGTTGTGCTTAGAAAGATAAGTAAATGAACCTATTGGAATAGATTTAGGTGTACTTAATTGTCTCCCTTGGTTTGAGTTTATCATCCTAGAGGTTGACTTTTGTGGTGTTTCAAAATTGGAAAAGCAAGGAAACAATGAATGAGTACAAGAACCGTGCACAAAAGTATCTTGAAAACAATAAAATCAAAAAACAATAAATATTATTTGGGCATGCTTTTTGCAAAAAGCATAAGAGATATAAGGATTTGAGATTTCTGAAGTTGGAGATTTTTGACAATAGTGACCAAATCTAAATCAACATGAAAGTTGACTCTAAAAAATAGTTACTAGTTGATAATTGTTCCTTTCTACAAACTATAAAATCATTAATCACAACAAAATCTTACAAAAAAAATGGGCTTAATCCCTAAAGATTTTTGTTGTATTGTATATGCTCTCTTGTGTTGTACACGGATAGAGTATTTGGGTAGCACATGAATCCCATTAGAGTCATAAATTTTAAGCCATGTCACAAATATACTACTAGTCAATTAGGATATTTCAGGGAATTTTTGACATATGTCATAGAGTCATTTCTTCAAGTACTAATTGGCCCTTGAATGAATAAAGCCAACACTTTTGGTAAGCAACATCTTTAGGGGTTAATCCCTAAATGCCCAAGGCCTTTTTGAGCTTCTTGGAATTTTCATGGAACTGAACAAATAACCAACCTTTTCATAAACTTCATAAAGTTTTTTTCAATTGTAACCATACAAATTTAAACCAAACATGTTAGAGATTACATGGAAAAAGAAAACACAACAATATCACTTATAATTTGAAATATTATAATCTTTGAACATGAGGGTGATAAAATTGCAAAAGTGACTTGAAGTCTTCCAATCCTCATTTCACATGTCAAATATGAAAAAGTTGGTCACCAAAAAAATATGAGATTCAAGGTCAGTACATGTTTAACTTTAATCAATTTACGGCTTTCAAAATCTACTCCTATATACTCCCTTTGTCCCAATATAAAGCTCCAAATTAGGCATAGTCCTTGTCCCACTAAAAAGCTCCATATTGCTAATTTCAATTGTTGAGAAAGCGTTTGTCATGTCCAACAATCTCATGGGGGCAAGTTAAGCAATTACATAGCATTCCTCTCCTAATAAGCTTGGCCTTACCCATATGAAGTACCATTGTTGCTAACAATCTTTAAATCATCAATAATGAGGAGCTAGCAACATGTACAAATATGGTACCTTTTGCATGGAATTTGGGTGCCCAAATGGCAACATCAAAGCTGGAGATTTTGCACACATTTGGTAGATGGTATATTGATTCTAGCCACGCATGAGTCATTAGTACAAAGACTAAAATAATGAGGAGCTGGCAGCTTTCACAAACTATGCACAAATATGGTATTTTTTGCATAGAATTTGGGTGTCTAAATGGCAACATAAAAACTTGAAATATTGTAAATATTTGGTAGGTGGTATATTGATTCTAGAATGCATTTGTCACTAACATAATGACTAAAAATATAATTAACCCCTAAAGGCCCAAGTAGTGTTTTTTGGCAACATAGTGATTTTGGACAGCTCACTACAAATGGAGTTTTCATTTTTTTTCTTTGAGATTTTGACACATGATGTGTCCAAGGAGTAGCTTTGAAGTCCAACAATTTTCATAACTTTTGACTACATGGCTCAGAAGTTGTTGCATGATATGTTGTTTTCTTTATTTGGCGGGCAATCTGGGCAAATCAAAAAACTTCTTTAAAATTTACATTTTTTTGAATCTTTTTTTGAAATTGGTTCTTTAGATTTATATATATGTGAGGAGCTTTGAATTATTCAATTTTGATTAATGAGGTGAAAGTTATGAGAAATTTTAGTTTGTGGGCAAGTGTGGTTTTAGAGAGACTCCATACCTACCCACAAACTAAAATTTCTCATAATTTTCACCTCATTAATTAGAATTAAATGATTCAAAGCTTCTCACATATATATAAATCTAAAGAACCAATTTCAAAAAAATCCAAAGAAATGTCGATTTTAAAAAGGAAGTTTTTTGATCTGCCCGGACTGCTCACTAAACAAAGAAAACAACATATCATGCAACAACTTCTGAGCCATGTAGTCAAAAGTTATGAAAATTGTTGGACTTCAAAGCTACTCCTTGGACACATCATGTGTCAAAATCTCAAAGAAAAAAAATGAAAACTCCATCTGTAGTGAGCTGCCCAAAATTGCTATGTTGCCAAAAAACACTACATGGGCCTTTAGGGGTTAATCCCTCATAGAGAAGTTTTTTGGAGCTTTATAATAGGATAGAGGGAGTATATTTTAAATGGATTTCTAATGTGGATTTTTCTCCAAGCTCTAGTGTATTTGAGGCTCATTTTCAAGAATTTTCAACACTAAAAAACTTAAGATTGCACTAGGACATCCTTGTACAAAAGCTTGAACAGAAAAACCATCAACACTCACTTTCAAAACTAGTTTTTTGGTATTGAAAACAAACTTAAAAAAAAACCTGTATTGGGTTTTTTTTACTAAAAAAAATTATTTGATAAGGTTTTGTTTGTCTTCAAAGGTTTGTAAACACCCAAATTGCCTTGGGCATTTAGGGATTAACCCCTAAACGACCCCAGGGCTCTGTATATCTGGGGTCATATTGTAGTCCTACGATCATTTGGTGCGCTTGAGCTGTGCTTTTGGGGTTCCGTTTGAGAATCAAGCCGTGTTGATGGACTGCGCTTCTTCTCGCGTTTCAGTTGCTGTTGTTTTGGAAGAATCAACCAAAGGATTCACAGACTCATAAACCTAAAAAAATATGTAGGTGTATACAACTTCACGTACAAACGTTTCTTGAACGCTGCACGAGGATTGCCCCAAACCTCCGAGCATCTCAAATTATCGGGAACCAATCTAATTCAAACTCTACAAACTATCAACTGCAAATTCCAAGCGCAACATCTCCAAATACTTAGAAAACACTGTTTTCTAGCCACAGTGACACACTGTGTTGTTTAGGGGTTGAACACTCATATGCAAAGCAAGGCTTTTTTTTGACGTTTTGGTGCTAGATTGCACCCAAAAAAATCTGACTAAAAAGCATTAAAAAATACCAAAAAACTTGAATGATTTTGCCACAAGGTTTCAATTTTTTTTAAAAATTAGATGAAATTATCAAATGGTGTATGAAACCAAATTATAGACATATAATATATTACTAATGTGATATTTTCTATCCAATATGTGTATGAATGTTGAAATTTGGAGCACCACTATAACATTTTAAATAGCCACCTTCACACTTCTTAAAAAATGAAACCCGCCCTGGCGTTTAAGGGTTAAAGTCCCATTCTTTGTCTTAGGTTGATGATGATCAAAGACCCCAAAAACGGCAAAAGGAGGGCCTTGTTATGTGAGCAATTTTCATAATGGCCTCCTCACAAGTCTGTAGCCCCAATGTGCTACCAACTGTGGATTTGTTAAGTACGTGGGAGCTTGACTGTGGTTATGCAGGCTGATGGCAAAGTGATGAAAAAATCATAGACAAAAATGGCAAAGAATCAATTGCATTTGCAAATTAGACTAATAGCAACCACCTACTAGGACTTTGCAAGTTTACTGTGAGTAACGGGCATGATCGCAAGCAACAAGAAAAACTGCTTAAATGGACATGCCTAAATTGACTAAATATGTCCAAAATGACAAAAAACATTTGCAATGACAAAAAAATGTCCAAATCAACATGCCCAAATGACAAAACATCACAGGGTGATGTCAAAATCACCATTTCATGAGTATAAATTTGGCGATATAGGATTGGGATAGCAGAGCTGGCGACCACGAAAGGTCGCCGGCAGGGGGTGACTGACCCTTGCGACAATCCGGACATGCCCCATGACCACGTGTGCGCCCACAACCGCGGCGTTGCCACGGTGCTGCAATCCCTACCGTCGCCGCCCACAGCCGCGGTGCCGGCCGTCCGATGGACGTCGTCCCGCCACATGGGCATTGGCTGTTGTGCATCCCATTCAGCAAACGGAGCCTGTGCCGCTCGCCCGCCCTCTCCGCTGCCCCGCACTCGCACCACTGAGCGCTCTGCATTCCGGAGCTTGCAAACCGGCGTCAGGCGACAAAACTATCCAACAATCATGGCTGCTCTGGCCCCCGCCGCCGCGGCCGCTGCTGCGGTGTGTTCAGCTCGCCCGGGCGCCGCAGCAGTCGTCGAAACCCCCACCGCTGTGTCTGCTCAACTTGGGTGGGGACGAAGGCGAAGCACGCGCTCAGCTCGGAGTGGATTAAGTTGGAATGCCAGTCCCAGCCATGAGAAAGGCTGCAGCGACAGGACGAGACATCATGCGGGCATTGTGGCTGCGAGTCCGCCGAAGAATGATGCGCGTGACGTGAGCCGGGAGCCGCTGACGAGGCAGGATTTGGTGGCGTACTTGGCGTCGGGGTGTAAGCCCAAGGAGAAGTGGAGGTGCGTGACAAGCGCTTTAAAACCTAGGGTTTAAGCAGTGATATCGAATCTGGGGTTTATGAACGCAACTGAATTTGGGGATTTCTACAATGCTGCTGTTGTTGTTGTGGGTTTTAGGAAATTCAATGAGAGTGTGCATTTAAACGCAAAGCTGGTTGTAAAATTGTGGTCGTGGGAGGTTGTGCAGGATTGGAACAGAGCATGAAAAATTTGGGTTTCAGCTGGACACGCTGCACCCCATGACTTATGATCAAATTAGGCAACTTCTCACGGGCATGTCGGAGCGGTTTGAGTGGGAGAGAGTGATGGAGGGTGATAACATAATTGGACTGACCTTTGTGAGCTCTCTCGCAACCTCACTCTGTTTTCCTTGCTCTTTCTAATGGAAACCTAATTCCGGGTTTTGCAATAGATTCCTCTTGTTAGGTCAGTTAACCTTTTCAATGGTGGCACTTGGAGCATGGTTACTGGTCAAAGTTTTGCTTACTCCCCTCTTGTGAACCAAAGAGAATTGCAATGCACCAAAAAATGAAATTCGGTAGATGACCTAATACTGACCCGAGTTCTGGTATGCAGTTGGTGTACATTCTTCAAAGCTCTATGTACTCATTTTTGTAGAGAGGTGTAACAATATAGTGCCTCTTTCGTTCGAGCGTTTTCTTATTCTGGAGCCTTCTTCTTACTCACTTCACTGCGAGAAGTGGAGAATCTTGTTTACGTAAAGAGCAGAATTTTAGGGCTTTGGATGATTGAATTTTGGCCTTGGTGAGATTTTTGCAGCATGGTCAAAGCGTTTCCCTTGAACCCGGGGGTCAGTTTGAATTGAGCGGTGCTCCTTTGCGTACACTTCATCAAACATGTGCCGAAGTCAATTCCCATCTATATCAGGTACACATTCAAATCTCTTTTACTATCACCTTCTCTAAAACGGCATTCTCTGTCTGCAAATTCTTCGTTCTTGTGTGCATGTCCTTCGAAGGAACTGTTACGTTAGCATACTTACCGCAATGGTATAAATATATTCAGAACTTAGATTATTCTTAAACGATGTACTTGTTGTTACTAGTAATTGTCTTTTTGCAAATTTTTGGATCTCTCAGTTCGAGCGGTTTTAAACTTTCATCTCCAGTTGATTTTATTGTTTAACTTGGAATGGAACTGATGGTTCTCCAAAATTTTCAAAGAGTACAAAAGCCCTGTGGCATGCGACTAACAAATAGAGAGGAAGAGAGTTTGCAGGTGAAGACTGTTGCCGAGGAGCTTGGTCTGGGGTTCGCAGGAATCGGGTTCCAACCCAAGTGGAGTGTGGCAGAGACTCCTATTATGCCGAAGGTAGATGATTTTCTTTGCAGAGTCTCTATTGCAAATGTTTTGGGGTTTATACCAGAAAGGCTAGCTTGTTATAATTCTACCTGCCTTTTGGACTCGTTAGTGAACATACTGCAATGTTTGAAACAGGGCAGGTATGAGATAATGCGGAATTACATGCCAAAAGTTGGCACCTATGGTCTAGACATGATGTTCCGCACTTGCACAGTTCAGGTGAGCTTGTAACACCTTCATTTCCATGGTATTCAAAATTTTCACTTGGCAGTCTTTACCTCCTGTTCTCACAAGGACACCCTGTTTTTAGCCCTACTTAGGCTCAAACTTATTTGCAGGTCAACCTGGACTTTGACTCTGAGGAAGACATGGTGAAGAAGTTCCGCGTGGGTCTTGCCTTGCAACCTGTAAGTATCAAAGTTCGCATGACATTTTCATATCTGTAATTTGCGAGTGTTTGCATGTGCAGTTTAAGGCTTTCTTATGATCTCTACTTACCAGCTATTTGTCTAGTTTTTATTTGAATAAAGTCAACTTTATGCTATCATCTCGGATGTCCTTGAGATATTTCTAAGCTCTTGTAGATGTATTTGTTTCGCTTACAGATTGCAACTGCTCTTTTTGCGAATTCTCCTTTCACTGAAGGGAAACCAAATGGCTTCTTAAGTTTCAGAAGGTGAACAGTAGTTATCCGTTGTCATGTCTTTAAAACCAGCACCCTGCCTACCAACTGGATATTGAAATTTTATGTTGGAGTCGATCTTTTAAAAGCAATTGAAAGACGTTCAAGCGGTTTTTTTGTTTGTATTAATGTCTCAAATTGACACCCAAGTCTGGATTGGCTAAATTGCAGTCATATATGGACAGATGTGGACAAGAATCGCTCAGGAGACTTGCCGTTTGTCTTCGAAGATGGTTTTGGGTGAGCTAATATCTGGACCCAAACGGAAGCTTTCTTAAAGAGTCCGTCGCTTTTAAACTATAGATTCTAATTTCTTCATTGACTTATTGCAGCCTGAGATTTGCTTGTAAACCATGTCGTATTCAAAAAGTGTTTTTTTGCAGGTTTGAAAAGTATGTCGATTATGCACTGGATGTACCCATGTACTTCGTTTATCGAAACAGTCAGTATGTTGACTGTTCTGGGCTATCATTTAGGGTAACCTTCCCTACAACCAACAGAGCTACTGTTTCAAATTGTGTTATCATCCAGTCTTTGTCAAGTTGCATTTATGGTTCTGAAGTTTGCTCAAATTATTTGGACAGAAATCCTAATCTTTTCGGTCATACAAATTTTGCCAATTATTCAGTTTCTTGTACTCTGCAGGATTTTCTGGATGGGAAGTTGCCTGTTCTACCTGGAGAAAAGCCAACATTGAGTGATTGGGAAAATCACTTAACAACTATCTTTCCTGAGGTTGTGTGATTTCTGTAGCAAGTTAGAGAAAACCATTGCAGTTTCGAATTAGTGACAATTTTTTTTGCAAGCTTTTACATGGTCAGTCAATGCTACTCGTTTACTAGCTTTTGTATGTTTTGTCTGAAATAGTACTATTTTATTTGAAAATTTATAGATTCTGATTTGATGGAACATCACTGCAGGTTAGGCTGAAGCGCTACTTGGAAATGAGGGGAGCTGATGGTGGGCCATGGCGACGGTTGTGTGCTTTACCTGCTTTCTGGGTATGTTGACATCGGTATCATTATGCACGAAAAACGTAAAAGTTCTAGTAAAGTGTAGTTACTCAACGTCATTTTGAACCCTACCTAAATCATTTGATACAAATCAGTGAGCTTGTTTTTGCTTCTTTTGTAAGAATTTTTCTGTTTGCCATTTGTAGACAGGCTTGTTGTATGATGAAGAATCGCTTCAAGGCGCTTTGGACATCATTAATGACTGGACTGAGAGAGAGCGTGCAATGCTCCGCAACAAGGTTAGTATTTTGCACTTACTTTTCAACGTTTTGCTCTTTGTTTTTAATGTGTTCTTTGTTTTTTAATATTTTTTTCAATTTATTAACGCCTTGTGCTCTTTTGACTGTTTGAACGAGAGCCATGAAGTCAGGGGGACCCATGCAGGATTCTGAAATTTTAGGTAGCTAACATTTATAATTCAACTACTGTCTGACGAGGTTGACCCTTGACAGGTTCCAAAGCAAGGTCTGAACGTTCCCTTCAGGGATGGGCTTTTGAAACATGTGGCACAGGACATCTTCAAGCTTGCAAAGGTATCGTCTTCATTACAAAGAAATTTTTCTAAGGTTCTGGCCACTCATAATTATATCTAAACGAAGCTGACGTTCATAATTCATTGGTGTTTTTTTGGGACATCAATATGAACTTGTTCACACTACCACAACGTTACAAGAAATCTCTTTTGAATTATTACTTTTGCAAAGCAGGATGGATTGACTCGGCGAGGCCTCAACGAGGCTGGTTTCTTAAAAGACATCGAAGAAACAGTAATGACAGGTAAATATTTTCTTCTTTTGAACACTTTTGAACGCAGAGTCTTGACGAACATCCCGGTTTTTTTGTTTTTGTTTTGCTGTTTTAGGCGATATTTAGTACTAAATTTGTGGAAATATCGTTTGGTGTGCTCAGGCGTGACTCCTGCAGAACACCTATTGAAGCTGTATCATGAGAAGTGGAGTGGAAACGTCGATCCTGTGTTTGAGCAGCTTTTGTATTAGAAAGTTCTACTGGTTTAGAAAAAGCTTCTGAAAATATTTACAAGACCAGTGCAACTCCAGTGATTTGTAAGGAGTGTTGTCTGTCATGTAGGTGAGCGTGTTAAAGTGCTATTTTTTGTTTATTGGTGGTACCTGTGGAGACAGTTTTGTAACCCGTGCGTCCTTGAGGAAGTTTCGGGAAGTGGGCAGGGGCATTAATTTTCATGAAATTGGTAGATGAAGAAGCAATCCGGCTGATTCACACGTTCTATTTTATACCTCCTTGTGGATCTGTGCAATAAGTGTCACTATTGTCAGCCTTTAAGAAAAATTAAATTGAGGAGTGAGAGACTACGGAACTGGATTCCTTGTTTGAAATGTTCTGATTTCTGCAGGCAGGCCATAAATCTGACACTCTTTTGAAAATTATTGGAAGGTATTTTCTTCTAATTTCCTACCTTCAAATTGTCATTCTTTTGGGTGTCAGAAAAATGTCAGCTTTTCAAAACTTTGGTATTGTCACTCTTTTCACGATACGTAAAGATGCCGCCTTACAGCATCTCCTGCAGCACTGGAAACAAGCCCCTGAGCTCAAACCTATAACGGCGCCAAGCGCAGGCCCAAGCGCAGGCCCGTCAAATTTCAGCATTTCATTGGGTCCCTGCCTCTTACAGAACTCTAAGCCAATCAGATTGCCTCGATGTCTGCGAAGGTCAAGCTTGCTGCAGGGAATTTTCCTCTCCGTTCTGCTACTTCTTAGAGCATCCCCAATCCAACAATAGTAACAAAGCTTAGGAAAGGAGGCATCCGGGAGCTGTAACGGACTTGCCTGAAAATTGGCGTCCCAATGCAGCTGCCTCAAGCAACGGCAACTTCCCGGCCTTGCCAAATGAGAGCCCCGCCCCAACATTATCACGTGATTTGCAGAGTTCGGAATTGGACTCCAGAGGCTTGATTCCTTGACCATGGTGTCAGGCTATCAGCTTCACACATTTCTCGCGTTTGAAAAGGGAAGAAGTTGTACATCAATTAAATTCTAGGGCATGGTTCATACATTCAATATTGTTGTTGTTTTGTCTAGTTTGGCTATAGAGATTTTTGCAAGGGTTTTTAGAACTTGTAGTGTTGGGTCCTTTTTGAAGGGTAAGCAACACTTGCGATTGTGATGGTGGTGAACAATCTTAGCATAACATGAGATTTCACATGACTATACCCAGATTGTAGGGCAACTAATTTGGGACTTGAGCCATTCAAAGTCTTCCCTTGATCCGTGAAATTCATGGTAATTGCTAGTCATCCTCTCATTTACACCTTTGTAGTAATCTTTAAACGTGTCTTTTTGAGTATCTTGCATACTTGTTACAGTGAAGGACACTTAGCACACAATCAAACTAAGAAGGGCCATTTTATTGAAATTTTGTCATCTAACAAAATTCTAAATGTGTTTTTGCGTTAATTTTGCTTCAAATGTTTTTTTATATATACATTAGAATCCATTCATTGTTGAGTTTTCTTTCATTCATAATGATTGTTGGTCAATAATTGGAATTATTATTATTTTTTGTATTATGTGGTCACTTTTTAATAATCGCATTGCAAGGTCATTTATGAAATTGTGGTCATGCATTTGGAAAGGTGGTCATTAGTTTTGAAGTAACAACAACAAACACTAAATCATCATAAGTGATTGTTTCACATTTTTGTACACAAATGTTTCCATTTTTGTTTTAAAAATTTGGCGACTAGAAAAAACCCAAAAAATCCATACTCAACCACATTCATCACAAACATCTTAAAATCTGTGTGGCCTTTTTGAAGTTCAAGATCTTATGCTTACAATTTTGTTTTGATGTTTAACAATGATCATATAAGGATAAGTCAAAAACTTCAAAACTGCCTCTAAAAAGGAAAAATACACCTTTGAGCATTTAGGGATTAAGAGAAAAGACATGTTCATTATGCATGATTGTACATCATTAAACCCTACGCTATGCACGAAGTAAAGGAAAAGGTTAGAGGTAGAAGTTAGATGCTCTTTTTGGGTTATTTTTTCAGTTCACCATGAGAGAAGCTGACATGCAGTGACATGTAGTTGTCTCGCCCATCAGAGGTCGTGCTCAATCATACAATGTCGGCTTATACGCACAAAGATGTTGCAATTGACAGTTTGAAACAAATAGATGCTTTGGTGCTAGCACAAGTAATCTTAGACCAGCAACTAGTCTGAACTTCTAGTCATCTACAACTATATCCGCTTAGCGGTAGCGTTTAGTACAAAGGCAAAAGCAGAAAGGAATACATTTGTGAATAGCCAACATATCACACCATTGGTACTGTTCTCATATTTCAAGCATAAAAGCAAGAAAGAAGGCTTGGTTTACAAGCAAAACAAGAGAGAGTCAGGAACCGTGTGAAGTCTTCCAATGAAGCCTTCACAGAAGAACTTCAACCGGTAGCTACAAAAAAATTATCAGAGGAATACATGTTGAGAGTTTAGGTTTTGGAAAACAAAGTCGCCCAACATGTGGCTTGTGTTGGACGGAAGGAATAGCTAACTAGTTAACCTGCCAGTAGTCATATACTTGTCTCAAAGATTAAGCCATGCATATATTCATGAAATGAAATGAGTAACATATACGTGTTTTGGAACTACAAATGCAGGATATGCATCTTATGGAGAGAGAAAACAAAGAATTTAAAGTGAGTAAAAAGAAGCAAGATGAGGTCATCCAGGAGCTGGAGAAGAATATCGAATTGAAAACAAATAAGCTCACAGAGAAAGTGGAGGAGCTCGCGCCTTCACAAACTTCTCTTGGGACAGCCCTTAAGAAGGTACAAGAATTTCTTAAACTCATCAATCATGTCAAACTTTGGTTAATTTTGGAGAAGGTCAGGAGCAAGATTATTCAAGAACTCAACAAACCCAACTTGAAGAAGGATCAAAGCTGAATGAAACTTTTCAAACAATTTTCTCAAGAGGATTGGATAGTAGTTGTAGGTGGTTTAGATGAGGAGAGGATGGAAAGTGTGAAGCATCTCCTTGCTTATAGATTTCTTGAAGCAAACAAGGCGATCCATGAGTGGGTTGTGAAAGATTTGTACAAGTTTGTGTTTGCACTAGAAGAAAATTGCCAGAAAACAGCCTTCCATTTAACAAAAAATGTGAAGTTGATTATGTTGAGTTCTTTGTTTCCAATGCAATTTTGCGTTGGAAACAAAGAACTCAACACAATCAACTTCACATTTTTTGTTAAGTGGAACGCGGTTTTTTGGCAATTTTCTTCTAGTGTTGGTGTGCAGGTAGCCAAACACCAGGGTTGCTGGATTTGGCTACTTGCAATTGCATATTATAAGACCAAAGAAAGCATTTTCAAATAGAAATTGTAATTATAAAAATTTAGATTCTATTAATGCAGCATTAAATTCATAGGTCGGCCAAAAACCAAAGGTTCAGAACCTGCAATCCACACAAGGTCCCAAATCCGCCAAACTCTTTTTGGGCAATGGAAAAGCCTCTGGTAGTTCAGCAAATATGGGATCCAGGCGCTTGGCGATGGAGAGGATAAGATCAAGAGGGAAGAGAGACACTGATACCCGTTTATGACTACACAGCAAAAGAAGGATACAGATACAGGCTGAAAGAAGTGGGCGAAAAACCAGTATGTGTACTAGAACTAGAGCGGGTGGGACTTTCAAATGAAGATATCACCACGAGACTGCAATAGCTATGGCACATGTTTAGACCTCCCAAACATGCAACCTTTATTTGGCACCTGATAAATAGAGGAGTAGTTACTGGAGGGTGGCTTAAGTACAGCGGTGCACAAGAAGACACGGAGTGTGTGCTCTGTCAAGACAAGCTGCACTAGAACAACCCACTGGAAACCACAACTCATCTCTTCTATGACTGTCTAGTCACCCTGGAGTTATGGGTCAATTACAACAGATTGGCAGCAAGATGCGGCGCCCACAAGTCGGCAACCTCTTCACGGCCTTACTTGGATCAAGGCCAAACAACACCGAAACCAAACTTAGGAAGTATGTATACGCCAATCAACCTATGGATTTGTTGAGATCATTTATTGTTTGGTTCTTATGGATAGATAAATGTGTATGTAAGTATGGCAACACCCCACACAACACAACCAAAATACTCAACGCTTCTTGGGTAGCAACAATACATGCAAGGGCAGCCCTCAAAATGACAGTCCTAACAATAGTCACAAATCCAGAAAAAAAAGAAGCAAAGTTAGATGAATTTTTCACAAAGGTTTAGTCACCTTTGTTTGTAAATAGTAACACAAGGGTGTGGAACTACATCCAAGAGTTCCATTGATTTTTTGTTATAAAAGAAATCGGTCAGAAACGATTTTCACAAGCATTAGATTCATAATTAGTTTTATTTAAAAATTTATAAAGCATTTTTAACAATAAAAAAAAATCTTTTAAGTATTTTTTAAAGTAATTTAAAAAATGACAATTTTCTAAAATTTGAATTTAAATTAATAGGTATTCTAATCTTATATTGAGAAAATAAAAATATTTATGTGAAAATTTTCAAGGAAATGTTGGGTTCAAAAATTCATGCATTTGACAAAAATTAGCATAATAAAGACATCAAATGATAAATTTTGCATTATATTTATATATACATGTTAATATTCAAATATTTTGCAATTTGCATATGCATTTTTTTAAACATATTCAAAGTATTAATATTTATGATTTTAATATAAACATCAAAAAAAATTTATGAAGTTGTTACAAAGTTTGCAATATTTGTTTAAACATTTTAGAGTTCAAAAAGTCTAAATTATTACAACACTAGAAGAAAATTCAATTAAGAGATTTGGAATTGTGTTAATGTTGATTCAGAATTTTCCATTCAAGTTTTTTTTATTCAAAAACTATAACTGTCGCCAACATAATGATATAAAATAATAGTTGTCGCCAATGTATTGATAAAAATGACTAGAATACAAAGTTTATTATTTAAATCTACGAAGATTGTTTTATTAATTTTATGTATTTGAAACGTTTTTAATGAATTTGCACCTTGTTTATTGCTTTTACAATATAATATTTATAATGTGGATATTTTGCAAGATTATTATTATTATTTAAACTATTTAATTTCATTTTTGTTTTTAAAAAAATGTAGTGATACTGTGATATCTTATATGTTTTAGAGCATTCAATTGATTTCATTGTAGAAACTACTAAAAGCCCAAAATGCATCTATTTTAATAATTGAATCACTTATACAACTACATTTGATGTTGTTATTGATATAACTTTTGTATAGATATTTTAAGCATATATTTTAATGATAATTTGTTATCAAATTTGTATTGGTACAAAATTAATTATTTACTAACCACAAGACCAAGTTTTGTAGCGTCACAAGTTTCAAAAAATCTTCATGTATTTATATTTTACAAAAAGTTCAACAAAAATATAGTACATTTGCTACTACACTGTCATTGATTTCAAAAAATTACTAATTAATATATTAATACCATGGGATTTGAAGGGTAGGGTTCATTTAGGTTAAAGAACAAAAAATATATATAATATGTAAAGCTAGTATTGAGTGCATGAAAAATAAAGTATTTTTGTAAGTCTAAATTAGGATATATAAAAATAATATTATACTAACAAATTAGCCTTGAGAATTAGGAGTTGTGAAAACTTATAGTGATATTTGTGTATCTACATGTTCAATTGTTTTAAAATACACGTTTAAAATTTGAAAATTATTTAAAACTTGTTAAAAGAATTTCACCTAAAAAATGGCCCTTTATTTCATATGATTGTTATTGGTTTCATTATATTTCTCATGTGCGTATATATAACAAACATGATTTTTTGTTTTGATGAATATTGGAAAAAAAATTAAATTGGATAAATAAAACTTATACGTAAAATATTTCCATTTTAAAATCAAATGAATGAACCTATAAAAAAACATAGATTGACAAAAATATGTTTCACATAGTTTATTATATCAAAACACAATTATCTTACATATCGTATATTAAATAAATAAGCTTACATCAAATGTCATCTTAATTTAGGCGCATATCATAAAATTACAAAGTGTGATCTTTCAAAGCAATGAATACAAGCATGGTCATGAAGATAATGGTTGCTACTATAACAACAATGGTCAAGATTTGTATGAAGACATGTATAAATTTTTCATTTTAATAGATTCATTTAAATTTTTTTTTGGTAATTTGATTTCTTCTAGTAAATATTTTTATTTCTTCAAATATTTACGGAATGTTTTAATATTTAAGTATTTGAGATTTTGAGAGCTATAGTTTCATGAATTTTAGGTGAGATAAGATAAACAAGACAAGGTTAACAAGAAGCTTGAAATTTTTTTGAAGAAATTTGAGAAGAAGTTCGAAGAGACAAGTCTTCCAAACTAGTAATATTGCTATGTTGTAAAAAATTCCACTAGATAGGGAGAAACCTCAAATCTCTGCAAAACCTGGAGGCATCATGTTAGTGCAAATATCTGTTAAACATCACAATGTAATGTAAAATTGACTTTTCAATGCAAATAATTCAAGATTTTTGTGGTAAAAAAGGAGTAGGGTTATAACTCGTAACTATGTGTTTGTTGAGAGCCTTCTCATGTATCAAAGAATGACACGCTTGAATGTTTCTGAATCAATATTAAAACTTAGCATTATGCGTTGTAACTTATTTCTACAGATGTGCCCGCTCAGCGCGTCATATGGAAAGTTATGGTTATATTATGTAATTTTGTCATTGTTTATTGTTATAATTTCATTCATTGTTACGATGTCTTTCTTAGAACATTGATTGATAAGGTTGAAGTACAATTTTTTTGTAGAAATAATATCTATTTTTTCACATTTTTGTACACAAATGTTTCCATTTTTGCTTTAGAAAACTGGCAACTACACAAAAACCCAAAAAGTCCATACTCAACCACATTCATCACAAACATCTTAAAATCTGTGTGGCCTTTTTGAAGTTCAAGATCTTACACTTACAATTTTGTTTTGATGTTTAACAATGATCATATAAGGATAAGTCAAAAGCATCAAGGCATTAAAATACCCCTCTCTTAATATTTGTTTCACTGGTTTTCCCACACATTCTTTAAATCAACATTACATACTTTGTTGAAAAACTAAATTGTTTAAGCTTGACAACAAACTTACATATAGAAGTTAATAGAATGAATTTGTTTGTCCAAATTTTATCTTTGCATTCATATAAAACAACCTTTGTATGTTCTCTTTAATGTGCTCAATCAAAAATGGCATTATTTTTGTGGCTTGCTATAGACTATTTTAGAACCTATAACAATTTTAGCACGTATAACTATTACTACACAAAACGTTATTCAATATCCATTTGTAAGCATCACAAAGTAAAAATGACATGCAATTGGCAAAAAGGTATGGTTCAACATGACAACCACTACTAGAAGATTTAGAGCAAAATCAACAAAAAATCAATTACAGACTGTTGATTCTGTGACTTTGGACGTGTTAGTTTGGATACTTTTTAACAAGGATTTGTTGTTTATTTGTTGATTTTTTGTTAAATTTCTATTGAATATTATTCTTTTTTTTTGTTAATTTTTCTTCAATTTTTTTTTTCATAAATGAAAATAACAACAAAATTGTTAAGAAAATAGCCCAGGAGGCCAACACACTTAAGCGGAAATCAGCTAGGCTGATCACCAGTAGGTCGCCCACCGGCTAAGCCAGTCACACTAGTGTGGTGAGGGTGGGACTTGAACCCTAAACCTCATGGAAGGAGGCCACAACTTTAACCATTACACCACTCCTACTTGGGCATGTATAGCTAGGAATTAAAATTTTATATCAACACTACATCCAAATGTTTTCAATAATTTCTAAAACAAGTAAACTTCAAGCGCTGGTTTTGCATATTAAACAACATTTTTTCAAAAATCTTTAAACTACAGAAAGTTGGTTGATGTAGTCTACTTTCATCTCCAACAATTTTTTTCAAACTTTGATTCCTTAATCAAAAGTTATGAGCAAAAATCAGAGATGGTGTTCAAAAATTTTAAAAATTATATTTGTTTCCACCTCTTTGATTTTTGTTTATAAATTTTTATTACAATACATAAATCTCAAAAGGATTGTTTCTAATGAAAGTTGGCTTCATTACAAAAGCAATTAGTATTAATTTTTTTGAAAAAAGAACCCATTTTATGTTTAAATTGAGTCCATAGTTTACTAGTTTTAAAAAACATCAAATTGTGAAAAGTTATAGAAATAAAACCTTGCAATTATACAATCAAAGTTCTAAAAAATCTAAAAGATTATAAAAAAATTTGTAATATTTTAGAGATTACTAAATATTTTTTAAAGATTCTAAAAGTGTTTCATAAGATTTTAATTTTTTTGTAGATCTAGTCAGTAAAGGAAGGAAATTTATTGAAAATACCCTTCAATTCTTTCAAAATATTGAATTTATCCCTTAATGATTTAAAATATCAAAAACATTCCTAGTTTTTTATAAGAGTATCAAGGGTATTTTTGATAATTCAAATCTTTGAAGGATTTAGTTGATTTTTTGAAAGAACTAAGGGGTTTTTAATTTATAAAAATTGGGGTATCCACAACAATAAAATGATGTACATTCTATAAGAAATTTTGTTGAATTAGTCTAGTTGTGTCCAAAAGTGTTCAAATCAACAAAAAACTATTGATTTTTTGTTGTTTTGGTCATCACTAGAAGAAAATTTGGGTTTGTTTGTTGTTTTGGTTGCGTTGATTGAGTTCATTTTTTTGTCAATTTGGACAAAAATCTGTTGATTTCAACAAAAAACCCTAGTAGAAAACTCTGTCCAAAACAACAGAAAATCAACAGTTTCTTGTTGTTTTGGGCACTTGCCCATGCTAATTGACTAATTTAACAGAATTATGTAAAAAACTAAATACGTTATGTTGATTTGGACACCATTATATAAATCAACATAAATTTTGAAATCTTTTGGGAATCTTTTTGGAATATTTGAGAATCTTTGAAAATCTTTTTGGAATATTTGAGAATCTTTGTGAATCTTTTCAAAAAAAAGTAAGAATCTTTGAGAACCTTTGAGGATCTCTGAGAAATTTCTTTGGAATATTTGAGAATCTATTTTAGAATCTTTGATAATATTTTTGAAATCTTTAATTATGAAATTTGTTTAAAGAATTCAAAATCTCTATAAAAATAGAATCTCTTAGACTTAATTAGAGATGTTTTAGTATCATTTTGTAATTCATTAAAATATTTTAAAGTATTTTTTCATAAAAAACTATTAGAAGAGTTTGGGTTGTTTTTGAAATCTTTCTAGAATCTTTTTGGACTACATGAAAATGTTTTGAATTTTTGAAAAATAAAAGAAGTTTTCAAGAAAATTAGAATCTCTTAGAATTATTAGTGTGGTTTTTTTCTACAATTTGGTATGGTTTAACAATAATAGCCTTTAAAGTCTACTAAAAACATGACCAAAACAACAGAAACTCAACAATTTTTTGTTAATCTGGACACTTTTGGACAGAATAAAACAACAAAAAATCAACAGTTTTCTGTTGATTTGGACACTTGAACACAACTTCATTAACTCAACAAAGATTTATATAAAAAGTACAACATTTGTTGTTTTAAATACAAAATTTCTTTATGAAAAAATATAAAAGATGCCCCTCAATTCTTTCATAAAATTATATATGTCCCCCAAAGATTAAAAGTATCAAAAATACCCTTGGCTTTTTGCAAAAATATCAACAATGCCTCTAATCTACTAGGAAAATATTTAAAATGTTCCTCAACTATTTTAAATTATCAAATAAATCCTTGTGTAATTTGAAAAAAGAAATCTATCTTTGGTTTTGTGTAAAAATGCCAATTAATCTTTATTCTTGGATTTTGAAAACACCCTAAATACCTCTAGTTTTTTGTGCCTTTTTAGTGCAATTCTATTTTAAATATTATATTAAAAATAAAAATCACTATGCAATTGATGCAATAGTTTTTGTAATAATAAATCTATATGCAAAAATCCTACAAAGAATTTGAACAATTTGACTATAAGATTGAGTTTGCAATTAACTTGTCTTTATTTTTAGTATTTCCATTGTCGTTTGAGTAGTTACAAAAACTTATAATAAAAAAGTGAATTATGGGAACTTGCAATAGCCTCAAAAATAACTAAAAGTATAGTTTAATTGATATTCTTATATAAAACCAAAGGGAAATTATTATATTTCAAATAACACAAGAGTATATTTGCTATTTCAAACCAAAAGAGCATTTTTGATATTATCTCAAAATAATAGGGGTAGAGTTGATACTTTGACAAAAAACAAGAGTATTTTAGATATTTTAAATCATTGAAGGGTAAATTTAATATTCTAAAACAACCAAAGAGCATTTTTAATATTTCCCCTTCTTTTATGAATCAGATCAACAAAAAAATTTAAATATTATGAAATATTTTTGGAATTTTAAAAAAAGATTCAAAAGGCTTCAAAATATTATAGAGTCTTTTTTAATCTTTTGGATACTTTAAAATGTCGATTTTATGATTACAACTTTTTAATTCCATAACTATCCAAAATTTCATGTTTTTTGAAGCTAGCAAACTATGGAGGTTACTTTGACCTAATAAGAGTTTTGTTTTCCAAAAAAATAAAACCATTTTTTTAGAAATGAAGCCAACCCTCATTTGCAACAATTATTTTGAGATTTATGTATTCCAATCAAAAGTTATAAACAAAAATCAAAGGGGTGGAAAGAATTTTTTTTTTTAATACTTCTGAACACCTTCTTTGAGTTTTGCTCATAACTTTTGATTAAAGATCTCAAATTTGAAAAAAATTGTTGGAGGTGAAAGTAGATTACATCAACCAACTTTTTGTAATTTTAAACTTTTCAAAAAAAAACTTATACTAGGCCGCTATAGGCTTTAAAGTCTACTGACTTTGCAAAGTAGTTAATATGTAGTGTACAAATAGACTTTTTATATCATTGTGTACGTGATTGTGGTGTAGTGGTCATAGAATCTAAGGTAAGGAGTTGTAGTGGGAGGCCGGAGGTCTGGGGTTTGACCCCCGGCCCCAACGCCCTCGGCCGCGGCTACTGTAGAGCCGGCTACTTGAACTCAATTTTTGTTTTTAATTTTTTAATGCAGAAAAAATAAAAACAAAAATTATGAAAAAGAAAATTTTGATAAGAAAACAATATCTAACAACAAAAATTAATAGAAAAATAAGCAAAATTTAACAAGAAACAACAAAAAATCAACAAAAAATCAACAAACTCTTGTTGAAAAGTATCCAAATCAACTTGACCAAAGTCATAGATAAAATCAACAGATTTGAGTTGAAATTCTGTTGATTTTCTATAAAATTTTCTACTAGTGAAAAAGTAAATTCAATCAACGTGAAGAAAATAAGGGATTAACCCCTAAAGGACCATTGCCCGTTCGGGGGACAAATGGGATTTCAAGCAAGTACCTACGGCCTCAATTTGTGTCTTGATTTTTTAAAACTTTTTTTGAAGATAGGACAACACATTAGCTTTTGGGGAATATAATTTTTATTCCAATCAATGCCAAGGAGCAAAAGTTATGCCCAAATAAGCAAAAATGTGGGGGGTCCGGGCAGCAAAAAAAATTTACAAAAACTTGATTTTTTTAAAATTTTTGTTTCCCTTGTAGATTATATCTTCATTTACATCTGAAGCTTTGATTCATTCCATTTGGACTAGTTATGAGAAAGTTATTGACAATCTTGTTTTTTGGGCAATTCAAGCATCCTTTTGAAATAATAACTTATACAGTTCATTTTGGAATGGAAGCTTAACATTTTTTCAAAAAAATTGTTGGAGAGGGTGAAGTTTTCTTTCTAGAACAACCTCACCATTGGGATTATTGAGTTTCAATTCCATTGCAAGGTTATTAGCAATTTAAATTTTTGTTCAATCTCATACCTTCTTCTACCTAATGTTTTTTTAAAGAATGAAAATTAAGTAATTTTTGTTTTGGTTTTTTTCCAAAGATTTTCAACTCAATTCCCCAGCATAAAAAAATAAACCTCAAAACTCCATGGTGCAAAAAGTTTAAGTTAAATTTTTTTAAAGTCAAATAATCTAGTCGTGCAAGGTGCAAAAAAACTTGTTTTTTATACTTTAAATGCAAATATCTTGCAATCTGTGCTAGTTAAGTTTTTAAGTTTTGAATGACACATTCTTATACAAGTCTAGTAGAAGATCCTATGGTCAATTATGCAAAAAGACCAATATTCAAACTTTTTTATTCTTTGCCATAGAAGTGGCAGTTTTGAGTGTCTTTTGACAAAAAAAAGGCCATGGTCCTTTAGGGGTTAAACCAAGTTTTCTACTCTTGCATGTTTTTAGTAGACTTTAAACAAGTCACCTTAAAAGTGGTAAATTCACTTTTATCCAAAACTAGCTTAACATGCTGATAGTTAAAAGTGATTATATCCACTTTTAATCATGTTATCCATTATTTTGTGTTTACAAGCCTTTTTGAGTTAAAATAAAACCTATTGAGATTAAAATAGTAATGGACTCGTAGTATTAGTCTTTCTCCCATCCAAGGATGGAGAAGTCAGACTCCACTACACCTTCCAAGGACAATTTGGTAATGGATTTGCTGTATTAGTCTATCTTGCATCCAAGGATAGAGAAGTTAGACTCTACAGATGCAGTATTTGGAAACAATCTGGCAACACCTCCTGCCCAATCACACAACGACTCGTATTGCTGACCAACATGGAGGGCATGGCTAGGCCAAAATCTAGCACAAGATTGTTTGGCAAATGTCATCTTCGAGTTAAAACAATCTACAAAAATACTGGAGAATGATAGACTAGAGAATGGTTTGTGAAAATGATCTTCAAAAAATTGGACAATAGTAGAATGGAGAATGGTCTGTAATGCAGCAAAGAACCTCAGTCACAAGTCACGAATGACATAATGATCATATCCTTCCATGGCTTCATTGACTTCCCTCCCATTGATGCCTACCAAGTGGCCCTTAAAAGTGAGAAACGACTAGTCTTAAAAGTGGTAAAAGTGGCATCTATTAATAGATTTCCACTTTTAATGATATTCTCAAAGTTTCTAGAAGATTCCAAGAAGATTTTCAAAGATTCTAAAAAGATTCTCAAAGATTTTCAAAGATTCCAAGATATTCTCAAATAATCTCAAAGATTCCAAGATGATTTTCAAAGATTCTCAAAGATTCCAAGAAGATTCTCAAAGATTTTCAAAGATTGCAAAGTATTCTTCAATATTCACAAAGATTCTAAAAAGATTCTCAAAGATTCCCAAAAAGATTCTAAAATTTACGTTGATTTAGTTAATATTGTTTAAATCAACAAAACATAAGTAGTTTTTTTCAAAACTCTATTAAATTAGTCAAAAAGTGTGCAAGTCCCCAAAACAACAAGAAACTATTGATTTTTTGTTGTTTTGGACCAAGTTTTCTATTAGTGGACTCAATAAGCAAATGACACACCATAACTTTGGAATGGATTTTCAGAAGATAACTAGCATTTGGTACATGCCATACTACGCATTCACCATCAGAATTTTATTATCACACAAATTGGAGATGTGATGTTACAAAGGTCAAGGTGTGATATAACGGAGGTACTTATAACTTTAGTAATATGATTTTGCATATGTACAATTGCTTGTGCTTGTGAAGTGTAGAAAAGATACAGAGCCATAAAAGGGGTGATTCTTGTGTACTTGCAAGTTGGTTCAATACGCACATTACAACGGTATTTGTACCTGGCCACATTGAATATGGCACTATTGAGGACATCAGAGGTGGGTTGCACAATGCTCCCAAGTCCCAAGTTCCACGTCCCAAGTACAGGTCCCATGTCCTAAGACCCATTGAGTCCTCAAAATCTGGTTGTTGGAGAGAATGTGAAGTAGAACTTACCTTCACAATAGTGGTAGTCACGGTTGGTGCAAGATTGAGATTTCCGTGAAGATTGAGAAATGTATGAGCGATTGTAGGAGCCAATGGAAGCACTTCTTCATGGAAGGAGGTGTGACACCCCTTTTGTGGGTGATGTAGGATGAAGAATGTTTTACTTAGAGGAAGGCAACACGGTCACCAATTGGAGGAGCAGAAAAAGCAAGGGTCAAAAGTAGTTCACAAGCAAGTAAATGGTAAGAGTTCTCACCAAAAAAAAGTTCTCATGCCATTTCTCCACGCTTGGGAGACGAGATTTTTTTCTCAATCTTCACAGAACTGGCCTCGCAAGAGTTGCGGACAGCTTGGCACGTAGGTTTTCTGTGAAGATTGAGAAAACGGAAACTCAACTGTGACTACCACTAATGTATTTCAAGTCCTCAATCTCTTGGTTCATTTAAAAATGTATACACGGTAGTAATTTTGGAAGTTTTGTCATCAAAAGCATGGGGTCTTGCTAAGAGAATTGGGTTTAGCAAAACACAAAATCCAACTTTAGAGTCAATCCTCAACAAAAATAAATATTGAATGTTCCAAGTAATTTTTCAGGTATTAGTTTTTTACCCTTATAATGCAACAAAGTTGGGAATTGGTGTTGAAGGGGGACTTGTAGAGTTGGGATGTGAGAGGTAGTTAGAAGTGCCACTTAAAGTTTAAGCAAAACATTAGATTATCAACATATTTGTGTAGAAATCTCAAAGCAAAACATAAGGGCAATTGGCAATTGGTCATAGCAAAAATCTATTTGATATAGAAACGTTAATTCAAAAAAATTGAGTCCTGCACTAAGAATGCTAATAAAAAAATAGATGTGTTTGCAAGGAGCATTAACAAAGTCGTTCACATTTATTCAAGTTAATTTAGTACAGTGTGTATTACTATATTTTAATACTATCTTTAACCCCTAAAAGACCAAGCCATTTTTTCAGTAAAAGTTATTGAAAAGTGTCCCCGTTTTGGGGGAATGAGTAGAAATGTAGGAAAAACAACTATTTTTGGATATCCAACCGTAAGATCTTGTCTTGAACTATGGGAGGTACTTGTGCAAAACAATCAGCTCATTTTAGATGTAGAGGACTAAGATATTGACATCTGAAGTGAAAAAAAAAAGTTTTTTTCCTTGCTGCCCAAAAAATTCAGAAGCCTTGAATTGCCCCTAAATCAAAAAAATTGCTCTACACAAAGTCAAGGTTTATTTTTTCCATGTAGAAGACCAAGTTAGGCAAGTGTTAGAGAATTTTCAAATGAATTGGAGGTGTGGATCATACTTTGTCAAATCTTGCAATGCCATAAGCCCATGAAATTTGCAAATACATTAGGCAAAATTGGAAGATTTATATAAAATTGGGAAATATGAATTATTTTGATCCAAATAGTGAAAACCAAGGAATCTTAGTCTACTACAACTTGGAAAAAGAAGAAGTCAAAAAACAAATTCACAAATAGCTCAAAACAGTAAAGCACCAAAGGCAAAGGAATGGAGGTATGGGAGTCTCGCACTTGCCCGCAAACTAAAACTTTACACTCATAAATCAAAATTGAATGATTCAAAGCTTCCCATATATGTATAAATCTAAAGAATAAATTTCAGATTTTTATTTTGAAAAAACATTATTTAAAAAAAAGGTTTTTGGTTGCCCGATCTCCCTTACTTTTAGAAATTCATGCATAACTTCTTCAATAATTGTTTAAACAAACAAAGAATTAAATGCCCACGCAAATCTTTGAATTCTCCATCTTCCAATAAAAGTTTCAAAAAATCAAACAAAATAATTTAACCGTAGATACATGCCCAAAATCCCATTTGTCCCCAAAGGAACAATGATCCTTTACGGATTAATAGTGTAACTCAAGTGACCAAAATATACTATATACTATAGAGCCCAAAATCTATCTAAAGTTTGCAAGTGATACAGGCCACACCATTTCTTAGGGGCAAATGTTAACATGAACAAGAAATTAGTATGGCTCACTCTAGTACGTGGACGTATCCAACAATCTAAAGTTGGGGGCAGAATTAGTGTGGCCCGTATCAAATTTTCCTCATATATTAGCTTGAGTGGGGAGTTAGTGAGGCTCACACGGTATGTAAAATCCACACTGAATATTGCATTTGGGTTGCTCCACAATAATTTCTTGACATTTTGCACTATATAAGTACTTATTCATACTACAATAATTTTCAGCAATAATTATTGTCATAAAAAAACCTTCAAGGGCTTGATAACAATAACAAAGTTAATTGAAAAACAAACTAGTAGTGTCCATGTTGTAAACCATGTAAAATCCTAGTATCTTGAGAGTTGCATGCACCTTCAAATGGCCAAGCAATGAGTCACAAGGTAGCTTTCCAAGGTAAGGCAACCTAATTGTTAAGGCAACCTAAAAGCAATATTTAGTGTAGTGTGTTTTTTTGAGTGTTGGAAAGCTCAAGGATAGTGTATTAAATTGGGCAAATGATAGCAAAAATATTTACAAAATTTGTGAAGACCTTAGTGGTAGATTGGCAGTTGCTGACTTGTTGTTGGCTATTTGAGCTGCTCGTGAAAAGCATGTTTGGGACTTGGGTCTGGTACAGTGTTTTTTTTTGGGCAATTTAAGGTCCCATTGCCTCAAAAAAAAAAGGTGAGCTTCAAGCCTATAGAAAAAAAAAGGGATTTTCTTTCAAAAAATGCCAGATTGCAATAATGAAAATTGTATTGCAGTCTAGGCTTCCATAGAATTATTGTCAAATTGAAAATTGATGCCATCACCTTAAAATTATTTGAGGTATTGTCTAATCTAATTCCATGCAACAATTAAGTAATGCCAATAGTTCTTTGGATATTTTCAAAAAAATGTCAATGAATATTTTTTGCCTACAAAAGAATCCCATGATGCTATTGAAATCAATGTATAGGGGACACCTTCAACTCCAACCAAAAATACGCTGGAGCCTACAAGCTACATACCATTTTCAAAGAATGCCACACAATTATTGGCCAGAAAACCAAAAAAAAACTTGGTCTGGTAGGAAAAGCCCTTGACCTAACTTAGGTCAGAAAAAAAGCAACAATAATTTAATTTGGAAGGGCAAGGTGGTTTCATGGGACCCTGACAAGGCAGGATGTTAAATGTTGCCCTTGAAAGTTGCCCGAGCCAACGTGGCAAGCGGGGCGGGGCAAGGGCCCGGGTTTGACCCTGTTGCATGGTTGGTCGGCCTTGTCATGCATCCCGTGTTTTGCATTCCGCGTCTTGCATCTTGCGTCCTATGTTTGGCATCTTACGTCCTGCGGTTTATACAAAGCCCGTTTTATTTAGAAAACCACTTGTAAGGGATAGTGGGGGGTTTGTCCCATATTATTTGGAGCCGGGGGTGAGTTACTTTGGGTACAAGAAGGGCCACTTGAGAGAGAAGAAATACACAACCTCATTTCTTTCTAAGTGAAAAATGTAGGGAAAATACCAAAAATGCCCCTCAATTCATCAAAAATATCAAATGTAACCCCTAGAGATTTGAAATATATAAACACCCTTGAACACTATATTTGTTAATTTGGGATAAATGCTTTCCCAAAACAAATTTTGGGATACTCAAATTTTGCATTTGTGAGAATATTTTAGAGATCTAAATTGAGTTTTTGATAATTCTTTCAGGATGTTTCATCATTGATGTAAGGTCTCAAAGAAATTATAATAAAACTCAATCTAAGTCACTTCAAAACTCTAAAAAATGAAAATTTCAAAAGTCCCAAAATCAAAGATTTCTCCCAAACTAATGAATATTGCATTATGGCTTTGTGTACAAATATCAAAAATACCCTTAACTGTTTGTAGAACATCCATTATATCCTTGGTTGTCTTTGAGGATATCATTAACACCCCTTGTTGTTTTGGAAGAGTATAAAAAATGCCCCTCCATTCATTTGAAATATCAAATATGCCCTTGTATTATTTGAAAATTTAAAAGCTGCTTTGGTTTATGTAAGAATATAAATCTTATAAACTAGACTATACTCTTATTTATCTTTGTAAACATCACAAATACCCCTAATTTCTTTGTGATTTTTTATTGAACTTTTTTTGTAAGTAATGAAATGACAACAAAAAATTCTATGTAATATATGCAATGGCTCTGACTTCAATAATCTTACATGCAAAATTCCTTTATATAGCTCAAAGGGCTTGCATTCAACTCTTGTCTAATTTTGTAATTTCCATGTTTTTCCTAGTCACTTACTAAATTTGGCAATAAGAGGCACAAGAGAACTAAGGGCATGTTTGATATGTCAAATAACACAAGGGTATATTTGATTTTTCAAATGAATGGAGGGGCATTTTTTATACTCTTCCAAAACAACAAGGGGTGTTAATGATATCCTCAAAGACAACCAAGGATATAATGGATGTTCTACAAACAGTTAAGGGTATTTTTGATATTTGTACACAAAGCCATAATGCAATATTCATTAGTTTGGGAGAAATCTTTGATTTCGGGACTTTTGAAATTTTCATTTTTTAGAGTTTTGAAGTGACTTAGATCAAGTTTTATTATAATTTCTTTGAGACCTTACATCAATGATGAATTGTTTTGGAAAAGCGTTTATTCCAAATTAACAAATATAGTGTTCAAGGGTGTTTATATATTTCAAATCTCTAGGAGTTACATTTGATATTTTTGATGAATTGAGGGGCATTTTTGGTATTTTCCCTACATTTTTCACTTAGAAAGAAATGAGGTTGTGTATTTCTTCTCTCTCAAGTGGCCCTTCTTGTACCCAAAGTAACTCACCCCCAGCTCCAAACGATATGGGACAAACCCCCCACTATCCCTTACAAGTGGTTTTCTGAATAAAACGGGCTTTGTATAAACCGCACGACGTAAAATGCCAAACGTAGGACGCGAGATGCAAGACGCGAGATGCATGACAAGGCCGACCAGCCATGCGACAGGGTCAAACCCGGGCCCTTGCCCCGCCCTGCGCGCCACATCGGCTTGGGCAACTTCAAAGACAACATTTAACGTCCTACCTTGACAAGAGCCCATTGTCATAAACCAAACCAGAAGCCTTGTGACCTGCATCTCTATAGAAAGTTTCTTTGGAGCATATGTCAAGATTTTTTTTCAATCTGCTCAACTAATCTTCCTCCTCTTGCAATAGTTTTCCTCAAAATAATATCAAGCTTTAGCAATAAATCAATAATCATGGATGAGATTCACCAGTTTTGTCCTCTGCGCTCCAAAATTGTCCACTTTTCTACTCCCAATAATTAATCTTGTACCAAGACATTACCCTCAATCTTAAGTTTACTCCCGTTTGAAAAATGTAATGTCACCATTATGTTGGTTTAGGAATTTAAAGTACTCATTTTCATTACACTTTTTGACAAGAATTGAATTTTGCACTAACCTTTGTTGTATGAAGGCATGGGATCATTTCAACTCATCCAATATTGAGTTGAGATTGATAGTGAAAGCATTGCAAAAGAGTTGGTACAATGAAACTAGAATTAAACTTTAAATTTATTTTTGAATAAGTCTCAATATCACTTGTTTCACTTCTTACTATTAGCTCAACTTGTTGTTCCATAACTACCTCAAACCAAAGATACATGTTTGATTTTTTGCCAAAATATATTTGATGAAATTTGCTGATATCTAACCTTATTGAAAAACAACCAGCTAAAATTTGTGTATGTTGAGCTTAGGAAGCTTAATTATTTGTTACGTTTTTCATTTGAGTTTGATTTTGATATTTCCAAAAAATTCACTTGAATGAAACACTCCACCTACAAAACCTAATCAATTATTAGGCCAATTTTGTTAATTCACTTTCTAGTGTTCTTCCTTGTCTTTTTTTTTAGTACAAAGAAAAAATAAATATATCTATCCGCATTCAAAACCTTATGTACAATTGATTTACATTCTAAAATAAAATGATACACCTAAGATGTATGAGAGCATAATTGTCATAATGCTTGTGATAGATATGTAAACTTTCAGCCTTTGAAGTGCATACAATTCAAGATTTAAGAGTGCAAACATTGCCTTGACACAAAACATCAAGTAAGAAACATAAACATGAATATGATGTGGCATTATTGTAGTATGGTTTTGAGGAATTGGGGAATGGAAGGGAGAAATTATTGGGAGCCTTATAGATTGCAAAAATAGTAAGTTTTTGAAATTTTTGAAAAATTTCTCCAAAACCTTGTGAAACTACGTTCTTGTTGTATATATTGATAATTACTAGCTAAGTAGTAAGATATTTGCAAGGAGTTTCTTAGTTCTAAGCAATTGACATCCCTCATTTCAAAAGTTTCTCTAGTAAACTCTTTAATCAATCATTCTCTAGTAAATTGTTTAATCAATCTTCTCTAGCATTGCCATTAAAATCACCTTCATCAGTTTATTACCCGAAAAATCTTCATTGTGAAGTCCATAGTTTCCACGTAAAAGCCCTTTTTGTAGAATTCAAATACTACTCATTCAATAAACTCTACATTCATAGTAAACTATACCATTCTTCTTGTTTGTTAATTATCTATGAACTAGTTTGTTATAATGTACAAACATATCACACACACATAAACCACATGCATGTATAGGAAAACACAAGATTTTTTGAAATAGCTACAAGCAAAGTATGACGTAGGTGTTAGATGCTCTAATTTTTTAAATCTATTAGAGAAATGAGAAAGCCATTGTGCTCACAAAGAACATGTTAGACAAATATCTACAATCATTACAAAGAAAACAAGACCTCTAGAAGGCCCCAAAATCTAGAGCAGCAGATTTTTCAAAATAAAAAAAAACTCAAAATAAAAGATAAAATCTGAAAAATCTGTTGCTCTAAATTTTGGGGCCTTCTAGAGGTCTTGTTTTCTTTGTAATGGAAAACTGTCTTATAATACTCACCAATGATACATTCACTATTATTTTCCATATTAGGAAACAAAGATACACTATTGTAACACAAATCCCACGATCCCAAAAGCTTCCTACTAATGTTACTTAATAATATCTCCCAATTCTCAAATTGAACCTCAAAGCGCAAACACCTTCAAGATATCTTAAAATACAAGTGCGGTATGAAAGGATCCAATTTTGTGTGTGTGTGTGTATATATATATATATATATATATATATAGGGAATTCTTACCGCGACACCCTAAACTACTAATAGGACACCCTGGGTCCACTACTCTTGCTGCCCGTTGCTCCATCACTGCCCATTCCTGCTCTCGCGGCGCTTCTCATCTAGCTCTCATCTCTTGCTTGTTGTCATTCTCTTGTCTCTTGCTTGTCGTCATTCTCCCGTCTCCTCCTCTTGCACTTGTCGTTTTGCCTGTTTTCGTCATTCTCTCGTAAACAAATAAAAAATTAAGTCAGACAAAAAATTAGGTCTTATTATAGGTTAACATTTGATGGACTTGAAAGTTTAGGGAAACAGCAAAAAAATTCAGGCACTATTGAGCAATTTATCTCCAAATTCTTTTTCAATAGAGACGGCGGTGTTGTTCAGCATGGCTGATCCGTTTGTCACACTTTGCCGGATATTGCTAAAATCAAACCCTATGGCGCGATAGGAAGCACTTTTGGTTTTCTTTGTTGTTCGTTGGGCACTTTTGTTTTTTTTGGGTCCGTTGGGCATTTTTGCCGTTTCCTTTGTTGTCCGTTGAGTTGCTTGTTGCTCTCTTCTTGTGCTTTTACGCTTCTGTCATTTGCCGTGTCAATCTCCACTTCTATTTATGGTGTTCACTTCTATTCGTGTTTTCCACTTCTCTTCTTGCTCTCCCGTATGTGCGTACTTTGTTTTGTCAATTCTTGCATGCACACAGTAAATCAGCGTCATCTACTCACAATGCTTCCTCCAGTTGAACGCAAGTATGACACACTAGAGAACCTTGTCCGTAGCATCCAATTGTTTGCTTTGTCGCAAGGGTATACTGTTGTGAAAAGGCGCTCAATTGGTGATGATTGAATTTGGCTGAAGTGTGATTGTGGTAGGCAGCATGTAAGTACAGAAACTCCACAAAAGCGCAGGTACACAATCCTTTGCAATTGTCCTTTTGATTTATATGCTAAGAAATTTGCTTCATCAAGTTCTTAGTTTCTTACTGTTTGAAACTCCAATGACAATCATCTAGCTTCTTCCAATATGTCTGCACATGCAAGTGCAAGATGCTTGTCCCCAAGGGTATAAGAAACTGTGCAACAGCTTCTTTTTGCAAGGACTAGTCTTGCAGCAATTTTAAATGCTATTCGACAATAGAAGCTTGATATTTTGGCCTTGACATCAAACATTTACAATCAACAAACAACTTTGTGCCGTCAATTGTTGCAAGGACGTAAGCCTATTGCAGCTTTACTAGACAAAATGCAGAGGTCTGTCTTTCAGTATGACTACTGTTGTGATGAAAGCAACACTATTACTCAATTTTTCTTTGCTCATCCTCTTTCCATACAACTTACACGTAAATATCCTTATGTTATCTTGTTAGATTGTACGTACAAGACTAACAAATTTTGACTGCCTCTCCTTCATGTTGTGGGTATGACCTCTTTGAACTCCTCTTTTTCATCATACTTCATATTTTTGAAGAACAAGAAGGAAGCGGATTATGTTTGGGCACTGGAGAGGGTTAAATTACTCTTTGATAATGGAGTGGCACCACTAAAGTTGGTGATTGATAGGGAATTAGTGTTAATGTCAGCAATAGAAAGAGTATTTCCAACGTCAATCAACCTTCTTTGTGTATGGCATATCAACAAGAACATTCTTGCCAATTGCAAGCATTTTTTTTCTGCTGATGAGTGGGTAGCTTTCATAGAATGCTGGAATGAGCTGGTGAGGAGTTGTACAATTGATATTTTTGAATGCAATTGGCAAAAACTTAAGCAAGATTATGCTAGTCATCCTATTGTTGTTAGTTACATAATGACAACTTGGTTGCCTTGGAAAGAGAGATTTGTTGTTGCTTGGTCTTCCCAATGCTTGCATTTTGGAAATATTAACACGTCAAGAGTAGAAGGAAATCATGCTGCTCTAAAGAAGTGGCTTCAAGTTTCTACGATGGACTTTTTTGATGTCCAACAAAGAATTACAGCATTTGTGGAGCATCAAGAAAGGGAGTTTCAAGCAAGAATAGGAGATGAGAAACTTTGAACTTGGCTTGATCTAAATGGGCGCTTCTATGACCAGGTGGTTCACATTATCTCTCAATTTGCATTGCTAAAGTGTATGCATTTGTGAAGGCATTACATGAACAAGGCACCACCATCAACGAGTGCATGGGACAATTCACCTGCACACTTGGTATTCCATGCAAGCACTTATTGCATGCACGTCTTGCAACCAATGGTGTTTTACAACCAGTAGATTTCCACCCACAATGGCATATTGACCCTCCTTTGATGGCGCCACTACCTTCTAGCTATGTTATCCAGCAAAACGTGCCAGTGATTGAGACACTTCTCAATGAAATAGGTGTTGTATATCCTACATTAGGTCCAGATTAACAAGCACAAATACAATTAGCCCTAGAAGAGCTAAGGTCTCAGCGATACCGTGCTCCAAACAAGCCTAACCGCCAGCTGACAAGAGGACACCTTCCTAGTGCATTGAATTGCAATCAATCACAATCCTCTACACAAAGAGATTCCTCTTTGTTTGAAGCTGTGGAGGGACAGTTGAGGCAATGCAGGGCATGTGGCCAACTTGGACACAACTTTAGGATATGCCAAACTTAGCATGGATAACGTCAAAATTTTGGCTTGTAGGAGAGTATGACGGTGCCTTGGCTTTTCATGGATGAATACAGGTACATCATTTAATTTCATTGGAGTTTTTGCAAGTTCCAATGTTGTTTATTAATTCTACAATATAAACTAGATATGTAACTTTTGCTTTTGGAATGCTCTACATGCAAGTGTTCTATTTTTCTTGACATTGAACTATGATCTTGTTGCCATTGCATTGGCATCATCATCATGTGAGCTATTCATGGCAAGCATTTCTAGGTGGTTGGTAATGGTAGTCAACAGAGATGGCGAGTTCATAATGAGCATCATGCAGCCAATATTCAAACATTTACATCTGCCATTTGAAAGGCACAATCTATAGTACGGGAAATCAAAACCTGAAATTATTGTTTTTGGAGTTGTAGAGATACAAGACATCCCACTTTTTAGTGTTTGCATTGTCTTTGAGATGTTGTTATTTGATCTTTGATGTGTAGGGTGAAGCTTAGAAAACCTTGGTCTCGCTTCAAGGAAGAACTAGACAACATGTTTTTGGTAGCCAATGTCCTCACCCTTCTGAAGACGGAGCCGCAAGCAAGTGAAGACATAGTCTGAAATCATCTACTTGAAGGATTTGGCTTTCGTAATCAATTTTGTTGTAATGAGAGTTTTATCTATCTGGAATTATTTTCCTTTAGTGCTTGTGTGCTGATGTTGTGAACTCAGTGTAGGAAAAATTTCACGTGACCTCCTACTAACTTCCTACTCGATGGCTTCCACGTTGAAGGAACCAACTTGGGCATCTCTACAATGGCTAGCTGTATGTTGATGTGGAACAAACTCTCAATTTCATCAATATCCGTCTAAGAAGACGCCATTCCCGATATCTTCACATATAGCAATCTTTAGCTGCTTCACACATAATGCCGCCACTAGGAGCAAGAGGCTAGCTCTTAGATGCTTTGAATTAGTCCACTAAAACACCTGGAAGGACACCAAGCGACTAGTGAAGACGTGTCTCATAAGAGCGAGAAGTTGGCAATGAAGGTGGGCTCAACCAGTTAAGCTATGTCAGAAGACGTGAGCATGGACCAGTCTCATAGCAAGGAAGAGTACTATGACGAAGATGGAAGCACATGATAGCAAAGAAGAGTTTGGGGATCCTTTTTGTATCATTTGCAATGGCAAAGGTACTTTGTTGTGCTATGATGGTCCTTGCATGCGGTCGTTCCATGCCACAGAACTAGCCGGGAGACCCAGCTGCTTTCCCTTCACTTTGCTAATTTGGAATCAAACTTGGAGATTTAGTGATTGATGTCTTGCTATTTTTTGAAACTCAGGTTGCTATCAATGCTTTCACCAACAATACTTCAACCAAATATGACACGCCGGTTGCTACATAAAAGCATGCCTTAGATTCATCGCCTTCTGCTGCGTCCTTTTTCATGATCAATGTCGCCAACCTCGTCGAGTACATTCAAATTGCCTTTAATCTTTGAGGATTTAAGTCTAGTTTTTGCTGTGTTTGGATTTGAAACTTTTTGTTGGTGTCATTGGGATACGTAAGTACAGTCAAATTGCCTTAACTGCTAGACGCTTGGCTTTACTGAAGCAAAAGTTGTGGTATGTTGAAAATCCGTTTGTGTAGGAATATATGATTGCTTTCTTGTATGTCACATCGTTTTTGTTTGTATCATCGCCTGTCACCTACTATAATGTTGTAATGTCTCACCTGCAAAATCATTCCTATCTGTTTCTTCTCTGTTTCTTGCAGGGATTAGGAGGCAAGAGAATGATGACGAGTAAGAGATGAGAGCAGGACGAGAAGCACCGCAAAAACAAGAGTGGGCAGCGATGGAGCAACGGGCAGCAATAGTAGTGGGCCCAGGGTGTCTTGTTAGTAGTTTAGAGTGTCATGATAAGAATTCCCTATATATATATATATATATAATCATCACTTACACTTGAACAAAAATTTGTACATTTAATATATGAAGACATAATCATGAGCCCTAAAATGCAAAGCAATTCATTTTGGACAAACCTCATCCTACCAAAATCTATTGTGTCTTTTACAACTCCCAACTCCATCAATAAATTTCTAAAGATGTGTGCATTGCTTTGGTAGCATTTTGCAATATACCATTCAGTGTCTTTTTTATTTTTTATAACTATTCTCTACATGTTGAAGAGTACAAGTGTGTTTCATCCCAAATACCAACTTCCTCAATTCTAGTAACAACTTTTTAAGTAGAATTCTAAACACCAAATTTGCAAATGTTGTACTTGGAGTTATAATCATGTACTTTGTCATCATTGGTATAAAGTATGTAATTAACACAAAATTTCTATAAAAAAAGAGTTAAACAGGATTTTGAACAAATGTTTAAACACAACCATTAATTCTAGATTTCATGAGAAATTCACTATTTTGCTTGAATATTTTTCACTTTTTGTAATTAAGTTGTGTTAATATTTTCTACTCTATAAAAATTTGCTAAGATTCATTTGCAAAATAAAAAAATTTGAAGCTTTTGAATGTCACCATTTTTCTTACTGTGCTTTTTATCATACAAGACATTTAACATTTGAGGTTTCAAACACTTAAAAATCCATGGCTACATTTCTTGTATTCCAATTTCTTGAAGAATCATACACTGCAATAAAACAACACTTTACTAAAAGTATGTAATACAATGATAAGAAAACATCAAACTAACTTTCTATAGAACTCTCTACACCCTACATGAATTGATAATCTGCTCTAATACACATCTAAATCATTTTGCAAACGTTTGCTGTCCATTTGCTCTGATTGCTTTGTAATGTATTCAAGTACATGAGGTTTTGCATGCATCGTGATGTTGATCTTCTTTTCTGTTTGTACACCATGAACAGAAACAAACATCATCTTCAAATTTATATTTTTTGTGTTTCCAAACTCATTACTCCATGAATATATAGCTGTTTCTTTATCAATCCAATCATGTCTTTCACCAAATGGCTCCCAAGACTCTTCCATGCAATTTTTGTATTGTTGGGCACCACCACCAGATGTATCTTCAACTCTTGTTGCTAAAATAGGCCAATACCAAACCACTTTCATCCTTGTTCTCCATGAGCGTTGTCCAAATTCCAATACCATTGCTACGTAAAAAGGTATGCCAGCTCGTACTTCATTTTCTTCAACAGTGAGGGCTGCAAAATGTCCAATTTGGACATCAGTCTTTGGATTATAAGTTGGAAAAGGATCTTATATTGTTTCAATCGGAGTAGATGTTGAAGTTTGTTTTGATCTTCTGCCTATCCTCCTTCGAGTCAGTCTGGTTACTAATGTTTGTGAAGGTTTGGTACTGCAAGGCCCAAAGTAACTCCAACTCTCAAGATTTGGCATGGTCGCCATGATTCAATCTATCATTGTGTCCATTGTCCTTGAGTCTTTGTCAACTACCATGGTTGTTTGGTTAATACCATCTTCATTGTCGTTCCTTTCTTCTTCATGTGGCCAAAAAGATATCTCTCTTTTTGCAATTCTATCTCTTGTGGGAAAATCCTTGAGATACCACATAAGCCATTCTATTTCATCAATCGCTTGCAAGTTTTTCTCCACATCCTAAAGTCTTTCTACACACCTCTCTTTATAAACAATGAATCCTTCCAAAGCTTTCAACTCTCTACCATTTGGACTAAACACTTTTGCAAAGTCTGGCTTTGTGCTTTTGTCTGGTATAGACTTCAAACATAAGTGTCCCTCTGTAGGTATCCAAACATCTTCTATGAAGTGCTTGTGTTGTACTCTCGGCATGCCGTTCTCCATATAAAACCTTATATGGTGTGGAAAAGTTATGCCTATCAGTTGATCACCTCCCCTCAATAGATGAGGAGTAATAAACTCTTTCTAGTTCCACACATTCTCCAAATGTCGTGCATTCACAAAGGCCTTTGTATACAAATTGCCCTTCTTCACAAGTTCCAATAATTCCTTCAGCAAATCTATGTTTGTTCTTTTCAACGTGTTGGAGATTATGCTAAAATGTTGATCAATATCTTCATGAGTGTGCCCTACTAAAAGAAAACAAAGTTGTACTTCTTTGAAGTAACCCATTCCTACTAATGAAGCACAAAGACTAAACATGTATATGTTCTTGTTCTCTCAAGTGCAGTTATCCGCTTGAATTTGCAATGTTGGAGACAATGCACCTTTTCTTCTTCTCACATTTGCCACTGCATACATCACTGATGTGATGATTTGATTGCTGTCATGCTTATGGTGTGCATCTATCCACACATTTGTATACAGCCCAATCCTGTGTACAAGGACTCCGCATAAATGAGTCTTCACAAATCGAGACTCTATATTTTTCACCGTCTGTCTCATCTTTGGAACCATTGTTGTGTTTTGATCGATGCCATCAACAATTAAACACATGTACAAATCCGGAGATATTATTGATAACCTCTTGAATGTCCAATAATTATGCCGCTCTTCCATTTGATGGCGGATGTGCACCATGAACATGTTCTTGATCTGTGATTTGGCAGTTGTATTATTTGTTGCCTCCATCCCACACTTATACTTCCAACAATGGAAACATTTTGAAAATCTAGAAAATGGTGGAATTTGTACGTGTGAAAATTCCGTACGCCATATCTTGCGGAAGGATGTAACTGAAAGCAATTCTCCATCATGTATCCTCTTCACCTCCTTGTTCACATAATGAAACACATCCAACTTTGTTGTGTTCATTGGAAGCAAAATCAATGGCACAACCGTATTGTCATGTTTTCGTCGTACTTGTTGATTTGGTTGGAGGCAACCAGCTTCATTTACAAAGACCCCAAAACACTCCCATGCAGCAAATACTTTTGCACTTTCTTTCACCTTGCACGTGTTTCCATGAATAGCTGCAACTTTTCCGTACACGATGATATTGTTTCAATTGTTTGAAATGCATTTGCGAATAGCCCACGGCCGTTGCATAGCATGCATTGCAAACCTCAATGCCATCCAACTTTGTTATAAACTTATTCCTTCTTGTTCCTTCTATATGTATATAAAACACATTCAACATTTGGAGGATCCAAGTTGCTCTACCTTTGTATTTTTGAGCCCATGCCATGTAACGTTGATCCAAAATGTACTTTTTGTTGACGTCCTTCAAACAATTCCATTTGCAACCTCCTCTTTCTTTAGCAGCTCTAACACTTGCTATTGTAACTTTTGAATGAATCAATTTGCCCTTCTCTTGTGGTTTTGGAAATCTTGTCCTCCAATTTTGCATAGAATACTTCCTTCTAGATCCCTCTGGAGCTAAACCGTCCACATATGGAACATTCTTTGCACTAGTTTGAGAGCTCTGCGTCATTGGAGATGATTGATTTGCAAGATTTGATTCTGGTGGAGTACTTGAAGACACCGCTTGTGGGCTCACATTCTCTTTGTCTTCATGAAATTCAAATTGGGATGATGATACTAGCGAAAACATGACATTTTGTCCGCCACTACTAGATGCATTGGTACTTTGTTGAGGACATGTGACAGTTTGTAATAATAGTCTCTCCCAACATATAATCAAACCTTGGCATTGACCAAGACGTTCACCAATGAGCTCTCTTGTCCAAGCTCTCTTGTCCATAACATTTGTAACCTGAACAGCAACCTCTGAAGGAAACAACTTCATTTGGTGTAGTTCCATTCTGCATTTGATTGAGTCTTGTATTATGCCCGTACCAACAACGTGTCTGTCTTTATCTAACAAATTGACTACTCCTTTCTATTGTTGCACAATGTTTTGATTGGTGTTTGAATGGTTCTCTTCAAATGACAATGCACGAGCAACGCAAAGAATTCAATCTCCAACGATGCCTCTTGTGCAGCCTGTTGGTATTCCATTTTGAGGAACAAGTATTGGGCTTCCAAATGCATCATTTGCCATCACTTCAATACTGTACACCAATAACTTGATCAGCATTAATAAATCCTTTTGATAAGCTTTTTGAACAATCTCCGAACTAAATCTTTTAAGGTTATTCCTAAAAATTAAAAAATTAAAAAAAATAAATTAATCTCTTTATAAATATCATAAACAATTAGCCTTTCATATTGTGTAGCATAATTACCTTGTATATTTTGTAAGATCACTCTTCCCATACACCTAGGACACAAAGGTGGCACTTTTATGTTTTTTTGATGCATCATCTATAATTTTTCAATGTTCTTTTTTAATTAATCTATAACAATATAGTTAACAAAAAATATTACCTCAAAGAGAAAAAAACTACTACACTCCTATTAGATTAATATTGAATTGAAAATAGCCTAATGAAAAATTCCATATGCAATTTTAAAGTTATCTATAACAAGGCATCATTACATTATGAAGTGAGGAATTTATATTGTATGTAATGGAAAATGAAAAATCCCATGCAATTTCCCAAGCCAACACCTTCCAACCAAAAATTTATTTATGAATTATTCTTGTACGCTTCTTCTTTTTCAAAGTTTTTAGTGTTTTTGAATCTTACTTGACATACATTCCTATTTTTTAGTAATTTCAATCCTTTGCAAATTTTGGTCAAAATTCCATTTAAAATACACAACTTTCACACCATTCTTTTATTTTTATAAGTCTTTGTGTATTTAGAATCCCATTTTCTACTTCGAATTAGTTTGAAACTTTGAATAAGCATTATATAGCTTAAATAAACCATGACCAATAAAGCCTTGACAAAAAACCTGGATGAAAATTCTTTCATATACTTTACAATATTGCAACTTCTTTAGTTTCATTACAAGCTCACATCAATCAAGCATACAACAACGTTTGAGCCCTAAATCTCAACTGAGCCAAAAATTGGTTTATGAATTGTGAAATATAGTTCTGTCTTAGAATTCATAAGATGTTTTCTTTCATATTTTATCTATAAATAAACTTCATGAATACATTAATTGCTTTTGAATGTGAATGGGCCTTTAATGAAGTATTCTAAATTCTTTTGAGAAAGATAACAATTCTGCCCCAAATCACAAACAATGTCTTCTTAATGGTTTAGAGAACTTCTACCTCTTTCTTTCTTCTATAAGTGTTTATCAAGAACATGCCTTATATTTAACTTGAGCTAAAATATCTAAATGAAGCTACCTAAATGTAGTTTTTACTTCAACTTGAAAACTAGATCATTCTCAAAAAATTGAATATATTATTGATATTTGAAGTAGGACTAATAGGCATGGTTTTCTTACCATAGAAATTTGGTTTGCACTACAATGGTATGTGTGTTTAAAATAAAAATTTAAATGCATTAAGATTTTTTTGTATATAAGATGATTTCTTGCATGACCTTTTTGCAAATATCATTACCTTTTTAAATATATATAAGAAACTTTGAAAATTAACTATTAAAGGCCCATAATATATGGTAAATACTACCTAGGTGAATTAGTTTTTGATGGTTTTTTCCACTTTTACTGATACAACCATATATAGAATGCATTAAAATAAAAAAGGATAGTGAAATTTTATTCTTGCTTAGAGTGAAGACAATTTTTTGAAATGTGAGAATCATCAAATGATGATAATTGGAAATTCTTAGTATATTTGAATTGATAAATGCACACTCAAAAATGAAAATTTGGGGGTTGTGATTTTTTGTAATTCAAAATATTTTTGGTTAGTTTTTAAAACTAAAAAATAAAATATCCATCATTGCCCTATACAATCACTTGTATATTGCACTATTATATGTCATAAACAAATTCACACGTAAATGTGGTGAATTTCACAAGTAGAAATCATTTCACTATATATGCAAGTTTAAGACAAAGTTTCATAACCTGAAACTTGAAAGGAAATTGGTATATTGATCTAGATTAAACAAACATACACTAGCAGATCATAAATAAAATAGGGAAAATTTCATGGATACCCCTCAAGTTTGCAGTATTATACCCATGAAGTTTCAGTAATATCACGGATACTCTTTGACCAACAACTTCTTTACTAACCGCTCTTTCCGGGTACCTGTGATGCGGCTTCTTTCCGGAATCTGTGATATTACTAAAACTTTGTGGATATTTGTGATACCCTGCAAACGTCAAGGGTATTTGTGAAAGTTCCCCTAAAAAAATTGGTTGTGACTTTTGGAGTATAAGCTTTGGAGCCATCTCCAAAAATATCAACAAATAAAAGCCCAAGATTTTGACTTACACCAACTACAAATCAACATTTACTTGAGGCGAAAAGTAGCCCAAAATTCACTTGCTAGAAGGTTTTGGTATCTTTCTCAATTGAGCTTCAACAAGAATTAAGAGACTTTAACCCTTTAAAGACCACACATATTTTCACAAAATCCACTAGAAACAGGGGTAGTAAACTTAGATGTGTAGTTAAATCAAAATATGGACCCAATTTTAATGATCCAACTGTACAAATGGGAATAATACCTTGTTTGCTATAACATATCAAGACTTTAACCATAGCTACCATTGGAGGTGAAATATTATGACGATTGAGTGAATTGTAGGTGGAAAATCTCTAGTTTTCATGCTTGTGTGGTTTTGGATCTTACTGCTTCATACAAGCTTTGCTCGAGAAGAGCCTTATATTTCTAGAAAGCAAGGTTTCCCAACTTCCAATAAGATAGATTTCACACAAATTGGATAAAAATAGCTATCACAAGGTGTAGTTGACTGGACAAAAAGAGTAAAAAATCCTTCTTCATTTGCTACCCAAATAAGGGTTTTACAAGAAATTTGATAAATACTATGGAAAATCCAATTGGTGGAAACAATCAAGAATTGGCTTTAAATGTAGGATGAATTTTTTTAAAGATGAAATAACAACACCATTTCAATAGATATTCAAATACTACAATTATATTACTACCATGTAGAGAAACAATACAAGCGTAATTTTTAAGCAATTTTAGATTTGTTACAACTGCGCAGTTCAAATTTGGCATTCCTATTAGATGTTTGATGTATTATGTTGTTGCTTTTATCCATCTTTGACAAAAAAACAGATACGTATTTTGAGACCATGTTGTATAAACATCATTATTTATCAACTCACAAACCCAATTCCATTGTATTTTTTTAGTTGGTTGCAAAATTCTTGTGATCACAAGCGTTTTTCAAGACCAATTTCCAAATTGTTGAGCAATTTTATTCTCGAAGTCAAAAACCACTCTCTTGAACCAAAACATGGTTTGGTGGTCTCTAAAGGGTTGACCACTAAGAGCATCATTATTCAACATGTGAACCATGAATGACTGCAAGTGCTTATTGTAAGTGCTTAACAAAACGGATAAGAAACATATAGAAATATACTTAAAAAGAAAAAAAAAATTGTTTTCAACTATGTGACTAGTTGATCATTGGATGTTTCATGATTATGTGGAATTTTCTAAGGTCATCATTTATATTGCCCCAAAAGTTCACAAAGTACGTGTTATACACCCCTCACACATTGTAGTTGATAAATGGAAACATGCTTTGATACTTACTCAAACACATTCAAGCATGGCTTTATTGCATTAGACAAAAATGCGTTCCTCCTTAATATAGAAATTTTGAATATTTCTTAATTGAAATTGAATATTAGAAATGCCCCTTTCACATTTCTTTTCAACCAAATAATCGCATGATAATTCTTTATTCTAATGTCACTTGAAATATGTTCATACTTCAACCAAATTCTATGAATGTGTTATTTTGAATTGTAATGCAAATTAAGTTAGCAGCACACATAACTATCAAATTAAGGATTTTGAACATGATGAAAATTAGTAAACATCTTGCAAATTATATGATCCTATTAGCAAGAGAAAAATGATGAGTTTGCACTTTCAAATGTATTGTTAGGATACTGTGAGAATAAATTATATATTTTTAAAGAGCTTACTGCAATTGCACCTAATACCAACACCAAAAACACCATATTTGTTAATCTGGGAAAAACGGTACATTTTGGGACTTTCAAATTTTGAGGTGAAAGTTTTAGGAGGTCTCCTAAAACCTAGCTCGCAGAGTTTTTTTGTACACGTGACCTCACCTGAGAGGAGGAATTTGCGAGGGAAAAAATCTTAGTGGCTCAAACTGGACCTTGGAATCTGGTTTAAGGTAACTTTTTGGGTTTAAGGTGGAGTACAAAATGGTACTTGCTTTTTTCCCAGATTAACAAATATGGTGTTTAAGGTTTCATGTTCTCATGTTGTACATCCTTGTAATTACTTCTATTCATTTCCACAAATTTTCCAATATTTTAAAGGTGATGGTTATGGGTTTTGCTATCTTATAGCTCAACAAAATTAAAAAATTTGAATTATTCTTTACAAATGATAAAGTAGAAAAACTTACCAAAAACAAACAAATGACTATTTTATGAACTATTCACTTAACTATGAACTTTTCATTGTGAATTTTTCTTGTCCTTAAACATTTAAAATCTTCCAAAATTTTGCATGTTTTATTGGCTCATGTGTAATGCAACAAAAGCTTCCAAATTAGAGCTAAAAAAACCCTTGAATTAATTTAATTTTTTGCAAAAATTGACAATGGAATCAACTCTACCACTTCAAAATATTAATTTGTTGTTTTTATTTTCACCCAACATTATTAATCTTAATTAGTTGTTTCTTTATTTGACTTTAAACATTTCACTTTATATGTGATTGTATACATAAGCTCCTAAATGTTATAAAATTCCAAACCATGCATTTCAAATTATACGTTAGAGATACCATATCAAACCACATCAACTTTCCCAATATACACATAACATTTTTTCCAAAGTTGACAACTAGATGTTGTTGATAAGCAATTGCTATTTTTTAGGGGAGCTTTCACAAATACCCTTGAAGTTTGCAAGGTATCATGAATACCCACAGATATCATAGATTCCGGAAAGAAGCCGCTTCATAGGTACCCGGAAAGAGCAGTTAATAAAGAAGTCGTTGGTTAAAGGGTATGTGAGATATTACTGAAGCTTCAGAGATACTTGTAATAATACTGCAAACTTGAGGGATAACCATGAAATTTTCTCAATAAAGTAACACATTTCAATTAAATAAATCAAGATAAAAAACTATCACAAAAAATAGGATATAGTACACATATTTTGTTTGTAAGTGTTTATTGTATTTTTAAGTATTTGTAGTTTTTGTTTGTTTTTTTGTCACATGTATTTTGATTATTGGACAAGTCCAAATTGAGAAGATATTTTGTACAAGTTATACGTTGTGAATGTGCAAAGCTAAACTTCAAACAGTAAGTTTCAGTTTCTCTCAGATATTTTTGTTATGTACATTATTGAGATTGCAAAGACCATAATTTGGCTTTCCAAACAACCAAAAGGTTAAAAAACTCTTTGAGAAACATAATGCCTTTTTCATTGCAGATGACGATCATAAGTTAAGTCTTGATAGGATTCTAATTGATACTTGAAATCGTTGTAGGATTTACCGCCATAAACTGAGTTTATATGTAAAGTCCATGGTCATAGGGTAAGAACCTCTAAAGTTCATAGCTATAGGCTGAGAATCTTTAAAATTCACAAGAAATGAACCTTACCTCTGAGTCCTCCCTCCGGTCACCACACTTGCACGGCCGCACGAGTCTGTTGGCTCTATCTTGTCGCTTGAGTTGTAGCCTCCATTCCTTCGCGCGCAAGTCTACAGCCTCCATTCCTTTGCTTGAATTTGCTAGCTCCGTCCTACCACGCAAATCTGCTGGCTTTGCTCCGTATCTCTTGTTAGTCCCTTGCGCAACGAAGACTAGTTTCTGTATCTACTTTGAGGGTCGCGTGAGAGCTCCTGTCTTCTCTTGTCCTCAATTTTTGCTCCGTGCTTGCTTGGTGGCGGCGTTTGTTACGATTTCAGGTTGGCTAACTTCATCATGTGCCTTCTTTGTTATTGATGCGGCCTTCATTTTTAGGGTTCACTCCTTTCCTCTCTATCTCCAACCCCTCTTTGTTCCTGATGCAGCTCAAGTATACTCAATTATTGATTACAATGCAGGGATGGAAGGGGAGAAGGATGCAAGATTTCAACATCTAAGAGAGTTTCTTCGATGACTTGGTGGCGATAATTGCTGTAACCTGACGATCCAGCAATTAGATTAGCCCAACAGGTGCCCTTCTCAGTCTCATCTTCCTCGACCTCAGATTTTAGTGCAAGCAACTATGATGATAAGATCTTAATGTACTATTCTTGTAGATTTTGCTTCGTCTAAGCACAATTCTCAATTCTTCCTTTCCTAGCAAAGTATGCTGTAAGGGTTCTACGTCCTGGATTCCATTCGAGCTATGTAAATAAAACAAATCTTAGCACACTTAAACCTGCCTTCATGTTGTTACGACGGAGCCGTCACAGCTAAACACTTGGTGAGCTGTTGTATATGTATTGTGGCTATGTCCAAAGTTCTAGGGAAAGAGGGATGTTGTGTCAATTTTTGGTAGTATAAGCTCAAAACTATAAGTCGTATAGAGGCTGCGTTTTCCTTCACACAACCTCTTTTGTAACACGACTTCAAATAGTCTCAAGCTGCAAATTCCCACTCCTTGTGTATTGTGTTGTTGTGTGCACACTTAGCTTCTTGATCCTGTAAACCTGGGTTGTATTAACCTAAGCTAGATCTTGCAGATCCAAGTAGTCAAGCCAGACCGAGGGAGCATAGGCAACTTACAACGTCACATGAGCTGAATTGTTACACATGTCCTATTGCTGCAACGCTATTGTGTGCTTCTAGATTCACAAAGTCTAGCTCTTTCTTATCATCTTGGTTCCTGATTGGACGGGTGCACTGGAAACTTAAACCCACAAATGGAAATTGCCTTCATGTGATTGCTCGATGAGCGGCAATTGCCCGTGTGCAACTAAACTCGGTACCTGCAAGCATCCATGTCCATACGGTTAATAGATTCTAGATACCAAAGGAAGCAACGTATACTGTAAGGAAAGTTGGAAGTTTCTCTTATTATAATTACAGTGTTACGCATGCAAGTCTTTGAAGTGCAAACCTGTACTTTTCTTTTATATTAGGTCAGTAGTATGAACTATGGCAAGGCTGGTGCAAGTGCTCTAGTGTGTGGTGGCCTACGTCATTGAAAAGGAGTGTTGACGGCGTGGCGATAGGTGACAAAAATCCCAAACACTAAAGCTTTGTGAGAGGCTGCATGCGTTTCCAAGGACTGTTATTTGAAAACTATGGGGCGATGGTTGTTGCAGTCTCAGGAATGTTGTCTTGCGGATGCTTGCTTCGTACACCCCTAATCAATATAGGAACGGCCAAGCGCATGGTCAATTACAATATTTTTGTAGAAAAAGAGTAGTTCCAAACTCCACAAAACTTATGTTGTTTAAATCCACTTGCAGTCAAGATTCACAATACCTTGCAATTTTTGGGAGCAGTTGCTACAATCTCTTTCTGGACCATTCTTTTGCTATTTTTGAAACAAAGTGGTAACAACTTACAACATCATTGTTGCTAGTCCGTGTCAAAATGAGAGTGTTGTTCAAGTATCTGTGTTTGTCACTTTTGAGTTGAAGCTCGATGGATACTCAAGTGGAATTCAATCTTGTGGATTTGTAAAAATTGAACATTAAGCTTTCTTGTTTTTGAATTGATGATTCGATATATTTAATTGGCTGGAATTGAAGAGCTTTCTTAGGAGCCTTGTCGGGAGCCTTGTCGGGAGCCTTCTTGGGAGCCTCCTATTGAGCCTTTTGAGTAATTCAAAAAAACATGAAATCTATCCTTATTTTCTTTATGAAATTCCTAAACGTGGTGGAATGTGGCGGATTTAGCAAAAAATGTGGTAGATTTAGCAATTCCCTAGTTTTATGTCTCCAAGTTAAAAATTTGGTAACATATTGCAGTTCTAGATTTGTAACTAGATTGAATGGGACATATATACATGGACAAATTTACAAAGCCTTTATTCCCAAAGGCAGTTGTTGGTTACAAGTAAGGCATTAGTCCTAAGGCTCTAGTCACCTCCGCTACACTCTTGTATCCATTCACAATAATGGCGTAATCATCAAAGTAGCAATTTCCAGGTTTTAACTTAGTGTTTTAAGAAACAGGTACAAACTAATTGCTAGCCATCTCTTTGATTTCAAAAGGAGATTTGGTTGTACTTCTCAGTCCTTGCTTGCAGTCAAGAAACTGAGAAGTTGAAAAATTCTCTTTGTAAACGTGGACACCTTAACTAGCATTGAGTTACCTAATTGTGCATTTTGAACTTGGGTACTTGAGTAGCCTTTCAAACTACCCTTAGACACAACTCAATTGTTTATAAAATTTAACTCTTGCAAAAACTCTAATAAATTTTGATTGTAAATGATAGTAGGTGAAGTGAAAACAAACAATAGGGGGACTTGACATCTCACCAAGTTTCTCAATTGCATCAAAGGCTAACAAAGTAAGGTTCCTTTCTGAAAAATTTATATTTCTTGGAAAGGTTAATGGAGAAGTAATTCTTTTATAGCAATTCTGACTATTTCCAACTATTTAGGGTTCTAAAGTCCACTCATATAGGTGAGTGGGTATATTGTTTCAATGGATTGCAGATTTTGCAGTTGAGGTGGCATGAAGATCTTCTATTGTTCTTGCTCTGGAGTGTGGACTTGTTTGTGTTGCTATATAACGCTTGGGAGATCTAATTGAAGCTCCAAAGCAGGGAATTGAGCTAGTTTTGGATGACGTAAGACTCTACTTGCATTTAGACTTGTTTTTCATTGGAACACTGAGGATTGTGGTAGTAAGTTAATAGTAGTAATTTTATAAATAGAGTATAAGTTTGTTTCAAGGAGTGTTTCCAGATTTTGATGTCTTGTTGACACACATGAGGTTCTTCAAGGCATAAGTTAGGTCCAACCATGGCGCCATATTTGAGCTACAATATCTTTGCTTGTAGTGTTTGTGCTTTTGGGTGATATTATGTATATTCTAGTTTTGTCAAGCACCAAAAAAAAAGCAATAAATTAAGCAAAAATAAACTTTTGTATATTTATAAAATTCTTTGTTTTTGTATTCCTTGTTTATCTAGTGGGTCTCTTAACCTATATTTACATATATTTGGTGGGACTATGATAACTAAGTTTCATGTTATATCACAACTTTTCTCTTTTTAAGATCTCTTTGTTTAAAAAAAGCACAGTAAGCTTGTCTTGAATTTTGTGGTTGTTGTAGGCAAATTCTTTGCAATTGATACGCTTGATAAAAACCATTTGGACAAAAGTATAATGAATAGTGATAATTTTGAATGCCATAATTTAGGGTCTACCTTATTTAATAGTTGAGACAAAGACATTGCTAAGCCTAATGAGATCATTTTTTCACTAGATATGTTTACATGTGTCATACTACTGTTTTGAATTTGTGCTATTGAACAAAACAAGAAGGGCATGAATGAAAGCCTCTAGAAACCAAAACCAATGGCTAGCTAATCTTTTTTATAGGATTTAGTTATAATAAAACTAATTAATTAAAAGATATGCAATCAATGAGAGTTGACAAGTATCTCCAAGATTCAATTATGTTGCTAAACTTTGAAGCTTGAAATTTTGGCATTGTATCATTTTCAAAGTATACTTAATGAACTTCTAAAAGCTAAAGACCTTGCTAGATATCAAGAAAATAAAAGAAGGGTGAATGCACGTTTGTTGGTTTGAATTGATGTGGCTTTATTTATGGCAGTTTGTTTGTGATTGAAGTGATGAATTATAATGAATATTTTTATCATAATTGTTTTCTTAGAGTTGACTATGGTGAGAGGGATGGTGTGTATCTATGTCCTATTGTTAATTGAGGTGGATTGAGAGAAAGAGGAGAAGCATTTATTTCTTTTTTTTTTTTTGAATGTGGTGAGCTTAAGTCAAAGTTCATTTGATTGCCAAGTCATTTGCTATTATATACGTTAGCAACACAAGACCCTTTGTTTGTGACTGGGAAACCAATGCTAGGCTATGCACTTTGTTTCTTGTTTACAAGCTAGAGTCTTGTTAAATCATTTTTTTAGAGGTGAGACACAAGTGTAGGAAAGGTAGAATGCCATTTCAACATCCTGTAATTTTATTTTCTAGATCATAATTTAAGCTAGAATTGCCATTTGCATTGGCATTGTGCTTTTTGATAGTAAGATGAAGCATTTATTTGTGTTTATCATGATTTTCTAATTGGTATTGAAAAATTGATTTTTTTGTTGTTGTGATTTTATGCAAATTAAGGTTGTTGTTACCAAAGTTGAGGACAAGGTTTACAAAGTGACCATCACTTGCAACGTTGGGTTATGAAGTTTTGCTACAATTATATGATGAAGTATTTGAGAAAATTGTAGAACAATACTCTCATCTACAGATCAAGGTTATTGAATCATTTCTCTAGTTCCTTTTCAAATGAGAAAGTTGTTTTCCCTCTTCCTTTGTACTTTAGCAAATGCAATGCCTAGTGAAATACAAGCTTCAAGATTGTGGACACTTATATTGTACTAAACACAAAAAACACTTGATTATTCTTCTATATCAAATTGTCTCTAAGAATATGAGTCCCTAGTAGCAAAAACCAAAACCAATAGTGTATAAGTTATTGTGACTTTACAAAAAGCATTCCTAATTTGTGATCTAAGATTTGTCCTAAATGATACTTGTTACTTTATTTATAAATTTTAGATGATAAACTCAAACTTATTTAGAATCATGTTAAAACAAGTATTACGAATTAGCTTTTATGTTAACTAGGTCACTGAACTTTGAAATCATCAACAACAATTTTCAGAAAACAAGAGTTAATTCAATGAATATTTTTACTATGAGAAAGACCTTATCATAATAAGTGAATTTTGTAAATATACTTTTCATCTTACCTACTATAAGATACACTATTACATAGTGTGCATTAAATTAGTGAATGGTACATTTTGTATTGAAATGAATACATGATATATTTGTTATTATAGAATCTATTGTGAATAGGAGACAAAGATATCATTGCTAATTATATCTTTATAAAATAAGTTATTGAATTATATTATGTGTATTTTTTATATTAGTTTCATTAGTATGTGAAAGTAGTATCTATTACACATAAATCATTTTATACATTTTAATAAATTTTAAAATATACTATTTTATAACTAAATTATAAAGAAACTACATATGGTTACAAAAAAAATTATAATATTTTCAATCTCTTCCCTACAATGTATATTGCAACAAAAAATATGAAATAATAGGCATTGATAAGTTTAAAATGTTTGAAAAAGTATAAGGTGTTCAAATCAAAATGGTATTAAAATTAGAGGGTTTTTGTATCAAATAAATTCTTGAGAATAAAGTGTTTGTAGAATTAAATTGTAACTCCTACAACAAAGTAATAGTGTAACACATGTAAAATATATAATTCAAACAACAAATTTTGTATTATATCAAAAATAATAGGAAGAGTAACTCATATGTGAATTTTTTTTACAATGTTTATGAGAAGTATTTGAATTAGTCTTATTATTCATACTATGAGAAGTTAACAAAAAAAATTTGCATTAATGTAAATAACAATTGCAATGTAACTGATTGTGAAATAGTTATTGCTTAAATAATAGCTACTTGCATTTTTTCAAGACTTAATGTAATTTTGAGGCAATTATTTCATATGTTATAAATATTATACTTTTTTGTTTATATTTACTTATTACATATGCTTTGATAACTAGTGAACAATGTTCAATGTATTCATTTGATTTTTTATTATTAAATTTTAATAGATGTCTAACATAAATTATGTCTTTCAGATATTGTATTGTGTAACAGAATACAAATATTGCAAGTACAATAAGTGTGACAAAAAAAGAAAGAGTAGTTGCAACAATTGTGAAAGTGAGTATTTTGAAAACTAATAAAAAATTTGAAAATTGAAATTTGTACTTACGCTTTAACACCAACATTTATGTATTCAATTTTTTTCTTGTTGTTTATCATTTGTATCAAAAGCCTTTGTTTATATTGATGTTTGAAAGTGACAAATATGTTTATTTTGTTTTTATAGGTTGTATTAGATTTTGAAATGGCACCCAAACGTCAAACTCAATGGGAACAACATGGATGGTGAGTGACCTTTGAAGAACCGCAGAAGACAATTTTGTGGATTACCGAATTTGCCATAATGAATGGCAAACATTGGTCGACTTTGGGAAGAACTGTTGGCGTTGTACAAGTCATAATAACAGCACCAGGTGTTACTATTTATGCTACCGTATTAACGCAAGAGTCCCAACAAATCAAGTATAAGCTGCATAAGAAACTTTTGATAGCTCATATTCCGCTGAATTTGCTAGCCAAAGAGTCTCCAATAAAAAGACTGAAGCCATTATTCAAAGTATATGAATTAGATATCTCTGAGCAGCTGAGATCTGTACGGGAGGCTTCTGTAAAGAAGTGCATGGACTTGACTCCAAAAGATTTGCTTTGAGCTAGGAAGATTTTTTTGGAGCACAGAGCGTATGAGGACTTATAAGAGCTGGATCCACAACAAGCCGCGCCTCTGCTTCCCCCTTAAGAACCGGAAGATACAGACCCCATTTATAGGACATTTGCAGCTCCTTCAAACGAAAATTGGATTCCAGTGCAAAAGCGGAAAAGAGAAACACCACCATACATAAACTCAGCATTTGACCTAGAAGCTAAAGATTATCCAGTACCTCAAAGGCAGGCTGCACGTGGAAGACAAAGAAGGTTACGAAGAAGAGAAAGAGCAATATCATCTCGTGCAAATGTACAAGAGGATGTAGAAGCTGCAGATACTGATGTTCCTTCTGAAGAGGATATTTTTGAGGAACATACACAACAATAGAGCGGTAAAAAAGCCAAGTTGACAATTCCAAATGAACAGCAGATCATGCAGGGATATCTTTGGGGGCAAGACGCAATGTTCAATGTCAAAATTGAAAATGTTTGCAAGGTGAAGAACACGGAAACCAACCATCAAGTTTTGACAAAGAAGAGGATATTAGAGTTATATGCACGCTTGAGAGGAAACAATCGAGGATTGGTGATTCCAATTACATTTAGGCCTCTTATATACATTGTACACAGTGATGGGCCTAATGGAGGGATAATAAGAAAAGAAGTGGCATTTAACAAAGAAAGTGCAACTAAGGAGTTTGACAGAGCATTCTTGCAGTATGCTAATATAACTTATGGAGATGTGATTAACATGTCAAGAACTGATTGGCTGGAGAACTGTATTATTTGGAAGCCTGTGGATGGACAACATATTATAGCTGCTAGCAAGGAGGCTCAAGTTGAAAATCAAAGAGGCTAGTTATCAGATGAAGAATTCAAAGAAGTATTTGCAGTACGCAAGGCGATATTTGTTGTATATAATGATTCTCGTTGCTATATTGAGGCGTTAGTGCAGATTAATAAGCAGCAGTTTGAGAGGAAGTTTTATAGCACCATAGAGGAAGATTTGCTAAAATTGCGTGAAATATGGATAGCTTGTGGAAGACCCAATACAAATGGATGCTTGCAAAACACCCTTGTACTTTTTTTTGTCCCCTTGGTTTTTGGCTTGTGGTTTTTTTTGCTATAATTTTTGTGTTATAAATTTTTTCTTGCTAAAATTTGAAATAAAGGTACATGTAATAATCACAAATATTTACTAATTTTTTAAATATTTATAAAATTAATTTACTATTTTTAAATATCCCTAATGAAGTTTCTACTTTGGCCATTTTGGAGGTCTTGAGTACTATTTTGATCTTAAAATGCAAATCTGAAGGCTAAAAATTTACAAAAAATTTTTATATTAAAATTGTACAATCTTACAAAAGATATTTCAAAAATAGTAAAATATCCACGTCCTATGTATGCTCAAAGTGCACTACATTTGCGCAAGTGCACATAACACAATTTATCTTTCCCAAAAATGAATTTGATGGAAAATGAGCTCCTTCAAGTTAGAAAAAATAGCCAAATTTTAGTTTATTTTTTTGAGTTTTTATTATTTTCTAAAAAGTAAAAAGCATAGTGTCTTTTGTTTTGGTGTTTTTGGTCACTCTATTATTGTGCATAACTTTTAGAATTTAATTTTTCCTAAGTTTGAATTTCACAAATATGCTACTTTAAGTGCTATACAATGTACTCATGTTTTATTTGATTTTAAAAAAAGATTCCAAAAGCTCATAGTGCTACCAATATTCAGGTTGTTTAAGGCTGTTTGAGACAAAACTAACAAGTGTTTCTTGCAACGACCCAGGTACGGAGGTGAGCGTGGACAACAATTCCAAACACTTGGAGAGACCATTGATAAAGATATGAAGAATGCTTGGGCATCATCAAAAGCAAATATGGTTGAGTTGTTAGAGAAATTCAAAAATTTTATACCACCATTTTTGCGGCAACACTATATGGATATTAAAGCTGGCAAACATGGATATGGAAAATATTCAAGAAGTGTAGATGATCTTCAAACAGCTAATTGGAATTGGCAACTTTCTATTCCAAATATAATATCCGTGGATGAGAATGCGAGACTCATGGTTCAAGGCAGAGGGGGTATTTTCAACAGACATCACATTGAACTTAAAAGTCCTTGCTTGTGGGTATTTGATTGCAGAATAGCAGTAGTAAACGGGGATGACATGGTTTGGACAAATCAAGAATATAACAAGGCGCTTCAACAGCTAAAGATGTGGATGACAGGCGGTTATAAGTGGAATGCTATATTTTTATTTCCACCAGGCGTTTATTTTGAACAAAAGATGCGCGAGACATTGCAAATATCTCCAAATTGCATTTGGCACAAAGGAGTATGGATCTTTCAGTTTGAAGGGGTTCACTCTTATATGCATGATATGAGGCATGGCGAGAGATGAGAGAGAGGTATGCAACCATTTGGAGATGTAGGATTCATATTTGAACATCCAAATGGATCAAGAGCATCTCAAAATGTGTAAAAAGACAGAGAGGCATTGCCTAACATTTTTATAGACTCGTTACTTGAGACTACAAATTCTCGTGCTGCTCATCATTTTGAAAAGACGCCAATAGAGGTGAAGAAGTTGGTTCATGCGTATTTGTCGGAGAATTGGAGTTTGGTAGCTTTTGGCATTAACAAGGTCATCCCTCATATTATACAGGACGGATTTGTGGGTCGCCAAGTGATTGTGCTTGACGATTCTGCTGATCGCACTGCATCACTTCATCATATGTTAAGAGAAAAGTATGAGACAAATTTGATGCAAGTACAGATTAACAGAAATGTGGCAGATTCAGCCAAAGAGCCTTCTTCAAGACGCAACGTAGAAGAAAATTTAGAACCCAATGATGTTGCAGATGTTTAAGTGAATGATCCTGACGAAGAGGAATCAGAGGTGAGTGATTATTTTCAGAGGATTCAAAGGTCGAGGAAGAGAAGAAGGAATGCTATTGATAGAGAAGCTGAGGAAGTTTTTGGATCTGAGTTAGAGGCTTCAAAGTCAAATGTAAATAGTTTTGAAAATGTGGGAGTGTCTTTAGATTTGAAAGACACACCAATTCCTGACAAGATAAACTCCAATATTGAAGATACAAGAAGAAGCATGGAAGGAAATATTGTACTTGAAGATGTTACCTACACTTTTATTGCGATTGAGTTACTTATGACAGGAACAACAGAGATACCTTTGCGTGCGACATTTCTAGTGATGACTCATATTTTTTTATCACAAGTACCGGTTCAATTGGAATCTACAGAGTTACCAGTAGTAGAACCAGCAGTAGGTATAAATGCGGTATCATTGTCTTTTGGATGGACTACAATTGAAGAAGGTATGATACTTGCAGCCAATGACTACTATTATGACAAAGATGGAATTAGATACACGCGTCAAAGATCTCCAGACCATTACAAATTTGAACAACTGGCTTCAGTATTGGAATCAGCAGCACTTGAAGAGCATGCACCATCTCCCATGGCCAATGCCATATCGGCAAATGCACCTGAGTTTATCTATCCTGGAATTGTTCAAGCTGACACTATTATGCGTAAACAACCCATTGCAATAAGTGCAACTAGTCATGATATTGAGATTCAATCTTCTAAAAAGATTCTTGATACTCCCGAAGCATCTGGATAGTAAAATGAGTATTAGTGTGGATTTGAGATTTTACTATAGTTTATATGTTTGCTAGTATTTTTGTATTGTGTGCATTTTTTAATATATCTATATTGTTATATTAGATTTTCAATTTTTTTACCAATGTTGGAAACATAGTGTTGCATTTAAATGTATTGTTAGATAGATATTATTTAGTTTAAAGAATATGTGATTGAAGGTTGTGAATATGCTAAAAATTACTTAAAGTATAGAAACCAATTACATTTTTTAAATGTTTTCAAGGTAATAAAAATAAAGCAAAGTTATTAAGAAGTACAAAAAATTGTAATTTTTTGAGGCAATAAGACATTTTTCTGATGATGTGTGTTCCTTTAAGTATATCACGCAAACAATCAAATGCACCAATTTTTTTGTAATTTTTTAGAAATTTGATTTTGTGTCAAGTACGGCCATTTCAAGAATATACTTGGCTAAGTACATAAAGTGCAAATTTGGTGTTTCTAGTGGATAATTTATACATAAATACCAAAATTTACCAAGATCATATTTTTTAGCATGAACTTGTTATAAAGAGGATATTATGAGAAACTTTCCTATGAATTTCACAAGATTCGTTTTTCAAATTTTTGATTTCATACTTTATTAATTGATAACGGTTAATGCGTTTAGTTTACTACTTCAGTATGTCGTCATTAAGATAGCTCTCCTTCAAAATTGGCGTTTTATTGAGTATTGGACGGACTCCTCCAAAAGCCTTCGGGGAGCAAAATACCGGTACCAGCAAACTGCCATTGCCTGACAAAGCCCTGCAGTTTTTTTACAAGAAAAAGGGGCCCTTTTGTAATAAGCTTAACCTTTTAACCCTTTAAGGACAAGGCGACCATATTTTGGTCGCTGGGAGTGGTTTTTGGCTTCTAGGTTGAAATCACTCAATAATTTGGAATTCGGTCTTGAAGAACGCATGTGATCACAAGAATTTTGCATCCATCTAAAAAATAACAATGCAATCGAGTATGTGAGTTGATAAATAATGGTGTTTATAGAACATGGCTTCAAAATACGTATCCATTTTTTGTCAAAGATGGATCGAAGCAACAACACAATACATCAAATATCCAAGAAGAATGTCAAATTTCAATTGCTCAATTCTAAAAAAATTTAAATTGCTTAAGAAATATGCTTGTATTGTTTTCCTATAAGGTAGTAGTATAATTGTAGTATTTGAAGATCTACTGAAATGTTGTTGTCATTTTAGCTTTAAAATTTGTCATCCAACATTTAAGGCCAATTCTTGATTGTTTTCACCAATTGGATTTTCTAGAATAATTATCATATTTCTTATAGAACCATTTTATGGTAGCAAAGAAAGTGGGATTTTTGACCCTTTTTGTCCACTTATCTACACTTTGTGATTGCTATTTTTGTCTATTTTGTGTGAAACTAGTCTTATTGTGAAGGTGGGAAACCCTGCTTTCTAGAAATATAAGACTCTTTTCAATCAAAGCTTGCATGAAGCATTAACATTCAAAACCACACAAGCATGAAACACTAGAGGTTTTTCATATATGGCTCATTCAATCATTATAATATTTCACCTCCAATGGTAGATCTAGGTGAAATTTTGGTGCTTTACAGTAAACGAGGTGTTCTTCTCATTCGTATGGTTGGATTACTGAAAATGGGTCCATATTTGAGTGAATTGCACATCTAAGCTTACAGCCCCTATTTTCAGTGGATTATGTGAAAATGGGTGTGGTCCTTAAAGGGTTAAGGACCACACCCATTTTCACATAATCCACTGAAAATAGGGGCTGTAAGCTTAGATGTGCAATTCACTCAAATATGGACCCATTTTCAGTAATCCAACCATACGAATGAGAAGAACACCTCGTTT